>JAWNKX010000222.1:0-600000 GCA_035041755.1 Cacoxenus indagator | reverse complement strand
CGGTCAATCACCGCAGTGCAACAACACTTAGCAGTAACAACAGCAAATTAAGCCTCTGACGTATGGCAGCATGTCGTTTAATCAAGCTCGAACTTGAAGTAAAGAACAAGGACACAGGACAAGGACAGTGCCTTGACCATCATAGCAGCAATTGCAATAAATATTTCGCTACACTGTGTAAAAATGTTATGAAGGGCATACAACGAAGTCAAACACAGTTGCGTTTATTTGGCAGATGTGTTGGGACCTACTTCTTTTTACTTAATATTATTATTATTATTATTTTTTTCTTTCATTTGGTCTATTTAGAACTCACGTTTATAAACATTTTTTCGTTTTTAGTTTAAAGAAGTTTATTTTGGAAAAAATTATTTTACTAATGTAATGCGCTTTAGTCTTATTATGTATTAACACAAATTAAAAACCAAAAAAAAACAACAAACTTTGTCTATTTGATTTATTTCAATTTAATCAGACCTGGCAACTGCATACCAAAAGACCTTAAACTGCAAGGAATGTGTTGGCTCTTTAGTTCAAATTCGAAGCTGAACGTACTAAGCAAGCTTTTTCTCTACAAGGCCATACTGAATAGACTTATAGTATACAACTGCATCCAATTCAAAGTTGGAAATTGCTCAGAGGTTTCAGTCCAAGTTACTGAGGAGCATGCATAATTTTTACAATGCATAATTCTAACAATCAAAAAGAGAAGTTGTCCAGCATAGCAACAGACACGTTATTTTACCCCCTAGATCACTCATTGCCCATCACTATCAAGTCAACTTATTATGGTACATGTGACTTTTAAAATATGATAAAATTCGCCTTATACTATCTGAAGATTGTAGAAAATCTAAAGACGAAAGGGTAAAATAACATTTAATTAGTTCAGATTTTATTGAGCAAATAGTAAACGCCCCTAAGCAGACGTTGTTCTTCCACATAAAATAAAGTTTTCCGTGCCTAGTTTTCATATGGCCTATGTTTGGTCTTTCCCCTTAATTATGGTCATTGCAAAGGTTTTGACCTAAGAGAAAATTGTAAGCGCTTAAGTTGAATTGATGTACCTGACGGTACCATTGACATGCAATCCATTTGATATTCTACTTACTATGAGATTTAAATTACGAAGCAAAATGTTTAGAGAAGCCATTTTCAAGCTCATGTTTTGGTGTAGAACAGACAAATCCAGTGAATTTAAGAGTTGACCGCTTTGTTTATATTTGTCACAGTCTCGATAGCGTTGAATGACATCCATTTTCTGGGCAATATTTATTTTAGCTGACAAAATCGCTCATTCACTAACTCATGTATCATTAATTTGTTCTTTAATAAAAATAATCTATCTTCTATATATATAAAATCGGATATATTCCTGGTTGTATGTATGTATGTATCCGCTATAGACGCCGAAACCGTTGGACCAATTTTTATGAAATTTTCTGGGAACTTCTAGAATAACCTTTCGAGTAATCATATAAACTTTGGTGGTTAATATACCGCGAAAGTCGGGGAAAAAAAAATTGTTTGGATTGTTTGTATGAAATCAACATTGCTGCAGCAGTTTGCCATTGAAAAGTATGGCAAATTCGAAATCGAAAGTCTGTCAAAGAAAAATAACAAAAATCGCAAACCGTTTTATTTGTTCTTGCGCCTGATAACGAAACGAAAAACTTCGTATATCAGAAGTAGCTTCACTGAACAGAATCAACCCATGCAGCAAAATGCATAGCTTCAATAAAGCAAAGTTCTTGCCGATACGCCATTGAAATACTTGATTTTTGTACTTTTATTGAATTTTTAATTAATAAAAATGATAATTGACAAATTTTTCAATTATGAAAAAAATAGGTATTTGAAATTCTTGCAACAAACCCTTTAATTTGATATATCACACAACTTAATGGGTCCAGAATATTCGTAGCAAATCTGCTGTAAAAGTTGAACAGACAGAAACGTACGGAATCCTAAAAATTTATTCAATATGGAATATTTCTCCTTTTGGATTTTGACAACAGCGCCACCTACTGTTCTAAACACTAGCCTATCACTTAAGCTGGAAGCAACCACACACATTTGTAAAATCTCAATTAAATCGGTTGGCTTGTTTCGGAGAATGGCGCAGACGAACATAGTGACATGTTATTTTTATATATTAAGAATAATTTACCACAGTTTATACATTATTGTGTGCCTTTCTCTAGGCGGCTCTCCACAGACCTCACTCAGTCCAAAAAACTGACAGGCACAGCTTTATTAAGAGTTATCTTACCCTGTAAGTTCTTACCTCTAAAAAACTAAATCAAAACGTAGTGACTGTATCAGAAAATGCGTAACTGAACTTGAAAAAAAAGAAGAGCAAAAATTAATTTTTGGTTTCCCACAATTTGGCAAAATTAACGTGGTCAATTTGACCACTGATTTCTCTCAGAGTGACACAAATGCCTTTAAGAGCTCATAATTGAACGGCTACTGTGAATAGGAGAGTGCCGTTTGCGGCTATAAGACCTTTGGGGATGTGTAATTTTTGTGCTGCCGTGAGTCTTAATTGTCAAGCAGAGGAAACAAGGCAAAGGCGACAGTTATTTGGGAAAGCTAGCAGCTGATGGCAACAACTTCAAGCAGATGACAGTGAAAGGGCAAAACAAACTTTTCACTGAACACTGAACGTTGTCACGCCTTAAGGACGAACGGGGAGTGAATCATCGTTGCTGAAGAGTTGTATTCGTATTTTGCAATACGAGTATGCAGCAATACATGAATCGCATGTTTGAGTTTGTCGGCATACGTGTATGTGACACAATTGTCACACTTCATATTTATTTTGACGTTGACTTTGTCATTGTTGTCATTGTTATTGTACCGCCCCTGCATACATACACACGCGCATCTGTCACTTTGACAGTCAGCCAGTCAGTTTTTCAGTCAGTTGGCTGGTTGTTCGGTAAGTTGGCATAGCATTTTGCTGAGTTGAGTAAAATGTCAATAATTAGGGTTAAAAGATAATCATCTGACCTTTTCAACTTTGCACCGCACTTATTGAAATGCGCTTAACATTTACTCTCAGGTTTCCATTTCATTTCATTTCATTTGAATTTTGTATCACCACTCCTCTTCCGTTTATTTGCGTCACCCACTTTGCGTCGCTTACCACGCTTTTGAGCTTGATTATTAGAAATTGCCCTTTATCACACTCTTTCATTTACTCATTTATCAACTCACTCAATAACATCATTCCGCGAATTCAAGCGGTATAAAGTAAGTAGACGAAAAAGCAAAGCACATATCCAATATTAAATTCCAAGAATTCTTCAAATACTTTGCATCTTTAGTCTGAAGAAGCGTTTGTTTTACTGTTATTGCTGCTGCTGTACGGGATATTGCTATTTTCATTGTTTGGCCATAAAGTTTCTGCATAAAATTATTATGCCCTTCCGGGAAAGTGCTTTTGAAACAGATTAAAATGGAATGTGTTTGTAATAAACGTTTTTCGGTAGAATTTTCTTTGGGAGCTCTAAATACATTTGAAGAAACCAAGGTTCTATACTACTACGGGAAAGCAACTTGTTATTGTAGACATACAGAGAAGAAGAGAAAGTGAAAGGGAGAAAAGAGAGTGAAAGGTGATAGAACGAATTAGTAATAACATTCAAACCTCATTTATCAATTTAAAACTTCAAAACATCAACCTGAACTCAAAACAACTTTGGCATAGTAAACTGCTGATTTTTGTTTCTAGCTGTGCATATTTATGAATTAAAATCAACTTAATCACATGACCTGTAGTAAGCATTAATAAAATACTTTCTACCTCTGCGTCGTAATACGGCCTGGCTTCTGATGTCTGGCAACCATTGCAGAATCCCGGTCGGTCAACGTTAAACGGCTGAGCAAACAGAATCAGCAGAACATGCAAAAAATACAGATAACTTTGAAGAAGAATTTAGTTGTTGTTTACTTTTCGGAATCGGTCAGGGGAAGGGATCAATGCTCAAATAAATTTTTCTCTGCCTAAGGGCCACAATTCTATGAAATGCATTTTATCCAAGCAAAAATTAAAATAAAATATTTTGTGTATTTTATTTGGCGCGTTGGGGGATTTTTGGTAGGGCAAAATCTCATTCATATATTTCATACAAAATAACAATTTGCTTTATGTTACAAAGCTTCTTTGCTTCAAATATAAGCTATTTAAATTCAATGGAATTTTCCGACTTTTCCAGTAGAACTAGTCTATTCTAGAGTTTCCCTGAAAATTTCCTACAAATTGGTCCAATGATTTCGGAGTCTGTAGCTAACATATGTACTTACATTTATCGACTTTTATTTATATAGATTTTATGTAGAGTTATTATTGTTAGCTAAATGCATAGCATATGGTAAAAAAAACAAGCAAAGAAATTAAGTCATTAGTTTATACGTACACAATTAGAGAGATGGTTGTAGAGAGTACAGAAATATATATTACGTATAACAATGGGCAGTATGTATTAGAACAAAAGCTTGCCTGACCAAGAACCTTCGAAGTTAAGCCTGTGTTTAAGCATGCCGTAAACCGCTCGAATTTTGAGGCGTTTGGGTATAACATAAGCCAACCGCCAAGCCAAGTTTCGCTTTTTCAACCTTATTTTTTCTCTGTAATTAAGTTTGTTTTACTTGATTTCAAAGATCGGTCATTTCGTTGCGTTGTACGACCATCCAATTAACCTAAACAATTGTATGCAAATTATTCAATCCAATTGTGTGCTTATAACAATCAAATGTTGGGGGAGAAGAAACATAAACGAAATGGCTAATCTACTTAACAGAATGAACAATAGCAAGTGTTATGTCAGTGCTGTCGCGCCTTCTAAGTGCGCTCAAGCACGCCAAGACGCCGAAATGGCTACTGGTGCGCTCATTACAAAATGTAAGCATTACACGACGTTTAATAATCAAGCACAGACGCATAAGGACACACACACACACGCTTGTGTATAATTAAATCCAAAGCATTGTAAAGCATACAAAAGGCAGGCAAAGCAACAGAAGTCGAGTGTACGAGTAATAGTCAAGCCATACACAGCCACAGACAGAAGGACACACAAACGGAAATGGTGGCTTGTGTACAATGACTGTGGCCATTTGAAATTCTTTTATTGGTTGATATAACAATAAATTAAAATAAATTGATTTAACGTGACTGGGTCAATCAAGGAATTCGAAGAGCATCAAATAAGCTGAGGTTTTATTGACTTCATTTCTTATTAAAAAGGGTTACATTTCGCACATGTGAAATGTTTCAATTCGCGACCGAGTACACCAACACCATCTGTGAAATAGAAACCCAAATGATTTACAACAGTTCAGATGTGATAGCCGGGCCAAGTGAGTGTGGCCTGCATACACAGACACACACATATTCAATAGTGGCTACAGAAATTCGAAATTGAATTGTTGCCGAGTTTGCTTAAGCTAAAAAATAAAAAAGCAAAAAATATTAAATGAAGCGGAGAATATAGTCCCATTCGCAATAGACCTCGCTCAATTGTCTGTTGCTAGTAGTTGCTGTTGTTATTCTTTTTATTGATGTTGAAGTATTGTTAAGCGCATAGCATACTTTACAGCTAGGCCGATTTCTATAATAATGATTATGATTATGATTATGATGATTATGGCGACACCATATGTTGCTGTCGCTGCTGCTTTTGAACACTTCATATAGCTGCCTTTTTCTGTATTGCATTTTATGTTCTCTGTAAGGCGAATCTACATAGTTTGGCAATGCCTGTAAGTATGCAACATGCAGATGAACAGATATTTTTATTTTACTCTATTTATTTATTATTTTATTATTATTTTTTGTGACTCAGTAAACATCAAATTCATTTCGTAGAAAATTTTGTCTATGCCTTCACTTATTGAGCTTATAATTCACCAGAAATCAATCAAATCAGAAATCATCAATCAGGGACAAGTATCAACAGTGGTAGTCAAAAATATTTGCACAAATCAGCATTTTTGACACACACCTTTAAAGCGCTTTTGTTGTTGTTGTAGGTAGTTAATTACGCAAACAAAAATTTTTAATCACATTGTTTGCCGTAAGAAGAAGCAAATTAAAGAAGATTTAAAAAAGATTTTAAAAAAATTCTCTCAAAACGAATACAACCTATTTTAAAAAATATTTAAATAGGACTGATCAGAAACCAGTCATTAACCAGGGGGCATATAAGAAATTAGTTAAAATATTCTTAAAGTTCCCTTAAAGTAACACTAGCGTCTTATGGCTTATTAAGCAAAGAACCGATTGAATAAAGCTGATATTAAAACAAAGATATGCACAATACAAAATAATATAATTCACAACTTTCACAATTTTTTATCAACTAACTAGAACAACAACAACAACAAATCGCCTTTTTATTGAACACTAAGTGTACACGGTTACGCCTCACTGTGGCTTAGTTTCACAAAAACAAACAAAAAACAAATGTTGGACCTTTTTTTGAGCATTTTGTTAAATTAATATATTTTTAATCTTAAAAAAGTCATTTCGCTTCGAAAGTTACTGTAGACATTTTAAGTAATCATTTTTGAATACACCCGCAACACACACAACTGATTTCCATAGTAAGAACTGTCTATGAGGTTCTTACTCAACCTAGTTGCTGCGGCGTTTGAATACGCCTATTATTTTCTGTCGCGGGGCGTATTTCCAGCCTCCAATTTAATTCAAATTCACTGTGTATTGGTTATGCTAAAATCTTTATTTTACAAATATTAAATTTCATGAAATAATAACATTATTTTCCACTCTTACATTTGTTCTCCTCAGCTGTCACGCTAGCTTTGACTCTGTACATTAAGGCATAGGTTAAAGCATAAAAAGAGCTTTGACCACTGCTATTGCTGCACCTCTGCATTCAGGTGCGAATGAGTTAGAGTCATACAGAAGTGCAGTCACAACGGTAGTCAAAGCTCGGCTAGCTAACCCAACAAACAATACAGCGGGTACTTCGCTCGGCCACTTGCCCCCTCACTGACTTCAACTTTGTGGCGCAACACTAGTGTTGGATTAATTCTTATGAAAAACTCTTACTGAACTAACTGAACACTGCCTTAAGAATTTATTATTATTCTATGCTTAATTTACTTATTTGTTTTAAAAAATTTAATAACTACATAAAAACCCGTGGGCAGACCTAAACACCATTTTTTAAAAATTCAAAAGAAATCGATAAAGAGCATTCAGAGATTTGCATTTTGAACAAACGAGCATAACATTTTTATATATTCTATGTAAGCTATAGTAGCCCTACATGGCATGGCGAACCTCCCCTGCTGTAAGCAGTGGTCGGTAAAAAAAGAATTAATTTGCAAATACCAAGGGAAATACTAAGCCATCAAAATTGCATTTAAATTGCACAGGGCTGTATCTATTTTCAAATTAACCAACCTAATATTTGTATAATTTTAGCTAAACTTCGCATATGCACAATACTTTTTAATAGCTTGCTTCAATGGATATGGGGTATTAATTTTTCAATAAATTGAACACAACTAAAAACGAATTCCCGACAACCGAATAAAAATATGGCGGAGGAAAAGTGCTTCAAACAAATTTGATAAACTTTGACAAACATTTAAAAATACTTCAACTTTCGCATCAATAAATGTCAGCACAACATTGACGCAATCGAATTCAATTTAATATGCCACACGCTTGACTATTGAGATACAATTTTCACTGGCCTTTGTATGGCAATAAAATATGATTCGTTGAAAGTTCTTTACTTTGGGGAACTTAATCCACCGAATTGGTCAGAAGAAGAGTTGTGAAGCGTTTAAAAAAGAGTTTGTTAAATTTGAATTGGTTTAAGTTAATTCCAAGCAATTTAAGCGACAATGCGCAACGAATTCCTAATGAATGAATTCCTCTCATTTACAACTTTCTATTATTAGGCTTGCATTTGTCATCTACTTCGTACCGAATGGCGGCAAATTGCTTATTAGGTATTACTTATTATCATTATTATTATTATTATTATTATTATTATTATTATTATTATTATTATTATTATTATTTTCTTTTTTTGTGTACTCATTTGTAGTCTACTCACGTTTCGATAATCACACAGCAGCAAGTAAAGCAAAGTAAATGGAAATACCCGCAAGACGACATTTTTCAAACTGGTCTCATGAATAATTTTTTATACTTTCCTTCCTTTTTGTTCATATCTATTCAATTCAACTGTTGTTGACCAGCCTACGTCTACGCCATCGATGCTGTCCTTTACTCGCATTAGGCACATAATCAAATACATTGCTATGTTTAGCTTATAACAAAATTCATGAGTGCAGTTAAGTCTAGTTGATGTTGTATTCTTTTTATGCCATTTATTTTGCGCTAGTTTCATTGAACTCATTGACTTTTACTCAACTCTCGTTTATTTTTTATTTATTTATTTTATTTTTTTGTCGTTGTGATGATATTCTGCTAAGGTTTATTATTTTCATGCACAAACTTTGCTATCAGCAATCAGTAGTGCAAAGGACATGTGTCTGTGTCTATACATCAGCTTATATTTATGTATACCAACACAAATTGTCATTTATCTCAATTATGTTAAAATTTGTTACTCGCATATTGTTGCACACTCGTTGCCGAACTCAGCTGTCACTACGTCTAGAAATTTTCCATTGCACGCTTTTCCATTATGCGCATTCGTTATTGTTGACCACAAGAATTTATTATAATTCAATATGAGCTATCACATTTAATGACACTCGAAGAAAAGACAAGCGTTTGAGAAATGTTGTACAAAAGAATGTCCCGGCAACGATTTAGTAAATAAAATATTCAACTTGCGTTCTATGCCCACTAAACACTAAACACTAAGAACAGAACCATTACTTTGTAATAAAAGAGAGCAGATTAGGTCTTGAAGTATTCCTCATTACTCCTTATTTTATTGAAACGAAGTTTAACAACAGCCGAACAATCACAGAATAAGTGATGGCTTTGTTTCGTTATCTCCTAGACAATGCCTACACTATATAGAATTTAATACACACAACTCAATGTTCAAATAATTGTGGGAGACCCGGGACACGTTGTAACAAAAGTCTTCGTTGATAAATACTTGTTTCGTTTGTAGGCGACGAAATATAAAATATAACGATAGATTAAAAAATCACAAACACCCAATACCAAAAACACTGGCTGATACACATATATATATAAACAAAGCAAAGCAAAAAAAAACTAAGAAAAAATAATGGGTGTAAAAATTGAACAAAATTATTCCTAGTTTTCATATACGAACGAATATGTAAGAGTTATTGCTTTTTGTCTGATACCCATATTACGTTTGCCATTCAAGTGTATAAGCATAACAGTTTACTGTCCTCTTTTGTACAAAGTGATTATTGTTAAATGGTATGAGGAAAAAAATTTACTACATTCAAATAAAGACACCATCTAAATGATTCCTCATATACCATGTCATTGCTTGATAGGCATGGTTTGGTTTCGAAATGCTATCGTCGATGAAATTTTGCAAGTGATGGAACAAGACCGGCACGGAAACTGTCAGGGGATAGCGGAGGCACTAAACATTAACCATATGACAGTTTGAAATTATCTGAAAAGAGCAGGCTACTTAAAGAAGCTCGAGGTTTGGTTGCCACATGAATTAACGCAAAGAAATTTAATTGACCGAATAACCATCAGTGAAACGCCGCTGAAACGTAGTGAAATGGAACCATTTTTGAAGCGAATCATTACGGGCGAGCCAAAATGTATTGAATACGAGAATATGCAAGCCAAGTTGCAATATAGATATAAAATATATCCAATATATATAGATATAAAATTGGATGTATGGCTGTCTGTATGTATGTATGTATAACCGCTATAGACGCCGAAACCGCTAGACCGATTTTGATTAAATTTGCAGGGAAACTCTAAAATAACCTTTCGAGTAATCCTGTAAAGTTTTGTGTGTTAGTATACCGCGAAAGTCGGGGAAAAAAATAAATAAATTAGAATATATATATGAAATCAATATTGCTTCATCAGTTTGCCTTTGAAAAGTATGTCAAATTTGAAATCGAAAGGCTGTCAATGAAAAATAAAAAAAGGTTAAGGCATAAACCACTTTAATTGGTTGAACACGTAACGAAGAAGACGTGAGTAAATTTATTAAGTGGAAGGCGTATTAATCGTTCAATTAAATTAAATTAAAATAAAAAAACTGCAAAGTAATGCCACCAAAGAAAGCATCAATTGAAAAAAAATCATACGAAGCAAAGCGAAAAAGTAAAAATAGAGCACAGCATGCCAAGAGGCAGCAACGCGCCGGGTATCGGCTAGTAAATAAATAATAAACAAGTGGATTTGTGTCAAGCGCCACAGCTTTTTTAACGCTTTCTCCAACCGAACATTTCTGCTTGCCATATGCGACTTTAATGAAATTTTCGTCGTTAATTGAGTGTGCAAAGTCAATCGAGCAAATATGACTAATTTTTTAATTAATTCACTTATTTATATATACATTTCCTTCCCTGCACATTTCGCGAAAATTCAGTCAACGGTGAGTAGTGGTCATGTCGTCGTGTAATTAAATATTTTACGAGTGCCCTTTAGAAGCTGTACTCAAAATATTTTCGCTGTGTTAAGTCAATCAAATGAGAAGCTCAAATAATTGCAATTCTAATCCAAACGAATCAAATCGTTTGAACGAGTTGTTCAAGGGTTTTTTTTCATATAAATCGAATTTAATTGAAATTTCATGCTGCTGTAGACATTTCGACTTACGAGCAAGAGTCGTGCAAACAAGCTAACTGAGTTAGCATATAGAACCAAGACGCACATATGAATAAAGCAGTAAAGGGAAGTTGCCAAAAATGGATGCAGCCAGCGGAAGCTCACCTAAACTGAGCTAAGTTGAATCGAAAGAATAAATAAATAAAGAAAAAATAAAAATATGAGAAAAACTTGAGCGACGAAGAAGCATCAAATGCAACCAACGTCAGCTTTGCCAATTCAATGCAAAGCGATCCAAAGTAAAGTAAACCAGTTCAAAGCAATTCAATTCAAGTCGATTCAATTCAAATTCAACCAAAGCAACTTAGCTCTACTCAGTACGCAGTACACAGTCAAAATCGACGTCTTCAGCTGAAAATCTATTAAAATGCACTCCAAGTGGCACATCTGCATGATGCAAAAGTCCTAGAAGTGCTTTTGCTCAAGACAAGCATCATCAAAGCAACTTCCTCGAGTTGCTGTTGTTATTGTTGTCTAGTTGGCTCTGTGTTTGTGCATGTTCAAGTGTAAAATTTTCATTTAAGTTTAAATGTGACTGAAATAGGCGTCGCCACTTGAGAACACGTCAAAAGGCTTGCCTCAATTGACATTTGTTGGCGTCTGATACCGTTGACTGTCAGCTTCGTTCACACTGGAAGTGAGTGTATTCAATTTGAGGAATTTCCTGTTTTCGAAACGAGGTAAATCTGAAAGCAAAATTAATCTAAATGGAAATTCAATAAATCAGAAGTAAAGATCGTCTATTAAAAATAATGTTTTTTATGTGAAACATCTTTGGGTAACGCTCGCAGACAGTACAACATTGTAACGTTTGCATACAATCAAACGTCGTCGCCGGCTCACTCACTAAGGCATACGAAGTCGTTCGGATCACTTCCCACAATCATTTGTCTGCTGCATATTTGCGTTGACTCGTTAGCCTAGTGGAAGTGTACTACGGTTGCCAACCCATAGGTAAGACCAATATCATGGGCACATCTACACATCTTATTTATTTATTTTAGTATGATTATATACGAGTTCACACCTCTCTCCACAGCTCTTCACAACTTCATCACTCTGGTTTCAATCTTCCAAGATCCTTCTTTATTTATTTTTAGCCCTCGTCACGCCCTCTTCAGCCATTCTTCATGCACTCTTCCGGCCAACCTTTAAACTTTTCATTAACTCATCATCGACTGCTCATCCTGCCGCCAACCACTTTTCAACTTTTCTTCCTCCTCTGTTTCTTAGTATAGTCTATGCCTATGTATATATCTATCTGTCTATTTATCGATCTATCGATCTATCTATCTAACTATTTATGTATCTATTTATCTGTCTATATAGATATCTATCTAACTGTTTAGCCATCTACGTATTTATCATTCTCTCTTAATTGTATTTCCTCTTCGCCACTTCCTTTGCCACTTCTCTTTATGATTTCATAACCCTTTCCACAAAAGGAGCTCTCCTTTAACTCGTCTTCAATATACAATACATTCTTTCCCTTGCCTTCATTTTGTCCGCCACGTCTTTTCTTGTTCTTTTCATGCCTCTTCACACCAAGTATTCACCACCTGCACTTGTTCTCCAATGACACTTGCTGGTTTTTTTTGCATCCTTAACGCGCCTCTTGGAAATATTTTTTTTCTTTCTTTTTTTTTTTTGATTTTACGTTTTCGCGTTCTTTGAATTTTAAGTTCGAAAGCGGTAAAAATGACGAGTTTAATTGTCGACTTAAGTTTAACATAATATTCAATTTAAGAATATCAATAATTTTTACACAATTTGCGACACACTTGCGAAACAAATTGAATGGGATCAGAGTCAACGCAGAGCAGTGAAGAACGGAGCGTAGCAAACGAAGAGTGACATTGGTTGAGCTGTGGTCTGTTAAAGTGGCGGTCGCCCCTGAAGTTGCTGGCGCGTTGGCGAAAATATGGAGGTACAGATAACAACGTAACGTAACTTAATGGTAGGCAGTCAGCAGAACTCAACTCAACTCAGTTTCAGTGGCATTATGAATGACAGCTGGAAAAGAGACAGAGAAACGGCAATAAAAATGTAAATAATCAATAACTGGAGCTTTACAAATTTGACCCTCAGTCAAATGTTGACCGGTGCAGGCCAACTCAAAGATGATAAAAACATCGAAGACGTCAATGTTGATGGAAACCAAAAGTGCTATTGCTGTTTCTTTCTTTGGTTATAATAACTAACATCTCATATCTACACACGAAACCATGACGAGTGACGGAACGCGCAACGTGAAGAGTGAAAAGGGCGAAAAATGCTACTCGATTAAACCAGGAAAGCACTTACGATTTGCAAACATGCTTATTGGCATTAGTGCGAAAATAGCCATAAAAACTACGACGTCGTATGTGCGTAACTCAACGCAAGACGTTGAAAGGAGAGGAACAAACCTCGGATTTGGTGCTCGACAATTGAATAAGGAGAAGAAGAGGCTAAAGAAGTGTATGGCTATGAACAAGGGCCATTTGTATAGTTTTAGTGTAGGTCTAGAGAAAACCAAGCTGCAAAGGTATTGAGCAGATTAATAGAAGATAGACTTGAAATATAAAGAAGGTTAATAGAAGATAACATACAAAGAGTATAGAAATAAAACACAAAAATATTGTATATGTAGCAGATAGGCAGAAGGTACAAATAGAGGAGGCAGATAGCGAACACATACAAGTAGGTAGATTCGATAGAGAGGCTTAGATGATATAGAAAATGAATAGATTTGATACAGAGAAGATGAAAAAAGGAACATACAACGAAAATATAGATATATATATGAAACAGAGAAAGCACAGAGAAGATAGAAACAAGCTACAGAGATAAAGGTCAGACAGTGGCCAGAAGACAGCGATGTTGACATTACAAAAGAAATTATTTTGAAAGATTTATTGTAAAGGATTTATATCAGGGATATGAGTTTGGATAAAGAATCGTAGAGACTTATTTGAGAATATTGCATAAAATTCACAAAACTACGATTGGGATGTATTTAAACATTGAACATAAATTTACAAATTTTGTTTTATTAATTATAGGCTGCCCGAAAATTTCATCACTCTCAAACAAATTGATATATTCTCGGTTACCAAAATTGTATGACCAAAAAGCTTGTCATGTCTAATGCTGAGTGGAGAGGATCTTTAGTAAGGTCAATGTAACAAAATCAAAGCTGAGAAATAGAATGGACTTTAGCACGTTTAATGGTACATATTTTGTGTATGCACATTATTTTTTTTTTTAACAATCAATTTACCCTTAACATATATATAGAAACGGGTTATGCCGGAATCGAATATGTTTTGACTATGAATTACCATACAATTACCTGAGGCTATTGCGGCTACGACGATAAAAATAATGATATAGTGAATGTAGATTTAATTTTGAAACAATTCAATTAATATATCATACAAAACAAAACAAAAAAAAAACACCACCTTTTTTTCAGCTATTTTTTCTTTCCCAAAGTTTCATTAGAATCGGTTGGTTATGCCTTGAGCAACCAACAAATTTAATAAATATCAATCCCTACACCAGAATTTTATATATTAAGATTACAGAAGCGAAAATCAAACGGGAATAAAATATAATAAAATGAAGTAATAAGTTCAAATAACAAAATCAAATCAACTGTGAAAGTAATTCTAACAGAAGCAGCAACAACAACAGAAATGAATAAGTACCATAAAAATGGCTTATTCTTGCTCAATACCAAGCACACTCAGTGTTGTGACACTTCCAGGTGGGAGGACAACGATGAATACAAGACTATTCTGCGGACTTTATCTAATTTTTTTTCATTATTAAAGTTTCCGCCATCGGTGCCTTCTCACATTCATAAGCTTTCGTTCAAAGCGTAAGACCGAGAGCGAAATATTATGCACAAAGTCGATTGCTGAATGTTGAGCGTCTTAGCTATGCCAGAAATATTTACACTTAGTTAACAAGACCAGAGGTTGAACACAATACAAACACAATACAAAAAAGTTGAGTACGATTTATTTAAATGTCATAATATATCTTTATAGAACGCAGATCATGCAAACAACGAAATCAAAACACACAGAGAACTTCTTATTACCGCAAAGGTGGGCACAGTATGAAGATCGATGAATTATAAAATACATATACTACATAAAAACTTGTATGTACATCATATACTTGTGTATGTATGTGCATGAGTACATTGTGCACATCTGCAAATCAAAACCTGTCGAAGGGGCATATTTTTTTATCAAAATCGATTATATAGATTAGGCGTACAATGATGGTAAAGAGAATTTCTTGGTCTATTTATACATAGGTTCGCTATGATTATCCGAGAATGTTGTCCGCAACTAAAACCGTAAATAAGCTTAGCATTGGCAAAAGACAAGGAATCTATTTGGAATTGTATTGCATAGTTTGCTGCATGAGATGAGATAAAGAAAAGGAAATCGCTTTATTTGTCAATTTTAGAACTGGAAAAAAAAAAACATAAGGTAAAAGATATAGAGTAGTTGTAGTAGTAGTATATATAGAATACGTAGCAAGATTGATTGTGCTCCAGTGAGTCCAACCAATATACAATTATGTTATTGGCCAACAATTCGAAAATTTTAGAGAACTTTAGTTAATTGTCATAGCTACTTGCGGTGTGCCCAGACATCTATATATATATATATATAAAATTGGGAGTATTTTTGTCTGTTTGTTTGTTTGTTATGGATGCCGAAACCGCTGGATCTATTTTGATGAAATTTTCAGAGAATATCTAGAATAGCCTTTAGATGGTAACTGTGAAGTTAGGTGTGAAACAATTGTCGAATTCGCTAAATAATAAGACCAACTAAAGTGAGTTTACCGGCAGTGCTGCTCAAACTGTACAAAGTCGAAATATTCAAATATTCGAATGAAAATAAAAATCAAATCCTACTCTGTCCGTATTGGTTATTTCCCACGCAAATGGAAAATTGCTAAAGTTATAGCAATTCCCAAGCCCGGTAAGCCTTCTGATACTACTAATAGCTATCGTCCTATTAGTTTACTGTGCGGCTTCTCAAAAATTTTACAACACCTTATTAAGGCTAAATTAAATTCGCACATAGAAGCAAACGGTATCATTCCGCCCGAACAGTATGGCTTCAGAACAAAACTTAGTTGTATCCAACCACTGAACAGGCTAAAAAGGTTCGTCAAGCAGGAGTTATTACTCAAAAAATCCGCTGGTATGGTGGCGTTAGATGTGCAGGCTGCTTTTGATTCGTTGTGGCATAAGGGCTTAATATATAAAATGAAACGCTCTCACTTCCCTTTATACCCCCTCAAAGTCGTCAATAGCTTTCTCTCTGAGAGGATCTTTTATGTCTTTATGGACGGAACAAAACCAATAAACATACAAATTGCTGCTGGAGTACCCCAGGGCTCTGTTCTAGGCCCCATTCTCTATAATATCTACACCCATGATATACCTATCTCCGCAAATTGTGTTACTTCAATATTTGCTGACGACACTGCGATATACTGCTCAGATGCTGAATTCAGCACTGTTAAAAATAATTTACAAATTGCTCTTAATAATTTATGCAATTATTTTAGAAGTTGGAAAATCAAATTAAATGCTTCTAAAACGAAGGCAATATATTTTACAAACAAGCGTAAGGATTGTTTTCTGCCAAGCTCTAACCTTCTAGTTGACTCAAATAGCGTTCCAATGCAAAATGACACGAAGCTAAAATTTAATATACACGTAGCTAAAACCATAGACAAAATTAATAAACCTACCTGCATCCTCTACCCCTTTATCAATCGTAAATCTGCACTATCTATCTGAAATAAAATGACCATCTACAAATAAATTTTTCTTCCGATAATGCTGTATGGGTCCGTAGTGTGGGGTGAGTGTGCCAAGAGTCACACAAAAAAGCTCCAAACGGCCCAAAATAAAATTCTTAAGATGATCCTAAATCTACCATTTTATTTCTCTACAGCTCGTCTGCACGAATTAGCAAACGCTAAGCATATTCACGACAACATACCTCTTGCCCAAAGAAACTTTATTATACAAAACTAAATATTGCGCACTTACATGTGTCCGATCGATTCTTTAAGCCTTAACCACTGGTTAATGCAATTAAGATTCGGTCTATTCTAGTCTAGTCTAGTTAGTTTAAGTTCATCATTACTCTAAGGTTTTTTCCTCTTCCCAATTTTCCTGGCTAAATTTAAATTTATGTTCTTATGAAATTATAATAATAATAAGGATAGATATAATTCAGAAGAAAGTCGCATTGTGTAGCTAAACTCTGTATAAAATAAATTTATTGTTAGCTCTAAGAACATATTAATAATCTTCTGCGAATAAAGACATAAAATACATAAAAAATCCTGAAGAGTAGGAAGTGCCACCCAAAAAGTCAAACGAGGCAATCGCAGCAGTAGACAGAGCGCAGAGCTACTGAAACATTTGATGGGCGATATATTGATATTATTCATGGGGGCTATGAGGTTTTATTCACTTTGTTACAAACTTCAGGGCAAAGTTATAGAAAATATGCTTTTATTTTTATAATTTAAAATAACATTTGTAGGAGTCATTTATATCCGATTTAATGAAGAAACAATGATTAAAGAAAATTTTTAAAACAGAATAATAATGCAAATACGTTACGTCCAGTCCCACAACCATCAGAAAGTGATCTGTGAATCTGAATGAACCTGATATGAGTGAATGCCAGAACTGAATTGTGAAAGTAACGCTTACCAGCAGATCGATATAAGTGATAATAGATATTATAAGTGATAAGTTTACACAGGTTAGGAAAATTTCTAGATAATCAATCCTCTATATTGCCCGGCTCCGTATTTTTGCATTAAATATTGTCTTCAAGAGTGGGCGATAATTGAGCAGCACAAGCATATTCTCTCAAAATTTCCAGCTCGTCCTCGGACAAGATAATGGCCTTCTCATAATAATCCAATGCGCTTTCGCCTAGCTCTAAGGACGCCCTCCCTCCACTGAAGTCAGCCATGTATTGATAACTCTTGCCTGCTACTTTGTAGCATTTTATAATGGTCTCAGCGTTGGTGACCAAAGGTAACAAATGATTCTCGACTAAGTCCAACATACGTTTGGAGAAACCAATCACCGCCTTTTCAATACGTCGACGCTTCGATTTTATGAAAACCAATTCATTCTCTTCACTTTCGAAGCGCTTCGCCTTAGAAATCGGCTCGTGGTGCACAAAACGGCATTCCATTATGATGTAATCGAATAAAAAGACAAGCAAATCGATCTCGTCGCTGGTCGGCTCCACATCCATTCGCACGAGTTGGCGCATATGGGCAAAGGCATCCACGAAACGTTCCTCCTGTTCGGCTTTCATTGCCTTCTGAAACAACAAACGACGTTCGTTCGTAACCATTTTGTATGAGCTGTTGAGTTCTAGTGGTAACGATACACGTCACTCTATATTGGTTGGAACTTTAGGCACAATTAAACAAGAGTCTTAGTCTTGCTCTAACGAGATATGATTTCTTTCCCAGATACAAAAGGATTGACAATAGATACCTAGGAATCTATGATTCCTAGTTGCTCAAGTATTTTAATCATCGAGTACTATGCTATACCAATTTATTTCCATGTGGTGGCACCTGTTTGGCGTTACGCCATACAAATATGGGGCACCGCTGCCACATACAACATTAGAAGGTTGTAGGTATGTAAAAACAAATTGCTAATAAATATATTTAAAAAAAAACAATATATAATATCCTGTAACATTTCAGGTCACAAAATGTAAGCTAAATAAATTTGCCTTGACGAGCTGATCAAGATTATCTATCTATCTATCTCTCTCTCTCTCTAATCTATCTTCTATCTATATATATAAAATTGAAAGTATGTCTGTCTGTCCGTTATAGACACCAAAACCACTGGACTGATTTTGATGAAATTTTCAACGAAAATCTAGAATAGACTGTCGAGTAATTCCATGAAGTTTGGTGTATTAGCATATTGCGAAACTCACGAAAAAAAAAATAATAATAAAGAAGATAAAAATCATTATTGTTTCATCAGTTTGCCTTTAAAAAGTATGTCAAATTCGAAATCGAAAATCTGTCAAAGAAATATAATAGAAAAATAAAAATAAACAAAGCTTAACTCAATTCGAAAGTTTAGTGCACAATATTCGCCCTTCACTAAACACTTTTTTTCCTTCAATGCAACTAAACGGGTTTGCTGATTAGAACACCAATGATCAATGTGGTTCATGCGACGATACACAAAGAAAAATTCAAACATGACGAAGTTCTCATTCTCATAACTTCACTAAAGCAAAATTCTTGCTAACACACCATTCAAACACTCGATTTTTCACTCTTATTGAATTTTTTTTTCTTTGCTAATACCGAAAAGTATATATTCTTTATAAGGATACCATTGTCTTCTTCACCTTAAATTTAAAGCCAAAATTAGAACACAGAAGACTTTACAATTTTTGAGAATGTTACAAGTTAAGCCAAATCAAAATGGTATTCATAAAAATTATAGGCAGTATACGAGTACGCCCTTTATAATTGAACTTTTCTAATACTATATAGCCCAGCAAATATATTTGAATTGACAATCAAATTATAAACTACAATATTAATTCCTTAATCGTTAGGTTATAAGTGTTACTAAAAAAGGAAACAAGCATACACGCATAATTAGAGTGTCCAAATTTTAAAAGGATAAATTTCAATCCCTAAATTAAATACAACACTGAACAACACCGAAGTAAGTATAATACAGAGCAATCAGTTTACGGCAAACTTATCCTTTGTTCATCTATATATAGGAGTCAGCCTTCTCCAGTACGAAGTGGAGTTCTGATATGTTGGCAGCGGCTTCAGACAGGATGAGACAAGACATTTCAAGCATTAATTTTTAATTTTTCTAGAGAACTCAGAGTAAGCCCATACTCATTCCCAAGTGATATTATAGATTTTATTGAATGACAGAAGCGCTTCCGATTGGAAAGGCTCGGTAATATATTTGCAACAGTCGATTCAGCACAGCGAACGGATAGCGACAAAATCCGACTAAACTATTTGTGATGGTACGGGGTCAGATAATATTAGGCTATTTTCAGTCAGATAAACCATAAACTTTGTTGCAGTGCAATAGTCCCTTCTAGAAACAGCTTATTACCATCAAAGACTTTTTCAACCAACTTTTTAATATGCAGCCCATAGCAGTAATGTATAGTATAAGTCAAATAATGTAAAATGGCTAGGGAAATAAGGTGGTCAAAAACCTGAATTATTAATGAGACAAAAATTACAACTACTAACTAAGAACTAGTGTTGGCACACTAACCCATAGACTAGCCTAAAAGTTAGTATGACAAATACCAAAATAGCCAATCTTATTAACACATTGTATGTTATATAAGTGTATTGCGATTATTATTGTATTTAGTTATTAATAGCTCAATTTATTCGCACACAGTTTGCACATGGGTTTGTTTATGTAGAAGTACTGTAGAAAAGTAAAAGGCTAGATTAAGGAGTAATTTAAGAAGTTTGTTTTGGGCAATTTCGAGACGCCTGATGTATAAGTAGGCGCAGCAAAATTGGGAGAAATATTCAATTGCAAGTAATCAATTTTGTGGACAATTGTGACTTCCGTTTAATCAGAGTTGATTGATTCTGCCAAGGGTTTTGTCAATGTGAATTTTGAATGTAAGTTTGCTGTCTAAATGTAGCCCAAGATTTCTAAGGTTATTGGACCAGGGAATGTCCCTTTTATTAACTCTCAGATTAGCATTACGTAAATTAATATTCTTTCTTCTATTGGTAAAGACAATATCAGAGGACTTTTCAGCGCTCAGTTTCATTTTATATTTTTTGTAATATATAATACTTCAAGGTAGAACAATGATGTTGAAGTATATTAGGTATGTCAGAGAACTTGTTTCCAGTGCAATAAAAGGCCGTATCATCTGCAAAAACGGATGTGTTACAGTTATCCAGTACAGATATATAAGTTATATAAAATAGGGCCCCAGACTGAACCTTGAGGTATACCAGCACTGATACTCTGGACACTCGAGCTTGGAACTTGGTAGCTTGGTAATTTATAATAGAGGCTTGTGCATCATAATATTAATAATAATAATAATAATAATAATAATAATAATAATAATAATAATAATAATAATAATAATAATAATAATAATAATAATAATAATAATAATAATAATAATAATAATAATAATAATAATAATAATAATAATAATAATAATAATAATAATGATAATAATAATAATAATGATAATTGTTATCATTTCCCAGACTGGTAATACCAGTAATACCTTGGTAGTTAGTTGTCCAGTGGAGAGTATGATATATTCCAAATTACTATGGCATTGACCCTCCTACTTTGAGGTTCCACTTTAATCGACCACCATTCCTTCAATTTATGATTGTAATAATTCAGAAGCGTTTACGGGCATGCAAACAACAAAGCAAAAATTCATAGCAATCGGATGCATGGTATAAGAAGGCGTATGGAGACCACTAAGCACGTATTCTTTTATGAGTATTAATTTATTAGGCGACTTCAGCTTTACGTCAGACACATTGTCTGGAGTGCATAAAATTAAGTAAGCGGTTAGCACCTATAAATGCTGAGAGAATGAACAACCACAAACTAAAAAGGCGACATTAAAGGCCGAAATATCGCTGAAGTGAGTAGTAAAAGAAAAACTTATCTGCAAAGTTTACCAAAACAATGAACATAATAAAAAAAAGTAGTAAAAACAACGAACTGAAACAAAAGAAAAACCAAATTTATGGTGACTCTAGCAAAGTCCTTTCAACGAGTGCTTTAGCATGGCTGTGTTCCACTAAATTATGGCTTCACAAAGCGTAAATTTTCTGCCCAAGTAAAACCAGCTGGCGTTGCTTTATTTCGACAGACCTACGGATGAGAGAAACAACCCAACGCACATACAATGAACACATGAGAACAAGTAAAACTTCATAAGCGAAGTACTGAAACAGTGAGCAAGGCAGAATTAAACTCAGAGCAGACTCAAAGCCAGATTGAGATATTGCCGCTGGCATAGATTGTAGGCAGACATTGCACTCAAAGACGACAATAACGCACAAAATAAAAATAAATGTAAAAAAAAAACCGTGCAGAGAACCAAATCATTGTGAGCTTAGTGACAATGACAGTGACTGCAACAACAAGAAGAAAAAAGAAGCAAAACAAGTTTATTAAAGGATATAAAAAAATGGGAAAACGCGATTTCCAATATGAAAATCCGCTCATAAATAAAATTTGTAATGCGTTGCTTTGCTGGAGTGGAAGTAGGTTGAGCTGGCATGAAGCATCAAATCGGCAATGCTGGTACATGCATATAGCATTGTATATGTATATACATACACACACACTTGGAAGCAATATTAGACTTTAAGGCGCTTGAATGTCTGCCCTGATAAGTGGTTTGCTCTTTAAAAATCTTAATGGAAAATCCTCTACATTTATATTCGAACCAAAGTTAATGTACTCCAACTTACAAGCATATATATGTATACGTACACTAGCATACTGAATTGAGTTAAACGTTTTGAGTGCACCAAAGATATGATTTGGGTTAAACATTTTGAAGCGAAATTTCTTTAGCGTGGTATAAGTCCAAAAAAAGTGAAACGGAATTCAAGATGTATACACTTGAGAGCATAAGCATTGGCTTATTGCATTATTGGCTTGTGCATCTGAAGAATGAGTATTTATGCGTTTTCGTCCTTCTCTTGAATCATATCTATGCTCAAGGAGTGAGAGAATTTCATTTATGATTTGTCTAGTATATATAGTTTTATAGTCGTTGACATTTGACACTAGAAAACAAGGAAAACAAATCGCATCACAGAAAATAAATAATCCATACATGGATTTATCAATGATAATGAAATATATGAATATTATTACACAACAACTTGCTTATTACTAAATTATTTTCCTTTGACAGACTTTGGATTTCAAATTTGATATACATATCAACGACAAATTGATGAAGAAATGCCCAACTAAATGGTGTGGAGACGAATCCAACAAATCAGGGATCATTAAAATCGGTACAGCCGTTCTTGAGTTACAAGTGGTGCAATTAACCCGACTTTGTTTTATATATCTATATATTAATACAGAGACATGATTTTTGTCGTACCACTTTACCCTACTTAACGTTAACATATTTTAATGAAAATTATATGGTTGGAAAGGTATTGTTCTAAAGCTGTGCATAGGATAATTTTTTTGCTAATATATTTGTGTTAAAGCGTGAAAAAACAGGTGAGAATGTGTAAAGTTAACAGCAACAAGTATTGAAGAACAGCTTGCCTTACTGCGAATTGCGTTATCATTATCACTAGCGATTTGGATAGAGCGAGCGACTTTGCACGGGTTCTTGGGAAAGCGCACGTTTACGTGCGACTCACACTCTAATATGGAGACGGCAAGAATCGAAGTCTTAGAAACCAAACCTATTATACATAATTTGTATGTATTACATATCATATGTACAGGCAGTATCTATATATTAATATGGAGACACGACTTTTGTAGCACTTTTTGTATTCTGTATTCATACGGGCGGTCGAATTTCGACCACTGGGCGATACTAGTAGATTTAATATACGTATAAACGAATATTGTATAAACTGGCATGTTACCATAAGCCTTAATAATTGTTTCAAATTTCAAACTATAATTCCACAGTAATTTCTTCTAGCAGCAAAATGCCGGTTACAAGCTAGTATATAATAATATACTGCAATACTGTACCAGCTCACGATTTTTTAGAGGGTTTCCACGAAGAAACATTATGTTTTTAACTTTGAAAGCAACACAAGCAAAAATTTAAGTCTAAGTTTTGTACGACCTTTTTGCCTATTACATATACACACTGTTAATATCTTAGGCCTAACAGCTATAACACAGGATCTTTACGTCACATCTTTTTTGGAATGTAATGGATTATAATTCATAGCTTAATGCTAAGAATCATTGGGCATACATTCTAAAGTAGTCACTATTTACAGATAGTATATTAGTAGGTACCACTATTTATTGAGCATTTAAAGATCTTAAAACTAATTTGACTGCGCTGTTGGTTGACAATGTTTCATCCTTCGGTTATCGATATTAAGCATTCAAATGCTGCTCCGACAATAGAAAGTATCTGTTGCTTGAAGTACTGCAATGGTACACTGTTTTGTGCATATGTATTGTATAATGGAACTTGATGCTTGAATTTCAGTGCCCGCCTTACTCTAACTAACCATCTAACTAAGGAAGATAAGTGACTGCAAAAAAAACCAGTAGACACTTCATAGGTTCCCTGCTATGTCGTGCTATTGTCAGATTCTTGGGGAACTCGGTAGCCGTAAAACGTATAAAAAAAGAGAGGAAAAATTATGCTAGCACAGCGTGTGGCTTAAGAGTGGCCTGTAGTGTGGGGTTTTCGTAAACTTGTGGTTCAGTAAGCAACAAAGCGAGGGCAGGCAATATTTATTAAGCTTTTATCCACGCCATCAAGCATTAGGGAAACGTTGTGCTGCTGTCGTTACCGTTTGCTATGACTGCTCGCGTAGACAACGACGATTGAAACGATTCGGTGCATGCGTCGCGATGAATGTATACCTGCTGTGTTAATATACATGCATGCGTATGCCCTTGAATGTTAGGTATGTATCAAAGGTTTATTTGAGAATTATGCAGCGTGTACACTTTACTAAGCTACAGAAAGCAAGGACAACAAAATTAAAGGCAAATGGAAGTGGGAACAAAAGTAAGGCAAAGCACCAAACATTAGACAGCACTAAGAGAGCCAACCACAACATAACGACAACAAAGGCAAAAAGACAGACAATAAGAACAACATTCATGGTGACGCTAAATCAAAGGGAAACACTTTTCTCTCTCTCTCTCTCTCTCGCTTTCACACTTTCTTGTCTTTCAAGTCATTTCACTGAAATTCCTTTCGTTTTCATTTCGCACGCTGCCAATCCAAACCACTTTGCATTCGGCGAACACTTGACTGCTGGCTTACGTTTGGTGTGAAATGATTCTCTGCGCAATTTCAACCAAATTTAAATGTTCTCGCTGCTGTCGTTGTCGTTAGCTGCTGAAATATAAAATTGGCGTAAAATTGGTTTGCTTTTGGATTTCCTGTTTGTCAAGCTTATTCCGTTTTTGGTTGTTGTTGTTGTTTTATTGTTTTAAGTTTATTATTTTAAGTTTAACCAAATAAATAAACTTCGTTTCCGATTGTTAAATAAAAGTTTATAAAAAAAGCTGACAGCAGCCATCAGTTGATGATTCTGAAAAGTAGAAATATTTACATTTCACTGCAGCACTGATTGCATTCACTGTCATCTATCGATAAACTATTTTCAAAATTATTAAGGATTCCCACTTGAAATCCTGACTCAAAATAGTGTATTTCATCGAATTAGTTGGAGACTTATTTCTGTGAAGCGCTGAGAGTAAGTCAAATCGATTGCCTTAAAACAGTGAGTATATTACTATCCAAGTATGATTTGAACTCATTTGATCAAGGAAAACGTACTCTTGGCCATAGAGCATGAGTTAGAGTGCAGAGATAGTAGGACCGAAGAGTATTAAATATAACCAACCAAATAAGGTAGGCATATTGATGAATAAAACAAAATACGATCATTTCGCAGGTACAGCGCGTTCAGTAGTCAGCAACATTATGTTACTTTAGAAAGCTGTACGGCCGCATTTCGCTGTTAATAGCAGACAGATAACAGGAGAGCTCGATTTCTACTTATTTGCCAGACACTCTATATATTTCATATTCTTTGGTTTAGACGCTGTTGAGCTCTGGAGCCTCTTCCAGCGCTATTTAGGCAAATTAAAATTTGTAAGCAAATTGAAAACAATTTATCTGGATACAATCGAGTTTCACAAATGTTTAAATGCAAATTAGAAGAAGCCGACGTGCTCTTCACTAGCAAACTTAAGCGAACAAATGAATAGTACAACAACGAATTAATAGCAACAGATGAAGAAGATAGAGCAATAGCAATAGCGATGGAAAATATTTTCATGCTTGCTCTTATCGTGCTTACAATCGAAAGTTTATGCTTAACAGAGTTCAGGGCTCCTGTACTGAACATCAAAAAAACTAATGCTAACGAATTCAGGGATCCTGAACCGAACAGACGCTTTGGCGAAACTTTTTTAATTGGATTACGAACTGCACACGTATTGTCGCTGATTAAGCTCCCACGACTAGTTAATGCTTTCAAACATACAAAAGTGGCTTGGCAGCGAGCGAGTACTTTGAGTAATTTGAGCAATCATACTACGAGTGAAAGACATAAATATTTGAAAATACTTTGCAAAAAAAAAAATTTCGTTGAACTGAAAGTAGCCAACGTTGAGCAATGAATTTTTTCTTGTACTAGAATAAATATGTTTTCTTAGAAAAAAATAAAACACGTTATTATACGCCAACACCGTTTTTATTTTGTATTTTTATTTTGACGTGAATATGTCTTTACTTTTAGTTGTACGGGGTACATGTTCAATAAAGTGAATGGTTTGGTTACACATCTAACAATTACATCCAAAATTTAATTACACCACTCGATACCTAAGGGTTTAAGAATTCATAGTGCGAACTTTATAGTAACGCGTGTGACGGAGGGGGAAGCACCACCGTTTTGAATTCGTTTATTCCATAAATTTCAATGCAAAAATAGCTGTTGTTGTTGTGCTTTTCTGCGTCGCTGCTCTCATTGTTGTTGTCTTCGGTGTTGCATGTCATTGTTGTTATTTATTATTTCGCGATTTTGCGAAACACCATGCTTCTACTTCGTGTCTGATCAAAAACGATTATAACATAGGTACAGATATGTATGTATATTAAGCTCACAGAAAATATTACCCATTACATGGAGCAGCCGTGTCACCGACACAGCTACACAGCCCCGTTTTTTTTTTCTTTTTGGCTTGCAAAATATATAAATAAATTTGCACACTTTGATGTAAATTTTGCTCATTGAACATTTGCTTTCAATCATCAACGCCAAGGGCAGATTATATTGACTGGTTTTGCTTTGATATTTTTATTATTTTTGGGGTGAAACACCTTGTTATGCGATCATTTGTTATCGGTGGCGAACATTATTAGCAGCTTCAACAGGTTTTGGAAGCTTAATATAAACCACATATTTCTGGAAAAATTGAAATATTTTCGGAGCAGGTAGTCTCGTCTCACACGCCGATATCGAACCAACTTATTTTGAAAATTTGCGCCGTGGATAACAAAAGATTGTTTTTACTTTCCAAACCAGCCGCAATTTTCATTAAGTAAATTCTTTGCAATTGACATGCTTTGAACGGTTTTAAGTACGCGGGAAATGTCAAACGGTCTTCTAACTAATTAACAGTTGATTAAAAATAATATATATATATAATGTTTATATATTAAAAGCGGTCAATCAGGCGATTTTACGCTTAGTGCTTCTGCACCAGCAACAAGCAAAAAACATTGCATGACGTCAGTTACGCCTCCGGAAATTAGCATTCTGGTAATGTTTAAAGACATTGAAGCATTTAATGGGATTTACCCATGTCATTGCCAATGTCGCTTGCAGAATTATGCAAGAGTCGTAGTTAAGCCTGATTTGCTTTCTATAATACAATTTTAAATGCTATCTTCTCAATTTTTAAAAACTAAAACTGCCAAAAGCAGAAATTGATTAGGAGGCTAAACATTGGAAGCTGTTGCTGTTGTAACTACGGCTGTTTAAGAGTTAATGACATCTGAAGTGACAGAAGAAATCGTAAAAAAGAGTACCGCAATTAAAATTGTAGGAACAATTTCCTTTTTGTATGAAGTTTTCATCATTACATTTTCACATGCCCTTGTGTAATATGCTCGGTTAAACATTGAATAATTATAATTTTTTTCTTTTGAGAGCAGATTGAAGAGAATCCAATTGAGGCAGTTACTAGATGCGGTACAAATCTCAACTAGCAAAGAATGAAATTATAGACAATTTAAACGCTGTAGGAGATGATAATTGGGTAAATGATGTAAAACTAAATTTAAAATATAGGAAACTAATGATAAACGAATTAATTAATTAAGTACATTTTATGTAAGAATTTAAGTTATTTAAATTTTTAGATACTGCTATACTTTTTTTTACCTTTTTACCCCTGACCCTTTCTGACAGAGCAAGAATAAATACGCACACCAATTCAACATTTTTTTTTTATTTAAAAAATAAGCATTGAACCCGTACTTGCAAAAGATGGTACCTAACAACACATTTATCATAATTTAAGTGGAGCCAAACCTCATGTATTTCGCACGAGGACTCATAGTCTGGATGAGAAGAGCCTCAGAGTTGGCCAACCGTCTTGGCAAATCACAGTCTTTTTATTCGCCTTAAAGGCCTGGCGGGTAGTAGTCCTCTCGCGAGTGTACTGTAGTGTCTGATCAGCCTATCACTGCATCTAGTGTGCCTTCCGATCTGCTCCTTAACAGTATTGAGGTCTCAATGGAGTGTAGAGCCGCGCACGTACCAGAGGCAGCAAACCAATTCATAATCGGAACAAGTGACACAATAAAATGGGAAATTATAAAGAAATACAATAACCTCTGCAAACTTTTAGGCGCATTTGTACATATTCTAACATTCAACTACATTAATCGCGCTTCTCTAGGTTTTTTTTTTATTCCTTTTCGAAACTCTTTCTGTAGGTTAAGTAGCGGAAAATAACGTAATAAAAGTTTAGTTTTGTGTCTAAGAGGGGGCAGGTGAAAAAACTTATTGAAAAGTTCTTGCAGCAGAATAAAAGAAGGGCGTACTGAGTTTTTAATGAGGATTTTAGTGCGGGAATATAACTAAGTAATAAGTAAAATAATTTTTGGAGTGTTTAGCATCGATTTTGCATTAATTTTAAACGAATAAATGAAAAATTCATTGAGGCAAAAACCACTCATAAACTTTCTTGTAAGTTGTTGAAATTACACATTAAGGGTGTGCCTAAAGCAGACTTGCTAATATGAGAGAGAAATATTGTCAGTAAACATAGTTATAAAAACAATTGCTTAATTCATTATCCATCGATTTGCGGTAAATTTCTTATGAACTAATGTTATATAAAAAGGTTGTTTTAATCACTAACAATGATTGGTAAGAGATGTCCCCAAATTAACACTAGTTTTGAATTTTCCAACATTAGTGCAGTAAAGTGTTTCCAAGCCTCAATTTTATTATATCATATTTTTATAATATTATCAAAATCTTTGCTATTTCTATTATATTTTCAAATTAGTCAAAAGTTAGTATTTCTAAAAAATACCTGACACATTGTAAAGACGCACTTAAAGGCATGCAGCCGTATTCTAACTTCGATCGCTGAACACACAAGTTGCTTAATACATTCAGCTTAAACGATTTGCTTGCGGCAAGTGAAATAACAAGCAACTTTGCGGTAAAGTGAAAACAATTGTTTTGCTTGATTAACTTTATTAGCAGCAAGCGAAAAATATACAGTTACGCATACCAGAAAATTTATTAGATTTTCTGCTTTTGCTACATTAACTCCATTATTCTGTGCATGTACAAGTGAGTATGTCTGCCAAAGCAACAGGATGAAAAATCAAGTGGCGCTGCTATAACGCGCTCTCAGACACATTTACTCACGTACTTGGTTACTGACAGTGGAATATTATTATATTAAAATGCGCATAAAAGCATTATCTCAACGCCATTAAGTGTTCGCTTTTCTCACAAACTTTTTTTTAAATTAATTTTTTTTGGCTGAAGTTTGACTGACGTCTTAGTTGAGTGAAATTGGCAGACACTTAAAAATGGTGCCATACATTGATTAACTTGTTTTCGGGCTTTTCTTATACATATATATGTTTTTTTTTTGCTTTAATTAAATGTCAAAATAGTATTTGAGTTTGAGGCTTTGATACTGATTTAAGACGTGTTTTGCGCATAATTGTCAACTCAATGAAGTTAGGTGTTTATATTCACACAAAAATAAACACCAATAATTAAGCAGGAAAACCAACAGACAAAAAGAACAGACAACAAGGCAAACTGCCTGCCGTGCATGAGTAGACGGCATGGCATGAATTCACATCAACAGGTGCTTGGCTCACTGAACGATTTATACGAATAGCGAATTTTAAGTGAAGACGCACCAAGGGAGCAACAGCGTTTGCAATATTATGTGCGCATACAAGTGGCAGACACCAGCCAAATCATGTACATACATACAAGCTCATTATCATCATTATCGTTATTATTACCATCAGCGCCTGTAACAACGAAACAACCCTAAATTATATTCACGACATGTACGAGCAGCATTCATGACCGAAAGTGTTTCCAAAACGAGTGCAAAGGTGTTTGAGAAGGGATGGATGATGGGATGGTATGAATTGGATGTTTAGGGCGGCACAATGAGGTTTGAGTTTGTGGTAGCTTGGTTATGTCTCGCTGTGGTGAACGGTCTTGTCTGATTTTGGCTTTGGCTTTGGGTTTTGGGTTTGCCGTATTTTCCTTTACACTCGTGTGTGTTTTTTACGGTTCGGTTACGATTTTTCGTTCGATTGCTCGGCTCTTTTTTGGCGTATTAGCTATAAAATATAAAGCAAAATTGTCGACTTTTTATGCTGCCGTTTAGATAAGTGCAGATAGACAGAAGGAGAGACAGTTTTTCGAAAGTGTGTTATATATATATATGTCAGTGTTTAGGTGTACTCTTTCTCTCTGTGTGCGTGTTTAGCACACCTTAATAAGTGTCCTCATAACGTACCTGTTATTATTTGCCTTTGCCAAACGCTATACTAGTACATTTGTTTCGACTGTAGTGAATATGCACAGAGGCGGAAAATCAGAAAAAGGTGAATTTGCAAACAAACATGTGAATGTCTCTATATCTTTGTGCATAATGAGCAACTTTGAGCTTACCGAATTTTTTGTGCTTAATAAAAATAATAATAATGATAATAATAATAATAATAATAATAATAATAATAATAATAATAATGAATTGTCAACAAGTGCTGCCATACAGTTACACACATTTTTTTCTTGTCCACTCCCAACAAGGTTCTTCCATTTTTTGATTACTCAAGACTTGTGTCGGTTATCTTAATTAAGCCTGTCGCTACGTCCTCTGTGGCGGCAGACTTTATTGCACTTACACTAAGTAACCGAGGTACACAACTGTGCTTAAACAAGTGCTTTTCAAGGCAGGTGCATTGTCATGTAATTGTCCCTGCTTTTTTTTGTAGTTGTATTCGTATTTTGTTTATCTTATTGTTTGTACATTTATTAATTAATTAATTTATTAATTTCTTTGTTTTTGTCTGCTGTTTCGTCATCGTCAGCATCGTCAATTCAATATTGCAGTGTCATGATATATGATCTCAATAAAAAAAAAACAATAACATTGTTAATCTTAGCAGTTCTTCTCTTTGATATTGTGACACGGTTGCCTCAAGCCGCCATTGCACTTCAACTCACATCACCTCATCGGTGCACCACATACGTGCCATTCACCATACCCAGCCAGATGCCATGAACCATAACCATGCCCGTGCATAATGCGCTCTCAGAAAATTTATAACTTTTGCCAAATCATTAAATAAGTTTGCTTAAATGACACTCGACGCTCAACTTGTTTTTGACACTTAAATTTGACGTTTGTTAATTAAGTCACGGTCCGGCCCTTTTATAATATTTTTTTATTTTATTTATGTTTCTCTCCTTAGTCTCATCTCTGTTAATTTAATTCAGTGCTTGCTCATCTGTATTTTGATACCACTTCCAAAGTCCTTTTAGCCATTACGCTTACTTCGCTAATTTTTCATTTTCATGGCTGCTTTTTTTTGCGCTAGCCGCAAGGTAACCTTTAATTAGAATTCCTTTGCCAGCAGACATACACATATACCTATACAAGGCTGTCACGCACACACACACACACACACACACACACAAATTGATTCAACTTGGATATGCTGCGAGCCATTTTGAAATTAATACTAAACCAACACTAAAGGAAGAATTATCTGAAAATGCAGTGCAGCCCTAGCCACGCTAATTACGCTGAACGACGGAGGGTTTTTTCAGTCCGCGGAATATGTGGAAAGGAGTAGAAATAACTCTGTAATCGTATGTTCATTTTTTATCATCCATCAATATTTCCAAACGTTTACGCGATCTATAAGTCAGACCCTCCTGCCACAAGCGACAAAAAAAAAAAAACACTCGTTGAATGATAGTCATCCTGTCACAGTCTTAGTACTCCTTTAAGACAAGCTGTAACTAATCGATTGAGATTGAAGATCTGTTTCAAGTTCACAATAAATTACACACTGAATTATACTAGGATTACATTCCAACGAGTACCACTGAAACATGTGTACTGGGATTAGGCGCTTGTTAGGCGTCATGTTAACATGACGAAAAGAAAGACGAAAAATGCATTGGCTCCTCTGACCTATATAAGTCTATTTTAAAGCCGTTACGGTGGGATACAACTCTTCTTCAAAGTTTTCAGTCCAAACTGTTGCAGAACTCTGTTATCCCACGTGGAACACTTCCGTCCGACCATCAATAAGCGAATGTCACAGAATATTCTTAAAAACCTGCATTTGTAAAATGGTACTGAAGAGCAATTCGGGTCTAAGTGAATTTATTTCTCTTCATTTCAACTAATAAAAAATTAAGCCCAGGAAATGCGGGAAGAGTGCTGCACGTTGTTAATCAACACTACCCGCTCATTCTAGGCAATAAGCGAAATTCTTATTTAAAAAACGCTCTACACAATGGATATGTGAGTGTGCATTAATTTGCATGGGTGTTCATTAAAAGAAGCTCTTAGTCACTGGTTTTTTTGTTAACTGCTTCCGATTAGGAAAATGAACCCGAAAAAATATTTATAAAAAATAATACATTTAAAAAAAATAAATAAAATAAGTAAACAAAGGCGCATTTCAAATTTTTTTCTAATTGCACAACGTTTTCTACTTTTGTGCTCGCACAAGCATTCACTCTTCCTCTTCCTCTTGCATAGTCGGTTTCAGTATATTTTGTTTGGTGCTCACATCCACAGCGGTTTAAAATACTTCAAGCTGCTTTTTATTAGCCCTTTGGTGGCTTGGCTTTTGTTCATCAGTGCGGTCATGCCATAAAAGCCAATTTGAATGTGGCGTTTAACGTACTCAGCATGCGGGCTAAAAAGCGCTCAAAAGTATGCATAAGATATACTATAAGCACTGACCCAACTAAAAAATAAGCGAGAGCGATAGAGATAGCGAAAGCGAACGAAACCCAAATAAAACCAAAAGAAAACCACCGAAATTCCAACAGCAGAAAATATAGTAAAAATGTGTAGTCCAAATATAACGACGTCTCAATTCGCTACACGATTAAAGTTGAAAATAGAACGAATTAGAAAAAGAAGGTAAGCAAAAGAAATTAATGAATACGAAAATAAAGTACGATCGAGAGAAAGACATTAGAAAAGCGAGAAATAATATAAGCCGTTATCTATGTACAGTCAAATCGCGATAACTCGTACCACTCTAAATGGAAAACCTCAATAATTCGTAACAAACTGTTGGCCCCGTGTGAAAACTTCGTTACTTCGTAAAAATCCCACATATTTTGGTCCCCTTGTTAATTCGAATTTTTGTGTTTTTAACTTCATTAAATCGAACTCTCAATAAATCGAAAACCCCATTAATTCGTAATAAATGCTGTTCCCTTGCCATTTCGAATTATCGGGATTCGACTGTATATAAAAATGGTTGTTTGTCTGTCTGTTTGTTTGTCAGAAAGCCGAATCCAAGATCGTTTGACCATGAAATTTGGTATATATGTGGATGTTTCTGGCTAAATTAGGTGCGTTAGTATACCGCGAAAGTCAGGAATTCCCACCCTATTGTTTTGTATGAAATTAATATTGCTGCATCAGTTTGCCGTTAATATGTGTGTCAAATTCCAAATTGAAAGTCTATCAATGAAAAATAATAAAACAAAGCTTAATGCAAATTGAAAGTTTAGTGCGTTTTTGGTGGTTATCTATCTTTGGTACATTCAAAACGATAAAACTAATTTAGTATGTTCCAAGCTCCAAGCAGCAACTGGGGTCTTACTAATTTTTATATGCAAAAAATGGTAATATAAAAGATGATTAAAAAGGAAAATAAGTTGCAATTGTAATATTATTCAAACATCCATAAAAATATTTCATGCTTTGGTCCTACTACATTATTGATATGGCCTGGGTTAAGGTAATTGTAACTATGCATACTACACTTTAATATTCGAGCCAGTTTTCAAGTTTTCAGAGTTACTTGACGTAAAGTCTGTCAAAATTTATGTTGTATATTTTGAAACCCAAAAAATTATTGTCTCAAAACGCATAACCCGCATTAAAAATTCCACTAAATTTTCTGGCAGAATAAAAAAAAATTTTCTGAAAATCTGAGTTTATAATGGAAAAAGCTGACGCAGAACGTTAGCATGTGACAAAATTCATACATACTTAAATATTTTGAATATTAAAAGACATGAAATGTGAGCGCGAAAATTTCACATCTTACAGAAATAATGTGTGTCCAAAATTTCATTTCGATCGGTCAACAATAAGAATTTGAATTTGCATCTGTGATTCGTAAATAAGTAGTGGTCTATCGTTGAGCTGATAGGGAATAGATGATTTACGCTATGGGTTCTCCCATGTCTCCTGCATTGTGTTACAAAGTTCATGTCACAAGTATAATACTATTCACAGAGTGTAAAAAGTATGAAAGAAGGGAAAGATGTAAAAATTCGATTTACTTATAAGACACTGCGCGTTTGTACGTGTATTGACGTCGAAATCGATTCAGTGGTCGTCTATTGAATATTAGTGTAGAAGTACACATAAAACACCGATAAGACGCAACTTTTGCACGGCAACTACTTTTTGCTCGTGCAACACGATGGTGTACCCAACAGGAAAGGATGAATGCATCAAATTGAATTCAAATAAAGTGGTTAACATAGCCAGACACTTTGCTGTTTGTGGGTGTGCTCCTGTCCCAAGTGCCAAACGTATTGCAGAGCAGTTAGGAGGCTAACGAGAAGTGCAAGCATAACCAGGATCGAGATGAAATGAACGTAACGAAAACCTGGGGTATACTTAGGTGTAACTAGAAGGAAATGAAATTGAAAAGGGAATCGATTGCCAACGTGTTTTCAGCTAACCTTTTATGCAAATTAAGTAACCTTTTAATGAGCATTTCCAACTGCGATATACATCACTCATGCAGTGAAAAATATAAATTTTTCTATTTTTTCTTTTCCGTAATAAATTTTTTTTTTTTTATAGCATTCTTTAAAAAAGCAGTCATTGTAAAATGTAAGCTCAACACGACACAGAAATAAAGGGTTTCTTATTGATTGCATTTAATAAGTCATGTGTCAAAAATCATACGAAATAGAATTTCTCTGTGGCATACGAGGTCCACGCTAAATACTACCAAATTAAATCTGATTGCCTACTCGATTCGACCAAACAACGCTTTAACTTACAAACTGACGTAATAATAAAATTGACAAAGAGATAGGTAGACGAATGGTCTACCGAATAGTCGGATGGACGTAAATCCTCCACAAACCAACATGAAAGGCAAGTCACGCAAATCTGACTAAAATTAAATGAAATTAAATAATGAAAAATATAATAATAATAAAATAGTCAAAGTCAAAGTCAAAGTACACCAAAAACAAGAGCTCATCAACGCCTTCGCTGTCAAACGTTGTTGTCGTCCGCTGTCGTTATTCACCCACAACTCCACCTTTATTGCCAGTTTATGTGTTTGTGTAACTGTGTTAGCGGCTTATTTGAGTAATTCGGATTTAATACAATAGTACTACGCACTTTATGCGCTCTGAGATTTAGTGCTCAGATCTCATTTCATTTAATGCTCAAGCCATGTCCATTCCTGACGCAACCACTCGCAGTAACAATTGTGTAGTGTGACCAATGCTCTCAATAATTGGCCTTAACCGACTATCAACCCTAATTCAAAACCAAACCCACGTTTTTGCTTTTGTAATAAAGACACAGCGAAACAAGACAAGGCGTTAAGCCTAATGGTCTGGAAGTATTTACACATTACCTACTAAAAATATCGCACTTAAATTAAAACATAACTTAATCTTTAGTTATTGCTTCAGTGCTTTATATGCTGAAAAACATTTTTTCATTTAGTTGATGATATAAAAATTGAAAAAAAAAAAATTTTTGCAGTGGAGTAGTTATCTAATGCACAAGAAGAATGAGGAATACAGAAAGATGCAATCTATCAGGGAAATATTATCTGAAAGATAATATTAATACAAGGGAATTAAATTAAGAAAGCGTCAACTGTAGACAAAGTTCCGTGTGTGGCATTTTAAGGCCTCGCCCAATAGTGGGAAAAATAATATCACCAAAAGATAATATCATCAAAAGACAAATACTTAGGGTTAAGGCAAAAGTTCTTGAAATATTTATTACCATTTTTTTTTTTTTTTTTTTTGGAATTTTAAAAGAAAATGTCTAACAATAACATAAAAAATTGGCACCACTTTTTTAAAATGTGCACCTAAAATTTACAAAAATTTCTTAAATATAATTGTCTATTAAAGCTTATACTATTCTATAAATTTTGTAATTAATTGCCTTGGCTTTATTGGCAATAACGGTTGAGCAACGTCTTGGCATCGATTCAACCTAGTACTGGCCTCATTCTACCAGTAGCGGAATTTTACACCAAGACGCCTGAATGACATACCAAAGTGATGCTTGCTGTTTGGCATAGAAACAGCAACTAACTTTCTGACCCATAGATTTTCGATGGAACTATGGTCTGGTGATTGCGCAGGCCACAAAAGAAGTGTTATAGTGGTGCTATTATTATTTTCGCAGCTGTATTTATCCGCTCTCTGAAAACGAAGTTGGGTGGCCATGCAGATATTCTATATGTCTCATTATATTTACGCAAATTTTCGGTAGCGCGCTGCACACTTACAGCGATCAGAACTATGTCCTAAGGGGACTTGTTCCTTGACACTTGTACTTGAAAAAAAAGTCATTGACATGAGTCATTGATATGTCAGTCTTTATGCAATAAAAAAGTAACAAAGGAAATTGTCGACTATAATTTAATGTGCACTGATGTTGATAAAGGCAAAGGAGACATAAAACAGACCAAAAAATAAGTTTTAATTTAATTGTTATCTCAATATCCTTTGTAATGATTTATGCATCTCCTTGGGCTTATTTTAGAAACGGAAAAAGTAATACATTCTCTTTCAATGTATTCGGATGGTATATGACAGCATCAACAAGCAATTTGCATTCTATTTCAGTACAATGCTATACATGACACCGCCGATTCTTTGAGAACGCGAATCGTGTGAAGCCCGATTTCTGAGCGAACTCATGCATGCCCAAAGAAGCGATTGAAAGCCTAAGTGATGTTAAATTGTGTTCTCCAAACTTTTTGTTATTATTGTTACTCACATCAAAAGCTTCACTATGACTATGGGAGCACTTTGTTTTTAGGAGACTTAGAATAACTTTCCCTTCAGTGGCTGCTTTCATGTAGTAGTCCACAAAACTTTGATCACTATAACTTTGACAACTTTCTTTTGTTGTGGCATGAAAATATGCGAACGACATATAAAGTCTCAATTCACATCACATCACATCACATCACATCACACCACATCCCTTTGCCATGGTTGCCTGTTCGGTTCGTGTCTATGCTGCTTTGTTCGTCTAAAACAAGCAATAAATGAAAAACGTTTCAATCAGCCGCCTAAAATGTTTGTTAATTTCAAAACTCAAAAATGTGTGAGCGCCAAGTTAACAAGAAAGAAGATTAACGTTGGCATTGACGGCATTGCTACACTCTCCACACTCAAATAACTTACACCAATCAACCAGCGACACTCGAATCTTGAAATGTATGCCCATTTACCTTTATATTATACTTGTTCCAACTTGTGTTTACAACTTAATTTGACAATATTACTATTGTCTTGCCTGTTTATAGACATCCTTCTCATAAGATCTTTAAGTTGACAACAGTAGTTCTATGCACTTGAACAATTGAGGGTTCGCATATATGGACCGGAAATAACGTCAGTGCAAATTTTAGCTCGATACGTCAACAAATAAAAAGATATTCTAAAAATAAATAAAACTAAAAAACGAAATACGCCAATCATATTCAAATGTTCAGTTCCTATATGAAAAGATCTTAAACAATATATATATCCGCTTTTAAGCTAAATGCGTTATAAACAAGCAAGTTTTAAGTGAACCCATCCACCCTCCACAAAGACTTGAAAATGCTAACTGTGCTGGAGGAGATCCGTCAAAAATGCAGCTGATATCATCAGAGGCTGCAAGCTCATCCAAACAGTCTGGCCAAGACCGTCACAATTGGTGTGATGCGACTACGACAACCTTCTAGATAGAAAGTTATAAGAAAAAAAATTGATAATAAGTTGATAATAAGTTGACCCAAGGGCTCATACAGATGCGACTCAATTATTCTAGTCATTGAAAGTTTCCAAGTTACATCAAAGCGCAACAAAAAAAAACATTATGTCATAATAAATAATGGTTTATAAGAGGTATACTCCATGTAGCGGTCCGGCTTGTTTCGACAAGTTCTGGACAAGTTCATGTATTTACATGTCGATCTACGGTTAGACAAATACGACTGAACAAACTCGTATCGTTGAGCTGATCAAATATATATACGAGTATATGTACTATAATATAATGTTGTTTATACAATTTATGGATTCGCCGTTGTCTCCCTCAAATTGTTACAGTTTTCATGTGCGAAAGGTTTAAAAGAAACTAACTCAAAGTGAAAGGATATGTGCCTGTGTGTGCTTTATACCTTGTTACATGCTATATACCACACAGCACACGATTTGCTGAACAACAGCTGTTTTATGTAGCGAAGTTCACGCATATTAAATATGTAGTAAAATAAGCTCAACTACCGCCGCTTCTGCTTCCCTTGCCAGTATTAGCGCAGAAAATAAAAACACAATAAAAGTACAAAAATGAAGTATTTCAATGGCGCATCAGCAAGAAATTTGCTTTATTGAAGTTATGTAAGTATTTTGCTGCATAGGTTGATTCTCTTCAGTGAAGCAACTTGTGATATACGTCGATTTTCGTTATCAGGCGCGTGAACAATTAAAGCGGTTTGTGAGTTAAACTTTTTTTATTATTTTCCTTTGACAGACTTTTGATTTCGAATTTCACATACTTTTCAACGGCAAACTGATGCAGATATATTAATTTCATCCAAACAATTTTTTTTCCCCGACTTTCGCGGTATCCTAACGCACCAAACTTTACAGGATTACTTGACAGACTATTCTAGAATTTCCCTGAGAATATCATAAAAGCGGTGCAGCGGATAAGACGTCTATAACGGACATAGATAGAGAAAGGCATATATCCAATTTTATATATATAGATAGATATATAGATAGATGATATATAACAGACAGATAGATTAATGATTAATTTATTTATTTGTTTAAAAAAAAATGTTGTTACCTACATAAAAACCAGTCGGGACACCAAAACAAAATTCTAAAGAAAAAATTCTAGAGAACTTTCAGTGATTTGCCATTAACGAATATAATAAATAATAATTTATAGAAATAAAAATATTTAGATTATGCCACAAATTCCCCGTGCCGGCAACATATTAATCACATAAAATTCAGAATTTTCCTTTCGCCCGAGGTCAACCCACAAAAAACGAAGAAGTGAGAGATCGCTGACATCGCATCCCTCGTGTGGCGACAGACAAATTCATATGGCCATCGTATCTGTTGTATGCTTTATATTGTGTGCGTATGTGTGTGTTGTTTTATTACTTATAGATGCCTTTCAATTTATATGCGAAAGCCGCACATTTGATATTGGCAATCAATGAAGGTCTTTAAAAACGTGTATGACTTATTTGCTATCTTTTAGCTTCAAAGCGTTGTTTCTTCTTTGTTTGGTTATGTCCTTTTTTTCATTATTTCTTGAACCTCTCTGGGTGCCCGCCCTCGTTATGCATATTTAATACCTTAAATGTTTTTTCTTGAATTTGATCTCATTATTTCTTGCTATATCTAAAACTCCCACAAAACGGTGTATTTCTGTTTATTTTTTTATCGCTCGCCCTTGGACTGTAGCATGTAATAATAATAAATACGCATAAAAATTGCACGATTGAAAGATGTTTTTGTTGAAATTCGAGCATCTTCCAATCAATTCAGATTATTTTACTTTGTAGACATTCTAATTACCATCTCAGACTTCTTTTGCAATTATTAATGTACACAAATTTGTTTTGTAAGTCGCCTTTTTAGCATTTGACTTTTTACCAATCGAAGCAGAGAAGCTATTGCTGTCATCATAAATTCGCCTTTGTCAAGTTTTTACATATGGGCGTAGTTCAGATGTGTGAATATTTGAACAAAGGACTTCATAAATAAATTGCGTGCGTTTGAACAAACAAACTCAGAATCTGAAGCTTTTTCACAAGAATTTGTTTTTACATATGAAAAATGTATTATCGTGAAAAGGTTTTTTTTTATAATTAAAGGATAATATTTATCGCAGTATACTGCATAACATATTAGTCGAATTATAAATAGTGATAGTGTAAAAAATTAGACTTAGACTAAGTATTATTATTATTAGAAAATATATAACGTATAAAACATATTACTAACTCTTCCACTTGTCTAAGCATAAGCTTGAGTAAAATTGGCCACGAATTCAATACAATAAAGCAATGACTATTTCGATTTGGCATGATGAAGATACTTTGTCCATCGAATCAAACAAATACAATGAACAAACCTGATTAAAATGGATATTTTAAATCGAATTCTGCTTCTGGCAATCATCATATTGGTGAAATCAATTTCATTTTGCATTTTTATAAAGAAGTAGTGGCCCCAAGGGCGACCAGTACTCGTTGTTACATCAAAAATATTCAAGCAATACAAAATAAGGCCGTATGAGACATAAATGGTGCATCGTAACTTTATAATGCCAACGGTGATCGGGGAAATTAATTTCTTTAGCGGTCGATCTATATACTTAACGTATTAATATGAGACATACATCAATGGAAAGATATAGTTTTACAGGCAAGTATTTGCCGTAAATGTGGCTCTACGCCACACAAACCTGGGAAACGACTCCCATATCTATAACATGTTGAAGGTGCCGACGTGACAAAACAAAGTGTTAAATAAATCACTCCCCATTGCTACCTCAAAGTCTCGGCTGTACTAAAAAAACTTCTACAAAGACACAACTTCAAAAACAAGGACCATATTAAACCATTCCAACATTTACTACTGAGCATAAGCGTCACTTGCTCTCTTATTTTGAGCGTACATCACATTCTCTCGCAGGCTACAATCCTATAGATAGTTTTACTCTTTTTTAGTGTCGTTAGTTTCAAACCACTACCGGCACTAAAGAACTCTTCACTTCAGAAAGCCTCTTTCAATCTAAATAGTATTGTGAACTCGAAAAACCCAGATTTTTAATCATTCGAGTTTATAGACTGGGAAATTTCCGAAATCCAAAGAAAAAGAAAAGAAAAGACAGAAGAAGAAAAAGAAAATCAAATATCTTAGGGCCTCAAACTATGGCTTTTAGTTTTTTAGTACAATAGGCTACGCTGTATAGGAAACTGTTCCTACTATAATTATTTTGACTTGAATAGTAAAAATTCAGAGAAGAATCGGAACACAAATTTCTGGTGCCTCTTGTTAGAAACTTTCACAGTTTAGTGCTGTCCTACTTGAAGTCTGACTTTCTAGTGAATAGCCACATTAGGTAAATTACAAACTATATCAATTTTCATATTTATCAGAAACAATAAGTATGTACAAATATCAGAAATGAAAAAAGAATATTTTACCAGCAGATAAGCAGCAGCATAATCAAGGGTAAGTAGAAAGAAGCCTCTGCATTCACGAAGCTGAAGGCTGAGCTGCACTGACTTGTCCCACTTAGCTTTATTTTTTGTATAACCGTTACAGTGAACTACGACAAAAGTGTCACAATTCAAATCGAATTAAATCAACACAATTTTATTTTATAAATATTGTGAAAGTCTCATAACGAGACAATCCGGCTCCAACGTCAAGATCCTAATAATATTGTCCTGTAAGAATTCGGTCTTAAGTGAGCGGGCAAACCAAACATGATGCACACCGTGTCCAAGAAGTCTATCAGCAACGTTGAAAGAACACGTAGAATAGTACCGAAAGGCATCGTACCTACAAGGGATGGCAATAATATATCGACTAATATCAATACATCAGAACAGAAGAACATACTGCGGCCATTTTTCCAGCCAATGACAAAAACAAGAACTGAAAAGATAGACCTGGTTGAAAACATTGACATAACGCCAGGGCATGAGGAGGCTATCAAATACATAAGCGATTCTTGGAACAACCTCATTGCAGAGTCTTCGAACAAAGCACAGTGTAAAAAGAAGACGAAGAAAATGCAGGCCCATACTAATAACAACAGCAACAACAACAACAACAACAACAACAACAACAAAAATGCCGCGCTTGCAACAGCATCAAGCTATTTGGTGGTGGAACCTCCAAGTCCTGAACTGCGTGACTTTAAGCCATTTGATTTGGAGTCGTGGTGGAGTCGTCGATTATTTCACAATATCACAAAAGACCTCTAAGTATTTTCTAAGCGGACATGCCGCGCCAAGCGTTAGTGGTATCAGACAACGCGAGCACAAATTAAATTAATTTCTTTAGACCTTAAGTGATCATGATTTCATAAATTATTAATGTATATTTAACTGTCTGCACTGTAGTATCTTAATATGCTTTTGGAGTTGGTTTGATAAACTGCGTTGCGCCTAATATGCTTTTTATTTTTATTAGCACAAAAAAATGGAAAAAAAAAAGTGAAAAAGAAGTAGGATTCTCATATAAGAAATAGACGGTACGTTTGAGAGGCTAATGCCAGCAAAAAAATAAGACTAATTCATACATGTATGTAGAAAGTGTTGTAGTTTTTGATGTGAAACATCTTTGGTTTCAGTAGGGTAAAATACTGCATATCATCAGCATTGCATCACGCTTTCACGCTCGCATATAGTCAAATCATTTGCCTGTCCGTGTGGAAAATTTAATATTTGAGTTATTGTTTTAATTGCTTTTCATGTATTAGTCTTTTTGGGTGTTTTGCCTTATCATGGCTGCGTGTCTTTTTTTAACATATACATATGCATAAATTTGGCGCCAGTTCATTTAACAACATCAAAGGGCATAGTCATGCCTCATGAGCGATCGTCATAATATTGATTTGTCAAATGTTAAGTTCATGTGTTAAGTTTATTGTTACAAAAAATACAACAATTTTGTATATTCTTTAATTCATTCATTCATGCATTTATTGCCAAATAGGTGTCACATCGGAAACTCAAGCTATTTATGGCTATTTCCAAGTCCGATTAGGTCTTCTTACTCAAATTCACTCTTTAAGGCAATGTGCTCGAAATGAATATATTCTTGAGAATATATATATACCAGTCACTTATACAAACCTATAAGACTCTTTAAAACAAAACTTTGTTGAATTACCGCCTAAAAGATTCTACCTGCGAAGGGCTTCGATTATTTTTCTTTTCTTTCTTTTTGCGTTTTTGTTATTGTGTTTGTCTGCGGTACTTTTAAACACTTCTGCTTACACAGCAAAGCCATTTTGGCTGTCATATTTTCTTTCAGACAAATAACAATTTTATACTTCAACTTATCAAAAACTTTATAGACGCGATGCTACTCACGTCCACTGTGCAAAGCTGTGGGTGTTTTTTTAAACTTTTACCAAGATAATATAAGTGACAGCTTTCAAAAAAAATTAAAATAAAGAAAATTAAAAATGTGGCGCTGGGGTTGATGGTTGATGTAGACCAAGAAAGAAAAACAATAAAGTATATTTCTATGAAACTGTCGTCTGCCAATAGGTGGCGTTAGCAGCTGTGCGCTTAGGTTTTTGAGATTAGAGGAGTCTGTCATCTGTTAAACACAATATAAGTCATTCGATGCCACTTCAATACAATTTTTATTTCAATACAAATTTATTAAAAATAAATTCTTAAGGCAGGCTATTAGACAGAAATATCTAGATAACTAAATGGAAGACACATATTTGGTGTTCCCTTCCTTGCTTAAGCCACTTTTGATAAAAGAATATACCAACTGAAAATTGGGCCAACGGTTTGGTTAAAAAAAACATGTTAAAAGCCGTTGTTGTTGGGAGCGCAGTAGTATGTTAGAATAGAGAGGTGTGTGTGCCTCTCTCTGCTGTGCTATCGCTTTCGTGAAGCAGTGTTATTATTGTTGTTGCATTTTCGATTCATACGCAACGTGGGGAGAGATCAATTTTGTGTGTTTGCGCTCTCTCTGTTATCATTAATGTGATTTTGTTGGGTTGCTCATGAGTGAGTGAACAAAAAAGGGTTTCTCACTAAACTGAGCAAATTAACATTGTTCATCCCTATTGTTTTATTTTTGTTTTGCTCAGTTGCACTAAAAAAGAAAACAAATATTTTTTCTCGAATGCGCTCGATTGTGTTCGCCACGGGTTTCCCTCGTATGTATTAATTTAACCAAATTCTTAAGAAAAAAAAGTTTTGTATGTATTTTCGTAGATTAAAATTCCTTGTTTTTTGTGTCGGTAAAGTGGAGTAACGAGTCTCACATAGTTAAGCATAACAAATTGTTTTTCATCTTCACAATAGGTACCATTTTATGAAAAAGAAACGTTTTTTAAAGACCCTTGCCTGTATAGAAGTCGAGTAGTATTTTTTTAAATATATATAATAATATAAAAAAATAAAAAATATTCGCAAAAAGTATCAAAAAGTGATATATTACTTCGGAATAGCGAATATAAAAAGTTTGTTTTTTGTAAATATGCCGACCAACGAGGATTGTTGGCTTAAGAATAGCATCATTAAATAAAATTCTCGCAATGAAGCTTATTTTTTTTTATATTTTTTTTTTACAACACACTTCAATTGAACTTTAAGCTTAATTTTAAGCCTTGAATTAAAAACTACTTAAATAAAAATTTATTTATATGTCTGTCTTTCGCCATTTTCACAAAGAAAAAATGTTGCATTCAAATGTGGCGCACCTGACGCGTTTCCTTGATTTTTTGTTGTTTTTGTTTTTATTTTTGTTTTTTTTTTCCTGCAATCTTAGTAGTAGTAAAAAGTCGTGACAGAGAGTACAAAAAATAATATCCTGCAATAAAAGCAATCGAAAACAGCAACAGCAACAGAAAGTGTCGGTGAATAGGACAATCGCGCATATTGAAGGACGAGAAGTGATGGCACACAAGTTGCATGAGACGGCGGCGCTTTCAGTTGAACGAATGAACAAACATTTAAAAGTGCATTAATTTACTCTCGTCGTTGCTGATGTTGTCAACGTCGTCATACATTTGTCGCACATACGTCCTCGTTGTCCTTGTTGTATGCAAGCCCAACTGTTGCCGGCTTGCTGGCTCGTTGTTTTACCCTTAAAGTTGTACTCATCCTTTTCAAATTTCTTCTTTTTTTGTACTTTCTCACAAACATTTTTCACACTTTCAGCAATTTGGCCATGCAGCTTGTTGTTTCTTTGTTGATGCTATTTCCTGCACTTCTCCTCTACTCGTATTAATTTCTCGCCTTCAAACTAAATTTTTGTGCTGCCCTTTGAAAGCTGCTTTTAGTGCAGAGAATTTCCTTTTTCTTTTTATTATTCATAAAAATTTGTTTATATATATATTTATATATATATTTCTTCTTTTTTTTTTTTTGATGTCGCCAACATATTTTGTGTGCCTTCATCTTTGCCTGCTGAATAAATATATTTATTTTATTTTTTTCTCAGCTCTTGCAACTTTGTAGCACTAAAGCAGTGCACGTGCCTTGACTGTCTTGTCTGCATCTTCTATTCCTTTCGATGCTTTACTCGCTTTCAACTCACTCTGTGCAGCTGTAGAAGCGCTTTAAGTAATTTTCTGCATAAAATATTTTCCTTTCATTTTATTTTACACTTTTTTAAAGCACTTCTCATTTTATGTTGTTGTTCGGTTTCTCTTTTATTATTCATTTTGTTGCTGGTGCTGTTTAATGCTTTCATAGCTTCGCTCTGCACCGCATTTATGTCCAACAGAGTGTGAAGTGAACACAATACTGTTTGCGACATTGAGACGCAAATGGTTTAATTTTAGCAGCGAACAAATTGGCAAGCGCATCTGTGAATGGCTGTGTTTATGTGGGTGTGTGTGTGCGTGTGTGTGTATGTGAGGCATACGTAGTAAACTTGTGCGTGTCAAGAGATTAACTAAAGTTTTTACGGCAGCTACGCACGCCAGCCAAAAACTTTGCTGTTAAAAATAAAATAAAAATTAAATAAATTAAAGTAAAGGAAAAGAAAAAAAAAGGACCGAAAATCCTTAAATACGACAGATTTAATACTCTTTACATATCAGCCAACAGCACTGTGCTTGAGTCCACAGCGATATTAGAATATGTTTAATGAATGATTGCCCCTCATACTGCAGTTCATCTTTGAATTCCATGGGCTTATATTGCGGATATGGTATGATCTAAAAATTTGTAAAGTTTTTATGAATGGGCTGTCCAAATTTTAGTTAGATGCTTCGGAACCCGAAAAATTCTCAAATGAGTAACTTGTAGGACGTTTTTGCACACAATTCGTGGTTGCGACTAAGGATATAGCATAAAGCATTTACAAAACTATGAATGTGAATGTGGTGTGAGCATATGTGTAATGAGACCTACTTTTATGACGACAAAAAATCTCGTGTCATGGGAAATTTTTTTTTTGGTTATTGAACTACTCACCCGGGCGGAACCGACTGACGGCCGTGCTTCAGGTAATATGTGAATGGACCTTCAAAAGATCAGCCCAACTTGCAATTCAGCTTTTCTAAGAAGCCTTTTTTATTTTGTAGCCTTCTTAGTGATGATATGTTACACCTTTCGTACTTAAAAATTTATGTACTACTACGTCTTATCGGGGTGATGAAGAGTATATATTATATACTTTATGATGTCGCCGCAGTCTCCTTCACCTTGCTACAAATTTCATGCAAGTGTAATAATAAAATTCACAGAACGTAAAGTGTGCACGTATAAGAAAAAGACACACTATCACGCAGACATACAGTTAAAAAAATTGATAAACTCAAAATGCTCAAATTGCACTCACACTGCTGCAATGCCATACGACATAATTCACTGCCTCACACACAACTTTGCAGTAACCGTTCATAAACATTTCATGGCATGCTTTTAAGGGCACATCAAATTCAACTCAGCTCATTTCAGCTGTGGCTTTAGCTTCAGCCAAGAGCACAGTGCGCAAAGCCATGCTGATGTGCCATTGTCGACGGTATCGTTGCTGAACTTGGCTGCTGTTGTTGCTGTTGTCATTATTATCAATTTTATTTTTGCTTTCGTTTCTGTGATCTGCTGCCTTAGCATTTTCTTTTATTTCTCGCAATGCTGCTCCCTCTCTCTAACACGCTTAGTACTTAAAACTGCACGGCTCGGCTCTTGTTTCAGTTATGAAGTTAAATTGGAATTTAAAATAGTATTTAATACGACAGTAGCATTATTTCGCTGCTAACAATGTTGTACTCTTTATTTTCTATTATTTCTTTTTAGACTTCTACTTTTATTTCAACTTTCAACGCTTCTCCACTCACACTCTTTCCTTGCTATAAACTTGAAGCACACGGAAGTGCAGCAGGAGTAGCATAGCAAAATTGCGACGCCACTACACCGGCACATTGTGCATGAAACGGGAACGCCTGTTCCAAGGCACATGGTGTATGCCTTGAAATAGAATGTGCTTGTATGTATATGTATTAGTGTATATTCACTTTGACATATTTAAAAGAAAGACGAAAAGCTTTTGGCGCGTGGCACAAATTCGATTTGCTTTTTTATTGCATTAAACGCACTCACAATTTGCGAAGCTGAAGTCGTCTAAGTTGCATTGAGCACTAAATATTTATATCTATATGCAGAGTACGATACCAACGGTAACAATGTACAAATAGTTTCTCAGTCAAAGCATTTTGTTTCTTACACATGATAACGTTTTTCACTTAATGCTCCTTGCTGGCACTTTTATTGCATTTTCACAATGCCACACATGAGTCGCATAAATTATGCAACAGTGTTGCAAGACTGTATAAGCATGTACTTTGTTGTTGCAAAATGCAGCATGCAGCATGCATTATGCTTAAATTGTATTTGACAAACCAAACCATTGTATTTTTCATAAGGAAAACATTTGAAGAAAACAAATATTTAAAGTAAAATAACAACTCATTAGGTTCGTCTAGCTTAGGTTGAGATTAAGATTAACATTAGGAACCAGAACTACTGAATGCCAGAAACTATGCTAGTGTAGATAAGATAAGGTTTAGCATGATTAGGTTAGGTAATTTTGAGAAAAGTCAATCAACTTAGGTTAGGTTAGATGTGGTTTTGGTAAGGAAAGTTCATTACATAAGCTTGCGTTAGGTAAATTTAAAATAAAATGTAAAGATTGAGCAAAAGAGACTATAAAGTTAGGCTAGATAAGGTCTGGTTAGATTATATTGCGAATAGGGAGAAAGCCTGTTGAGGAACTAATAGACTTGCTAGGCAAGAAAAAATATAACGTACGTATTGTTCAATTGCTAGAATAGAAGGGCGGAACGAAGAAAAAGCGCACTTTAATAAGTTCAATTCAAATTACAATAAAGTGAGTTAACATTGGTGCATTTTAAACAAGTTCACGTTATTACTTATGTTAGTAACAAAGGTCGACAACACTCTGATTTCGAAAGGGCCTGTGGAATATTGCGAACTTATCTGAAGTTCTCATCTAATTGCTGCTAGGGACTGGCAAAGAAAATGTTTCATGCCAACGACTTCTGTCTACTTTCTAATCCTTTTCTCCAAATTCTTCAGTATATTATAGTTAATATCTTCAAAATCCTTATATCCCTAATTCACTCATTAATAAATAATTGTTATGTCTTTACTAAATACTTGTAAAATCATTATCTCCAGTTGAGTCGTAGATCTTACGCGGCTATGATCAACAACAAACAAGTAGTGGTGCTTCTGTGGCTATATGGCCTCCACGTATGGGGGACGAGTGCACTTTGCCAAATCAGGAAAACACTAGCTATGCAAAATAAAGCCCTGCGACGCATCACTGCTGCACCATGGTGCATCAAAAACTCTACTTTGCATCGCGTCATTAGAATGTCAACGATACTTGAGCAAATCGTCTTGTTTAGCAGCCATTCCAAAGATTGAATTCTGCAATACCCCAACTCACTAGCAAGGTCCCTCATTCACAGCAGTACTTCGCGACGGCTAAAACGACTTCAACCCAACGACTTCCCCAATCAACATTATCCATCAGCTCTACAACCCTGGGTGGATTTTGACTTTCTCTACAATAGTGCTCCAATCCTGTTATTGCATATTGTTCTATGCCGTCAATTAAACGCTTACGTCGCCTTCCCCTACATCTGCAGTCCAGCGGCTTATACTGCATAATTAGTGCCTGTGCTCTCGTTTTATTCATTCTTAAGACATGCCCAATCCATCTGAGGCACTGTGTTTTTACGTATTTGACTTAGTCTTCGCCTTGCATAAACTGTAGTAGTTCTGCGTTATTTCTGATCGCATATTCTCCTTCTGTTGCAAGTCTTGACCCAAATATTTTCCGCAAGGTCTACCCAATAGGAGTATGTAAATGGCTTAGATATCACTTTGTTCTAAGAACACGTACTTATTCCCGAAATTGACGATAAAAAGATTTACAAGCCTCCTAAATATTTTTATACAGATAAGATAGCTGAAATTGTCATTGCAATTTTAACTTCTTTTTGTGGCACATTGGGTCAATGTGAATCCTTTTTAACGCAAATATTGCACTCTCATTGCTACAGACTCGACGCATCAAAAGCTACGTTCGATTAAATTTAATATGTTTTTAAATATATTAAGCTCTAAATTGAAGCGCATCGACGAAATGGCTTGAAAAATGAAACGACCTGAATTACCATCCATTAATATACATATAGCTGCACAGAATGCTTGTTCAATAAGTGTGCATTGTTATTTATTAATTACAATACATATAGTTTATACAAATTGATCCGATTTAATACGGCGACAAAATTAATTGCGACATTGTTAAGTATCCTCAACATTGAAATTGTGCGTGTACGGCTTCTGCATGGGTATTTGTGTACTTCAATTAATTATATTTCACATGTTGCTGATTGCAATTAATAGAAAATATTTTTTTTAATTAAAAATTCTGAACTTTTAGGCGAGTACTCACTCTTAACTACTTCTTATATATATATGTACTCTAGTGTTTTACTTTTTTATACAGTTTTTGAACCAAATATCATATTAATTTTTTTATCCATTCGACGAGACAAGTCGTCTATTCCTCTATGCAGAGGGTTTACTATTTAAAAATAAAATAAGTACACATACATTAATCAGTGAACACAATTTATTTATTTTTTTTTTTTTTAAGTTACATTATGCCATTATGTATAGCATATAACATCATTCAAATGACCGCCACGACTTCTCCGTATGTACTGCATTCTGTCAACACAATTTTTCATCACTTTTGTCACATAAATCATCAATAGCACGTTCAGTGTTGATTTTTAATTGCTCAACTGTTGTTGGTTTAACATATGCCCAAAGCAAGAAATCACAAGGTGTTAAATCACGTGACCTGCGAGTATAATTAACTGGACCATTTCTTGAGATATAATCGATTGTTGGCAGGTGGCAACCGTCTTGTTGAAACCACATATCCTTCAGATTATTCTCAACAACAACAGGAAAAACATTCATTTAACATTGTTCTGCATTGACTGTTACTCTTTGACCATATTCTTCAAAGAAATATGAAGCAACAACTCCACCAGAATGAATTCCACACCACACACTGACTTTATCTGTATGCAATGGTGTCTGAAAAGTTTCTAGTAAAGAAAATTCACTTTCGAATTTGTCTATAATACGATGAATAGTGAGTCGATTAGCGGAATAAAAATGTCGTACATGAATTATTTTTAAATTTCTCTCAGTATTCACAAATGAGCACGGATTTTGATAAAAGAATTTAACAATTTTTAAACGTTGTTGAAGCGGTGTATTCCCATGATTAAATGGCATAACCTATTGAATACAAATGACATAGGAAATGTAAAAAAAAAATACGCCGTGTTGTCATTGTAACCATTTTAAATTGTATCATGTTTATTGTATCATCGCTTTAGATAGGTATTAACCAATTATTAAACTAAACTTTGCACAGTATAATTTACAACTAACACTGACAGATTCAGAGATTTTTTTTAAGTGTAACTTTTTAGAAGGCTTATTGATAGTGAAATTTCCAGATCGCGTTCGTTACACGAGACAGAAGAAAAATATTGGAATTATAAGAGAAACAGAGAGGGAAATCTAATGTGCCTTGCAAGAGGTATTCGTTATTGACATAACGTATGACATAATGTACGACGTACGTTACCCATACTTACAAACCACACATAACGAACTGAAATTTGTATGATCTTATTTACAGATCCATACGAATAAATCCTGATAATAGAATTAGTGGATCGTATCACAAGCATTAAAGTCCATGTGTCAACGTTCAGTGTTTTCTGCTTAGGTTCACGTAAACTTCTACTTAAGCAGCTTCTTAACATGTGTTCCTCTCTATCTCCCGCTACTTATATGTCTCTGTCTTTCTCATCCATTTTTAGCGGCTTCTCTTACGGCATACTACTCTGAGAAAAATTTACCAATGTTTGCGTTTACACGTCCGTCTTCTTTTTCAACACTCAATTATCTGATCGCTTGTTCGCTAATCAGTGAGCCTCTTTCAGTGACTCTACATTTAACTTGCTGCTTTCGGGTTTTCGAGCGTATTTCAGTGACAACGACATGACTTAATGGTTTACTTATACATAATTAACTCACTCATTCATTAGTAGCTACTTAGTCTTTGCCACAATAAGCAGCAACCGCAACAAGAACGCCAAAACTTATCAGTTTATATGAATGCCAGCCATAAAACTGATAATGAGCAACACCAACAAAGCAAACAAAAGTTAAAGAGGTTTCAATTAATTTGTTGACACTGTTTAGCTAATTGCAGCATTTGTTGTTGTTGTTATTGTTGTTGTTATTAATGGTGTTGTTGGTCTTGGCGTTTAAATAATTGGTTTTGCTATTTATGTTATTTTTGTCCACAATAATAACCAATTTACAAATTAAATTGACCACAATTACAAATTGAATAAGCGAAAAGATAGACACGCAGACACACAGATAGTCTAGATAAATAATTCAAAAATAACGCAAAAGCTTCAGCATTTATTCAATCAGCTTGAAACGGGGAGCGCGCAACGTGTATATTGAAATACAAGGACATGCTGCATGTGTGTGCGTGTGTGTCTGTCTAAATGAAATTTATAAAATAGAATATAAATCTAGTGAGTGGAAAATGTTGATCGAAGCAACTGCTGCTTTAATAGCCACAATAACAACAATAACAACAATAACAACAATAACAACGACAACGACTTTACCTTCACTTCCTGCATAATAAATAGGACGTGCGAACGTGGTCCACTTAAGGCGCTTCCTACGCAGCCATCGTTTGTCATCATGTAGTAGTAAGCTATTTACAGACTCTATGTGTAACTGTAACTGATTGATTTAGCTGGTTGAACACTCTCCAACACACTGTCATTTAGGCTCATTGGACTATCTGTTGTGCTTTAGCGGATTTAACAAGACGCACTCAAACCGAACACACTTGACTCCAAACATTTATATAGAGTTTCAGGATTTATTTTATTTAGAAGTTTCTCAGTAATTGCATTTTTCAGATGTTAAGCTCAGAACAACTAAGTATATAGTTTACAAAAACTAAAAAACACGCTTTTATAGCAAACCGAACTAAAAACTAAATTAGTTTGGGCGCTAGTAAAATTAATTATTTTCATTTAATCCTCATGATCCTGATTAGGTCATAGGGACAAAGTTGTCAAAGTATTGTATTGTCATCGGTCCATGATAGGTGTGCTAAATTTCAGTTTAATCTGACGTTTTGAAGTGGGTGAAAATCCCATTCAAAGATTTGATTAGAAATTACAAACATACAGCCGAAGCTTATATTTAGCATGTAAAAAGAATGAAATTGTGTCAGCATAGCTGCTGTCCACACTTATGCTGTGGTTGTTATTATAGATGAATATGTAAAAATAAACATTATTGATTTTCCATTACTTACACGTATGTGTATTTTTAATAGTAAAACAAAATAAAGCAAAACTAAAGGTAGGTTAGAGTAGCGCCCAGCGCAACTGAGTTGTGCTTGGCTGTGATGATGACAAAGTTGGTTTAAAGCAACGATTGTAACAACATTATCGTTACCAATATCATTATCATTATCTTTATCATAAGCATCAACATCATCACCATCGTCATCATAAATTTCAAAGTGGTTGCAGTGTGCAGTGCATCATCCCCATTTTGGTCACCTTCTTGCAATTGCCATAGAGCACTATTACACTTTTTGTGTTAAAAACTGTTCTATTTTTCAAATATTTTTCTAGTATAGTATAAAAATAATGCTGCTATTATATAAGTGTGTACGTGGTTTTGTGTGTGTTTGTGTCAGTGAGTTTGTGTGTGTGTCTATACAAATAATTCAATAAGGTAAAGGTGCAAAATGAATAACTGAGCGCTGGGACTCATCTTCTTTTCTGTCGTTGTAATGGCCAAAGTATGAGGTGTACTCGTATTTTTATACAAGACGGCTAGTTAACTTTAGCTATGCCGTAGCTCTAATACTCTGCATAACAGTGTCGTGGGCCAGTATAAAAAAATATTAATTCCACTATAAAAAAAAAAATTCACATTATTTAAAGCCGCTTAACCACTATGCTCTTAGGAGAGGCAGATTTCCTTGTATAAATGGCTTTACTCCAAAAAGTTTGATTTAAAGCTACACCATACTGCCTTTGTAAGAGAACTTTTTGGCCCATGGTTTTATGAGCGAGCCCTAATGACTAGTTATATGCAACTGAAGTAAAGTCTGTCAAATTTTCAAATAAACATAACGACCAAATCATCTCGTCCTACCATACATCGGCGACTTTGTTACATTTGAATTTATCTGCCCAGTACCTATGAAATATGAAGCAATCCACAAAGAAGACCAAATAGTAACCTAGTGGAAATAGCTTATTTGATCAGTTAATAATTCTAATTAAAATTGACAGAATGTTAATGAAGCTAGATTACAGAGATACGAGATTACATATCTGCATGAATACAGTTACAAGCGCATTCACTTTGAATATACGTGCCTGATTTGCTTTTCTTTTATATGAGTATGTGTGCTTATTCTAGACAGTAAAGTTCCTATTCACATGTTCCTATGCACACTTAAATATTATTGAGTGAACGCTGAATAGGTTGCACTAAATTAATGGTATAGCGTTTACTGTATAGCAAATGAAAAGGTTGATCAGTTTAGTAATACAAGAAGATAGTTTTGTATTAAATTCCAATATGCTTATATACCAGTTGTTTTACACTCATTTATATACTGTGAAACTAACCTGTGAAATTTATACTGGCACCAAAAAAGGGCGAGGCGTTGAGTTCACATGTCCAGGTTCCATGCAAAGTCAAGCACAAAAAGTTTCATACTATTCTACTTCATTTTTGTATTTGTCTTTGTGAGTTGTTTGACAAAAGGAGTGTGAGCGGACAGTGAGTGCATGCATACACATGCCGGGCCGTAATTATATCTCTTTGCTTTACAGTGCAACTATCAAAATATTGTTCACACTTTAGCATTGCAATAAACCAAAAAATTTATTCATATATTTTACTTTACAAGAAATTGTATGTAAAATAAAAATTTTTGAAGGTTTTCAATTATAACAATGAAGAAAACTCGAAGTTCCGAAAACTTTTAGAACTTTTTCTTCCACAGAATAAAAATAAATAAATAAATAAAAAAAAATAAGAAAAATGTTAAAAATTGTTTTATTATTTATCTAGCGAAGCTTTCTTTCGCCTCATTTCAATACTGCCAAATTTAATTCAAGCGTTAATTAAGTTTTCAATTATGAAAATTTGTTTTTCCAACAACAAAAAATTAATTTAAAAAAAAATAAGAATAACTTTCCTAAACTAAATTTATTGCTTTTATAACTTTACTAAGGTTTGCGTAAAATATCAAATTTTTAAGGCAATAATACAAGGACGAACGAAGCAAAAATATGCTTTATGAACTAAGCTCAGAAACTATGCATTTGATGAAGCAAAACTATTTGTGAATCCAAGTGAATAGACACATGAAAGCACTTAGAAGCCACTCATACAGACTCTTTCTCCGGTTCTTTGTATTCTCGGTCATCACATCTATTATAACTTATCATAGCTTGTCCAATACATATATAATATTACCACGCGGCAGTAATCGGGCAAAAATCTTCTCTGTCTCGGAATTGTCACTTACTTGGCGTTCAGGACGAAGTTCCTGGAATTTTTTTTTCTTATACAATTTCTTTACAAGCCTCTCAATTAATTTTTTTTATTTTTATTTTTATTATAATTTTTTTTTTTTTTTTGAATATCTAAGACATGATGGTTACATAAAACGACTGGTTCTGCCATAGACTTGAATATTTAATTTATCGATTTATTAGAAAACGAAAAAAGTTTGGACTCAAAACGTACACCTCGAAATGACAAAATTCCGGAAGCTGTTTTTCAATAAATTTGTAACGGGACCTTGAGAAAACTTATGGAACTCACGACCGTCACGTATGGGCTACACGAAAGAGTCTTAGAATTGACAATATTAGAGTTAAATATACAAAACAAAATTTACACTATTCGGCCGTAAAGTGAAAAAAAATTACAATTAGCAACTCTCGGTAGACCCATCACTTGCTCTGAACCAAACCAGATGTCCACGTACAAGAGTTTTCACATAATTAGAGCCATGACAGAAGTGTTGATTTTTTATTGAACTATCCAATTACAAATTTCCAGCTAAATTCTTATTAATTAGTTTCAAAATGTTTACAAGTTAATAAAAATATATAAATATTTTTTAATAAAATATTTCAGTCCAGGCGCGTTTTAAATCAAGCGTCCTATTTAAATGTCTCACTTGCTTGCTATACAATATTATTTCTCCCGCTTTCTCTCTTTCATTACTTCATAAGCTAATACCTAAAATTATGTGCCTAGTTGAAAAACACTGTCAAAAATTGTATGATATTTTAGTTTCATTAAATATTCAAAATGGAAATGGAATGGAAAATTTTTGGTTCTCATATGAAATGTTTAAATGCTTAACTGCTAATTTGTTGATAATTAACTATATTTTTCTGGTGCAAATTTTGCTATGACCTGGGGAAAATACGCTTAAACGAATTTCTCCAAAAGTGCGCTTTGTGTTTTGATTTGTCGCCATTTATTATTCGGTCAAAACAATTTTTTTTTCTCAGCTTTGTGTATAAAATGTTTGCCATTACGTATGCACATGTTACTGTCGTTACTATGTACGTCAAGCAGTTACGTAATTCCTTGAAATTGACATTTTATTGACGATAAAGTGTGGAGAAACAAAATTACCAAATGGAATGTACAGCTTGCAAGTACTTATGCTCGTTAAGAGTGTTGTAAAGCAACACTAAGCCGGAAACAAGAGTAGCGACAACAAGAGACAAGCAACAAACGCTAAAGCAATGGCAAACGTGAAAGAAAACAACCATTTTATGGTTAATTATAACGTAATGGCAGAAAAGTACGTAATAGAAACAAGTTGAGTGCTAAAGTGCTATAAGCTGAAATTATTAACAAAAAAGTGCGTGTTGAAAACCAGCAATTGGTTGAAGTGACAGTTAGACGATGTCGATAACGATGACGATGATGATGATGAAAACGATGCAGCAGAAGCCAAAGTAAGCAACTATTACAATCAATTGTCGCATAGCATTTTTCAAACAATAAGTTTTACACATGCAAAAAAAAAGAACATTATTTCGCCATTTATACATGGATTATTAGAATTTTTTTTTTGTTTTTTGTGAAATATTCCATTGGTGAAAAAGCAACTTTAGACAGTTAGAGTCATGTTGGTAATTTTTTTTTTTTTTTTTGAGGTGTCTTAGTTTTTCAGTTATATTGTGGTGCATGTTTAAAAAGTAATTGAGTGAGTGGTGCGATACAGTTTGGTGTTGTAGCTACATATCTATCATTCACATTCAAAATTTAATTACACCACTCGATAGGTAAAGAACCAACGACTTTGTTACATTACGTATGGATTTTGTCTTATCGTAGGTGGAGGATAGGCAAGCGCCACCGTTTTGATTTAACTTTTCAATTACTTTCAATGGGACATTTACTGTTTGCGACTGACTTAATTTCCGCACGTACGCACAACGTTCTGCAGCTAAACGTATTCATATGGGCAAAGTGAGATATGATACTTCGGCTGAACAAAGCTGAAGTCTGGCTGAAGTAAACACAGAAACAAAAACAAAAACACAAGCACAGCGACACAAGCATTCTCATTCAATTATCAGTCAATTTGCCAAAAGTATTACATTTATCGCAGAACGACACACAGGTAAAAAGAACAAAAGCAAAACGGCGAAGGCATTGAATCAAGCAATTGCCAATAAGCCCGCAGAAACCAAGCCAAGCCGAAAGAAGCCGTAACAACAAAGCAGTCAAAGAAAACCCAACAAAAAAAAAAGCTATGCTGAGAGCTTGTTTGTGTGTGAGTGTGTGTGCCTATAAATGTGTATGCGTCATTTTCATATTTATACATCGAACATGCAACAATTGTGAAGTGGAACTGTTGAACTGCGGCAGTAGCAAAGAATAGAAGCCAACCCAACGTTGTGCGTTGAGCAGCCTCAGCACCGTGAGATAAACTGAATTCAGTTGAATTTTATTGTGGTGTGCTGCGTAGGGGTGACTTGAGATGAAACAGCGTGCGAACAATACGCATATGACTCATATAACGTGTGGCTCAGCAGTACTCAGCACTGAGCCCTCTGCACAGTGCAGCAAATCAGCGTACATAAGTCGAGCCAGCGTGGCTTTAATGGCGCTTTAATCGAGAAGAAGTTCGCAAGGCACACAGCACAATCGACATTGAAATTTGACTTTTTAATTGCTTTTATATATTGTATCGATGTCTGGTATGTCTGGTTTTAGTAGCGATAAACGATTTCATAAATATATGCGAGGCGAGATTACACAAATACTAAGGGAACTTTTTGCAAAATGTCTATAAAAAAGAGCAAAGCCTACCAAAAAGTTCCCATACGTCCATACACTCCAATGAAATAATAACGAGAGACTTAGCCACCCAGCAAAATCGACCAGCTCTGCGTAGTGCCGGACCACATTGACCCAGATGAAATGGAACCATGTAAAAACCTTCATTGTTGCATCAACTGTAGAGAAAACAATATCTTCTAGCGAACTAGCGCTACAACCGCCGTGATCGAAAATTCGAAACCTTTATTAAACATAAAATGACCACCAACTATCATTATGTTTCTACAATGGCACGCTCTTCTTAAACAACAACAAATATCAACTACCGACACCAATAACACCAATGAGCAATAACCAGAAACCTTAGATGAAAAACTCTTAATATTCCCACAGCTCAATAACACCATTGAAAAATTAAAAAAACAACAACAAAAACTTTAAACAAATTTTATTAAAACTAAACCTACCCTCTCAAACTGAGCTGTGTCACAGCTGAGAGTGACACCAGGATATGCTGTATGAGCTTGAAACTGCAGTAAAAGTAACTCATGTCATTTCTTTAGTAGTCTGGAGCTCAGCCCACAAAATTTGCTTATTTTTTTCTACCTTGAGTTAAGGGCGTGGTATCTGCATTTGTTGTCACGTTCAACTCCTCAACGCTAGAAATCGATCAAACACACTTTATACCACACAATCCACATACGTCTCTTTCTCTCATTTTCAATCATATAATTCTTAAGTTTTACAATGGAACTGCAATACAAGCCAAAAATCATCAGCAATCAAGTAACGCATTTTAAAATTTCGCTTAGTATCCCCACACAATTTTATATGTGAAGGACTATGCACACATAACCAACCATCTCGATTATCGGGAAGCGTCGCCATCTTCAACAATTACTATATACAGCACACAAATTTACCCACTCACGGTTTTCGATTCGATCGGCGTAACAATCAACTCAAATATCAAGATCAGCGCTATCTGCTCATACATACGCCCTAATGAATCATTCTCTATTAACAATCTACGCAATGTATATGGTAATATCATACTGCCTACCATAATCCTTTTTTTCTTCTAATGTTGAGTTAACTGTTTATTATGCCATGGCTTTTAATCATCCTACCTAATAATTTACTAAGTTAGCGGCGTATTGCGTCCACACCTTTCTATCTCATAAATTTATACTCAATCTTGCATCTTAATCTTAATCGAAATCATCTCGAAAAATACGTACGAATTTGAAAGTTATGTTCATTGTGCTCATTGTGTTATTCGATATTAACAGCCACAAGACCAAACGTTCAATCAGTAATACTACCTAAAAATTCAATGATGTTCGCTTCCAGTAATCATAAAATAAACCCAGATTTGTGATTCTGTGACTATGTGACATGCCGTGCTTAGATTGAGCTAATATAACACGTCATACTTGTCAACCAACAAAATAATAAAATGTTCAATGAATGGAAATCATACAATCTTTTTTTTCATCCATTACAAGTATCCTGTATGCAAAAGCTCTTATAAATTAGTTAATTAAGCTTCGCAGTTCGACCTTTATAAGAACTGCCATTTCAAAACGTATCATTATAATTCCTGTTACTTCTTTTTATATCGGATATATACGCTAATATTAGTACGATTGTAGCATGAACTTAGTAACATTTTAAATGGCATTCCAATTTCCAAATTCCAATTCAATCTTAATAGCTCATAATAGCTCATAAATATTATAGTCGCGACATACACACACGCAGTCATTGGGCGCGTTCCGCAGAAGTCATCGCTGACCTTTTATGCTGCTTTTCGCTCATTGTGAATGCCTAATTTATAATTTCGTGGAAAATTTATTTGAATGTTGCTATTAGTTGCTTTGAAAGTGAAATGTAATAGTATTTATTTATTTAATTTCTCTGTTTTTGGCCAGTCACTTCTAACACCGCAATATTCAAAATCTAGCAGCACTGCGTTCAGCAGAGACAAATCAGTAATCGGTTAGTAAGTCAGAGAAAAAGGTCAGCGATGACTTCTGCTGTTTGCCTGACCCCATTTAGCTCACTACAGTGGAGTTGTAGAGATATTTTTTATTTTTATTATTGTTTTTCCTTTTTATTATTATTATTATTATTATTATTATTATTATTATTATTATTATTATTATTATTCTTATTATTATTATTACTATTATTATTATTATTATTATTATTATTATTATTATTATTATTATTATTATTATTATTATTATTATTATTATTATTACTATTATTATTATTATTATTATTATTATTATTATTATTATTATTATTATTATTATTATTATTATTATTATTATTATTATTATTATTATTATTATTATTATTATTATTATTATTATTATTATTATTATTATTATTATTATTATTATTATTATTATTATTATTATTATTATTATTATTATTATTATTATTATTATTATTATTATTATTATTATTATTATTATTAATTATTATTATTATTATTATTATTAGAATTTTAATTTGTTTTCTTAAATTTTTTTGGTATTTGATTTCCCTCGCCAAATGAATGAAATAAGTACTTTCTCACTATAATCTCTGTTAAACAAATAACAACAAAAAAATCATCAAGTTTCATGGGAATTGAGTTCTCAAGTCTTGAATTCTATTATATGCAATTCCTTACTGCTCACTTCCTTTCTCTTGTATTTATTCAGTTTTGTATTGTTCAGTTTTGCTTCGTCTAGTCTTGTCTTGTTTAGTCAGCGAAATTCAATGGCTCGCGAAGGCACTCATGAAAGTATGCTACAAAAGCACTTGTGATAGTTTGAAGTGCGAAGCAACGTAAAACAAAATAACAGCGACAAACTTAGATAAACACGGAAAAACGAAAAGAATAAGTTTCAGAGAATTTCGCTTTGAAATTTGTCAATCAAAGCAAACGAAATGTATTGCTTTTTCACAATATTTCAAAGCACAATTTGCCTCTAATAAAATTAACTAAATAAGAAGCTTATTAAGACTTATATCACGACTCACATAACAATTATGTTATAACGGTTCTTTAAAATCTGGTTGATATTTGAATTAAATTCTCTAATTGGAAGAAGACACCAAACATCAACCAATGACCCATTACATTCTGAGATGAGTATTAAAACTGTGTCATGGAATTTGGAAAACAATGAAGAAGGCATCCGAGATGTCATACAAATCCAAAGATTAAATCTCAGATTTTTATTCAAAAAAAAATGTTATTTATTTATTTTATTTTATTTTATTTTTTTTATCAAGCCGATTAACTGTATCTATATCGTCAAAAGTATCTCACTTAATGATACGCACAATATGTACGCGAATAATATCGCGCAGAGGGTTTTTGGTGTGGAGAATATTACATCCACAATATAGCTGAATTATATTGATTTAATTGGACTTTCATTCTTATGACCATTGAAAAATATTTTTTGTAAGTAAATTAATCTCAATATTAGAGAGCATAAGTACTCAAGTTGATATCCAATTAAGAACAAATCCGAAGAAGGAAACCCAACAAATTAAGCAAAACTTTTATATGTACTTATGTATTACGTTACAAACCAAAGTCATTAAAGAAAATATATATATATTTTTTTTGATAATGGATATTTTATATGCTGTTAACCAATTAGTGAAATTCACTGAAATGAGTACAAGGCAATAGATAGAAAAAAGAAAAAAACAAATTTGCCAAGTCAAAAATACCCACTGAGGAAAGGTCAATATATAAAAATAAGGACAAACGAAAACACGAATGTCTGTGTACGCTTAACGGTAGGGATTATTATAAAAATAAATTTTTTAAACTAGTGTTTGCCTAGAGGTTGAAATTCTATCAGGTTAGCAGAAGTACAACAAAACCAAGATGGCCAGAGAACATCTTGTTACCGAACAGGTGGGAACAGTAGAATGTAGTAGTAGATAAGAGCATGAAAATAAATATAAGATCGATATATTATATTATAAAACACTACTACTGCATAGAGCTTGTATATACATAAAATATTTGTGTACTTATGTACATGTGCGCCTCATAACACAGTAAAGGCTGGCTTAACGAGTGCCTCGCATAACGAGTATTTCGCGTAATGAGCAAAATTTAATGAGTTATAATAATCTAATATATAAAATTAGACGTATAATTGTTTGTTTGTCCGTTTTGGACACCGAAACCGCGGGACCAATTTTGATGAAAATTTCAGGGAATCTCTAGAATAGCCTTCAGATTGATACTGTGAATTTTGATGCGAAGAAGTCGAATTTGCAAACAATTAAGACCAACTAAATTTTCAGATGCTTCGCAAACTGTACATATACAAATAAAACACAAAAACAAAGCCGTATCTGAGAATTGAGTTTAACGGCAGTGCTGCTTAAACTGTGAAAAATCAAAATGTTCAATTATTCGAATGAAAAAAAATCTAAAAAGTGAAATATACGAAATACCACCTAAAGCGAGAGGCACACGAAGGCAGCAAAGCGCTATTTCAATGTATTTCTCTTAAGAAAATAAGAAAATACTAGCCTTTTTTTTATTTATTTATTTTTTTATTATAAAAAAAATATTTTAATTTTACTGTTATTGGAGAACAACTTAAATTAAATTTATAAGAAAGGCACCAATACGTGAAGTTTGAAATGCCCTAAGATAAGTGTGATTTGTAAATTAAGTTCGAAGTAAGGATCTGGCAGCAAGGTCGATGGGTGATACAATCTAAATTCACTCTTCGAATATTATTCTTACTTATGCGTTCAAGAAAATTATGCGATTATTGAAATTGGCTAGCCCAGGCAGAGAGAAAACAACTTTGATTCACAATACTTCCTCGATATAGCCATATTAGCACGTTATTGGTTACTATTCCCGTTACGGTATATATGTTTATCTATCTGTCTACCTATACATATGTCCTATAAGCTGCTTAATCAACCGATTTTCAAAGAAAGTCAGACACATAAATACTTTTCTTTTTACTTAATCAAATGTAGAATGCAGAACAATTCAATAAAAGAGTTTTCTCATTATTCCATATTAATTTTCTCGGTATTTTTTTTTATTTTTATTTTTTTTTTTGCACATTAATCACTTTGTGGCAGCACCCATCAAGCGAATCAATCATCACTTGACATAGAGCCTGTTCTAAGCCCAATAGTTTTCGCCAGCAATCAACAGTCCACATACTAAAGGAAAGGGTGAAAAATCGCTGTACTTGGCTGCCGCTGCATCCATAAGCAGACGCATATTAATGCAACGGAATGCATACACAGAAAAGCAAAACGACAAAGAAAATCATCGTTAAGCACAGAAGAATAAACAAAACAAAACAAAACAAAAAAAAAGTTTAAAGAAGAAAGAAAACAAGAACAACGAGAAAGAGCAGGAAAGACGAGAACCATTTAAAGTGATTACATTTTAGCTCAATACTTGTGCATAGATGACATAGACACATTCACACACATTCGCACATTTTCAAAGAAATATGTTGCTTGTCTCCGCACTAAACTGTTTGCATTCAATTGCGCACAATGGCGTCGCGTCGACAACTATTTACCAATGATTCAATGCAAGGCTCGTTCCCGATCTTCTACTTCTGTACCCGCAAGTGTTTTTCAGCTTCCGTCCTTCATGTCTGTCTCTTTCTCTACCTTTATAGTATTTTGTATTTCTCATTTTTAACTAACCTGCCATTCTGCTATTGTTTTCTAGGATCTCCACGTCGTATACGCCATTCCCCAAACTCATCAACTCATATGCTTGCAAGCTCCTACTCCTCCTACCACCTTTTTTGAATTGCTTCGTTACTCGTTTATAGGTTGAATTTCCTACTTTTCTTTAGCCCTTTCTTTTATTTCATATTTTCATTACATTTAATTTCCGAACTGCCATCCATTGCTTTCAGTGCACAAGGTACATTTGGCATTATGATTTATAATGTGCGCCGCAGCTCGATTAAAAACTGTTGCGTAATATTTGCGTCTTTTCGCACTGTGTAGCGTGCACAGGTGAAACGAAGCAAAAGTTAACGGTTGCAAAAATCTGGTAGAGCTGCAAGGCTCGCATTAATAATGGGAAATTTGTGCGTCTTACGCTGAAACACAGCGTGGAGTGTTGCAAAACGTTTAAATCAAATTGCTGTTGGGGACGCACGTGCCGGTAAACAAATAAGTCTCAAAGCGTATGAATGCCGTGTTAGTTTTTCATGTAGTTTGGCTCCAATTTGAACTGTTTGAACCAATATTTTAGCGACGAATGCTGTGATGGCTTTAAAATAGAATTTTAAGTAAAGAGCCTTTTGAATAAAAATAGTTTAAAATTAGTAGAAAAAATATGTGTATTGGTTTTAAAGCAACAAATCCCCTAGGAACCCAACAAATTGTATACAAAAACAATTATAATAAAAGAAATAATAATACCAATCTAAAAAATTATACATGACAGCATGAATGGTTTGCCACAAGGCTGTGTGTTGAGGCCAATCATTTAGACGTTATACACCTCTGACCTTCCGACTCCATGCGAAGCTAATACATGGCTAATACATGGCTACATATGCTGATGACACAGCACTCCAAACATCGCACAGCGATCCTAGTGGTGCCTCATCAATTTTGCAGAGTCATCTAAATAGAACTGAACCCTGGCTTAAGACGTCGAATATTGACGTCAACAAATATAAATCTACTCATGTCACCTTCACTCTAAGACACACATCCTGTTCCTCAGTCCAGCTAAATGTTAACATCATACCTACGTACAACTCGGCCAATAATCTTGGATTGACACACCTGTCATGGAATCCACACACTACACTCCAAAAGAAACAGTTAAACCACAAACTATACAATATGAGAGGGCACCTGTGTCATAGCTCCAAATTAAGTATTAGGAACAAGGTACTACTCTATAAAACTATGTATGCTTAAGCCTATATGGACGTATGGAATTGAACTATGTGGAACAACATCAAAATCGAATATCCAAATCATTCATTCCTGAGAAGGCTTGTTGGGGATGAATTGTATGTCCGTAACTGCGGCAAAAAATCACATCATTCGACTGGAATCTCACGAAACTGTCTTGCCGTCAATTTACTAGACAATAGGCTACACACAATAGCAGGCTCAAGTGTTTCCACCCTTTGGATCTTCGGGAGAGTAACAAATAAAGCTTATAGTTATAGTAATAATAATAAATAATAATAACAATAATTGTAATAATTGTAATAAAATATTTAAGTTGAGTTTTTTTTTTCACCCCATATTTTCCACGCTAATCGAATATTGTTCTGAAAAGTATCCGCGGATTTTTGGTACATTTGTGAAAAGAAATTTTTGTTTGTCAATTCTGGTCGCTTTTCTTATTGCTTCGTTCAATCAGTCTTATGTGCAGTAAAGGACCGAATTAACCGTTTTATTGACTTTTTCGAAGACTGGCCGACCAGAGCGTGTTGCATTATTGACATCGAAATTTCCGCAACAGAATCGAGCAAACTACTTCTGGATCGGTTGCGGCGTATTTCTCAAATATTTCACTCATTTACAAATCAACAAAAAATGTCAAAAAAAATGTCACCGTTCACACACGTGTTTGCTTGACACAATCGTATTACTCGTATGGATATCAATACCGCCCAGTGATAAATAAAAGCCTTTTATATCACCTAATATAGAAATTTCGTATAGAGTTTACTACATTTTTAACTACATAAGTTAAAATATTCTAACTTACGTCGATTTGTATATTTGCGAATAAGCATGAATAAATTAAAAGAAAATATTTAAGTACTCAACTGTGTTTGCTTCATGTTCTTGCCATCTCATGCTAGTTATATATATCTTATGTTTTACAATCAACTAATCAATGTATTTACCTGATTTGACACTACTAAATTTGCAACTGAATATCGTATTCATGGAGTGAATGGAATGATAATCTATTTGCTTATGTGCGTCAGTAGGATCTGTATATCGTTTCTTATATATTATATAACTATGAACCTACAAAAAAGTATCTGTATCGAGGCATGTTTCATCGAGGGATTAAAAGGCAAAACAAGTAAATCTAAGTTATGAATTTGTCTGTGAGGTACCACTCCTAGCGATCGAAATAAATCGGTATAAAGTAAAATAAATCAACAGCAAATTAACTCTTCTTGTCACAGTAATAATGACTTCACTGGACTCAACATCACATCATACAAATCTGGTGGACCACTACCTCCTACATTATCAGCAAAGTGCTAAGGTCAATTATAGGTCCCCGATAAGTTGTACGAAACTCGACTCTCCGATAAAAGAAGAAGCAACTTTATAAACCAAACTAGGACTTAACTTTTGGCCAACACACAACATATATTCCATACTCAATTTCTAAATAATTAGTTTCATTAATGAGCACAATTGTTGCTAACTCGAAAATAATGTATGACACGCATTTGCATGGAGTGCACTAGCCATAGGCAAGATGCTTAAAAAATCCATTGGTATGCCCAAGCAAATCAAACAGCCGCCTTTCACTTAAAAAAAAAAAAAAAATTAATTAAATATCTCACACAAACCAACCAACCAATCAGCGTCATCATAACCATCATCAGTTGTAACAATATCTCGACCGACATCATCGTAAAATCCCACATCAAACACATCAACGATAAAATGTTGAGCATGTGTCAGTGTCTGTCGACAAATTGGTCAGCAAGAAGACACCGTCCAAACCCTCGGGCATTAGACGACTGCCCAGCTATTAAGATGTATTATGTTTCTGCTGAATGAATTCACACAAATTATTTTCAATGTTTCCTACTAAAATCGAAATCTTCATCACCATCGCCATCGCCATCGCCATTATCGTTGTCATCATGTGTGAGTGGCGCTTTTTAAGTATTGCTGCGCATTCATAAGTGTCTAAAGGAGTGTTGAAAAGTGTACGCTACAGTACACACACACACACACACACACACACACACACACACACACACACGCGCGTAATGCTTAATGCATACGAGTTAACATACAACTACAACAACAACTACAAAAAACTGTTTCTTGTCCTTGTTGTCCTCTGCTACACAGTTATGTATTATGTAGTGCTCTAAATGGTTTACATGTCTCATTGCAAGTTAAAAATTGTGCAAACATTTACTGCATGCCATTTTCCTCAAATATGTTTAAATGTGCATGAGTGCGACTAAGCGCGAATTATATGAGCATGGGTGATCATCGAACCAAGTGAAAAATTTGCATTACACTTTTTCATTTGTCAAATGGTTACAAACACACCCACACACCCAAAAATATTTAAGCTATTAGTGGATATGAAAAGTATACGCGGTTTTTAACAATAAATGGTGTTTATACCGATATACATATTGTGCAAAGCTATAAGGCATATTAAATAGATGAAAAAAAATATTTGAAGCTTGCTTTACTGCTAATGGTTAAAATTCGAAGTATCAGTGTAAACAGCTGCACAATTCAAGCACAATTCTGAGCGCAAAAAGTCATGGCTTCACACAAGAGAGCCATCCACATCGATAAAGAAGCCGAATATTCATGGTCATAAGGTCTTGCTGTGTATATGGCGGGTTCAGAAAGGTGTAGTGTATTGCAAATTTCGAAAACCGAACGAAACTGTTACTGCAGATGTATATCAACGTCAGTTGAACCAATTGAATAACGCATTATTGCTAAAAAGGCCATTAATAGCGAGAAAGAGACACAAAGTCATTCTCTTGCATGACAACGCTCGGCCACACGTTGCAAGAGTTGTGAAGGATACACTGTTGGAGCGTACTCACCAGACATAGCGCCTTTTGATTACAACTTGTTCAGATCCATGCAGCTGCATGGATTGATACACGGTTTCGAAATACTGAGATAGAACGAAAATGTAACTAATGGATGGATGGGCTCGCTGCCAAACCACGATCGTTCTTTCAACGCGGTATTGCCATGTTGCCACAAAGTTGGGAAAAGGTTGTAGAAAATAATGGAAAATATTTTGAATAATATATATTGTACCAATTTTTCGCAATAAATGTCTTTTTGCCTAAACGAAATGACAAGAATTAGTACAAGCTGCTAATAAATAATGGGGAAAAAATGCACTTGACGAATACTTTTTTTTGGTGTATGATTTTAAGTGGCATATAATCGCCAATATAATATTTTTAATATACTGAATATTGAAGAAGTTACAATGAGTATTAAAAGAATATTAAATATCAAATATTTTTATAGTTTTGTGTCTTTTCAAGCATAAATGGTTTCGTCGCTATTAAAAGCATGTTCAAAGTGTGTTATGTAGTACGAATATTTATGTTGACCACTGCACTTGATTAAAATTGAGATTAGTAAAGAAGGAACTGGTATCCTCCAAGATGGAATTAGTACTAGTAGCCTTCTCAGTCTTTGCCTTAATGGCGTAAGTTTGATCCCTACAAATGCACTAGCAACACAGTTACAACCATAGTCTAAGTCTAATTTTGTAAACACGACATTATTTATAATCCTACAAATGTGTTATATAGTTTACTGCGATAAATGTTATTCATCAAATATTAAAATAAAAAAAACTGTGGTTAACAAAAATTCAATTTTAATTCATTTTACAGAAAGTTTTTAGTTTTGGGCTGCAAAATTTGTAACAAATATTTATAAATATTTGAACTACGTCTTAGCGACAGACAGCAAACATACGAGCATATGGACAGTTAGAATCATCAACATTATTCTTATTTGCTCATTACCGCTTTGTCTTATTTTCCTACTAATTTTTTCTTTGGTTTCTTTTTTTTGTGTGTCTTCTCTGCTCGTTTTTGTATATGCATTAAATTATGATTTCATTATTTTCCTTAACACACTCTGCTACTAGCCTTTTTAAAACTCACTTGGGTCCAAAGGTTTAATGTAGCCACACCCACACACACATACACTCGCATATAGTGACTTGCGTTTATATATGTTAAGCAGTAAGATCATTACTCATTTTGATGGCATATTTCATAAACGGAATTTATTGGCCATTGCAATAGCGCCCAGTTGTCATTTTTGTACTGCTGCTTCTTGTTACTGATTATCGCTAAAACTACGCATTAGTATTGTGCTCATATGGAAATTATGCTCTTATTATTATGCAATCGAAGGCCTGAATTCTTCTGGGTTTTGATATCTATAGTTTATAGTTTCGAAAACGCTGCTTATATTCTGATATATGAAATGTCTAAATTTAGGCTACAATATTCTAAAGTGCTTAAACACTCGTTCATAAAAAAACGAGTGCCTCAAGGTGCCTTTTCATGACGCTTCAATTAGCTTGTGCTCAGAATGATATTAACTTAGCATTGGAGTAAATATTGACGTAAAGACTTACAATCCAGCGTAATATGTATGGTTGTACACAGACAAGAATTCGAAATAGAAATACGACATACATAAAAAATGCCATGAAAAAAGCCCAAGGTCTAAACTAGCTTAAGAAAATAGACGACAAGGTCATAACTCAATCAATTTGAACGTTTGAAGCGCAAATTTGGGCTACAGCTAAAAAGCAAATAGAGCAATCATTAAAGATAGCAAACAAAAATCATTCGTATAATCATTAAGTTGGAATGGTACATAACAATATATAAATTTTTAACAAACACAGATATACCCGCTCGATTTCGTCAACGTCAATCTAGGAATACTGCCAGCAAACGAACTACAGCGCAGATGAAGACTTGACGAGACAATGCCAATGTAGCTTTTAAAATAAAATCGAAAACTAAAAAGTTTGCTTTATTTTGTTCAACATTTACATTTATATATTTCTATAACAATAATATTATATTATAACCAGAATACCAAAACGTGTCACAAGTGAAATTTTTGAAGAAGAAAAAGTATTGCATACATTTTGGGGCATATTTTAATTTTCACACATTTGTGTGACGCCACACTTTAATGAACGCACCAAGAACACTAAGAAAGTTTTCTAATAATTGTAGCTTAAAACTTTGGAAAACTTTTCCATTTTCCACTGCCTTACATTCATGCACTTTTCCATTTAAAATACTTCAAACTTCTTTGCAGCTGAAATTCTTTTATGATTTAATTAAAAAGCCACTAAAAAACTTGAATATTTTATATTTTTTGCACAGCTTTAGCATAGCCACTTTACTGTGCCCAATTCAATTAGCACCCAAAAAAGAATTTATCGAACAATTGTTAGCAGCCAAAATATAAAAATAAAATAAAAATATAAAAAAAATTAAGAAACTCCAAGCAACAAGATTTAAAATCTCTTAATTTTCTTTTCTTTTTTTTTATTGTACTTTCTTTTTAAGAGCTTTAGCATAATTAAAACTTACAGCGCATCAATTGCAATTAAACTGGAAGGCAAGAAACTGAAAATCTGCTATTAAAATTTGCATTTTTATTGATATTTTATTTATTCTAAGCGTTTGGAAGGGTACGCATTTTAATGCGCTTCGAGTGAAAGGTAAAATTATATTGTATTTTTAATAAATACGCCATGCACATACTGTGACGCATTTTAGAAATTGAAAAAAATGCTCAATTTCAATTATTCTAAGTCCGAAAATGTAGAAGTAGAAAATGGCATTGTGTAGACTCAGGCGAATTAACAACAGAAAACCGTTACAAGCGCAAAACTTTGTAATAAATTTAATGCTGACTTGTTGCGTTGCGCGCTGCAATTCCAGTTCACAGAACACATTTAATTTGAGTCGTCGTTTTTGCTCAAATTCAAGCAAAACTGAGTTTTTTTTTTTTTGTTGCTTAAACTATAATAGTACAATTTCAAAACTTACCGTTCAAAAAAATCAGAGGTGTGTTTATTTTGATGAAACACAAATGATTTACTAAAGTTCGTTATTTAATGTGGTGTGTTTATATTGACCGCCCGTTTCCAATTAAGTGCAAAATCCAATCAAAGTCACAATTTCACAATATTCAAGCAGAAAAAAATTTCAAACAATTTGCGCTTTTGAATATTTTCAACAAAAAAATTTTAAAAAAGTCAACCGTTTATTTGAATGCACCCAAAAAATAATTGTCAAAAAAATGTGCACCGAAAAAAAGGCGTACTTAAAACCGTTAATTTGGATCTGAAGTGATTTCCGTCTTTGTACGCGCGCTCGTTTGGCGAAAATGCAAAACGAGCAAAATTGTTTTTTGATTTTGAACAGTCGGTAGTCGTATGACGAGAATTTTTCAAATGTTGCTTTGATTGCGATTTTGCGATGTGCAGCAACGACGGCACTAATATCGACGACGACTTGAACCGAAAGACAGTTTGTTGGCGAATGAAAGTTTGTGCGAATTAATTTGAATCAACGAGTAGGACGCAGCTGAATGATCCGTTATAAAACGAATCAACGAATGGGCGAACGACAGGACGAACGAACGTACGTACGAACAGAAACGGCGAAGTGCAACAGCAGCAGCAGCAGCGACAGCAACAGCGACAGCGACAGACAACAGAAGGAACATCAACAGCTGCAGTGGCAGCAGCAGCAGGCGCAGCAGCCAAAGCCAGAGACAATGTTACATGAACAAAAAGTAACAACTACCATCAAACAACAACTGCAAAAGCAACAACGAGCACAGTAACAACAACAAATAATGACTGACAAGACGAACATAAAACGAAGTGAACGTAAACGCGCTACAGTATTGGTTTTATGCCAGACTTCACTGTACACTGTATATAGACGGCTGATTAACATTCGGCGCGCCCCACTTCCACACAGTTGAACGTTGGCCTCGCTTTCTATCTCTGTCACTCTTGCATTTCCTCTGCACTATAAAACCACCTGCGGCAGGTCCACTACCACCTTTTTTCGGGTTATTCACGTACATAAGTATGTTCGACTTTGATGAATGCTCACCATACTTGTGTGTATAGCACGTCTCAACATGTGCCTAACTATGTAATGTGTATGCGCGTTTGTGTATGCACGAGTGTGCGTCTCTGCTGGTAGTCATTTCGTTTCATTTCATAGCCAGTCGCCGCTATCGCTGCCAACATTTGTTGAGTTCGTGTTTCATTCGTCCTGTTTCGTTGCTTCGCTATTTTTTGTTTTTCTTTGTGTTGCTTTGTAAAGCAGGGCTGGGCAATGATATGACCAAAATATCACATGCATAATTTTATAATGTGCACGATCTGAAAAATATAAAAAAGATCCTGGCTTTAGTTCTGCGAAATCTGAATTTCAAAAATTCTATTTTCTAAAAGGGCAGCTCAACAAGTCAGTGAATTTTGAAAGTAAAACGAACCGAAAATAGTCATAGCATTAATAAAGCATTAAAACAAATCGTAAATAATATATAAATATCCAAATCCGTATAATTGATGTTTGACATGTACTGATGACGCGATTGGGTGTGTAAAATGTTCGGTGTCAATGATGCTTGGAGGATCACAATGAAATACACGACACAACTAATTTATACATGAAATTGATGATGCAGTGTGCCCAAGGCATTTATCAACCCTTTCCTTGCTTACATTCTTTTCATTAAATTAATTAATATTTTCCCTAGAATTTACAATTCGAAGACCGATAAAGAGAAACCACATTATGCAGCTTACTCCAGGTTTAGTCTATAGAACGATGAGAGTGACCCGATGCTATTAATGGAGCGCTTCGTAAAAAAACATGTTAGCAATGGTTTTGACTTTGAATGTTTATGAGAACAGACCTTCGAAAAGCTTCAGCTCGATAGGTCAAACAATAAGAACAGTTTCCCTATTTAGGATCTGAATTTCCTAAGCTGCCTAGAAAGTCAACAATCTATATATATAAAATTGTAAGTATGTTTGTTTGTCCATTATTGACGCCGAAATCGCTGTACCGATTTTGATGAAATTTTCAGGGAATCTCTACAATAGTCTTTAGATGGTTACTGTGAATTTTGTTGCGAAAAAATCGTCTAATTCGCTAAATATTAAGACCAACTCAATTTTCAGGTGCTTCTCAAACTGTACATATACAAATAAAACACAAAAACAAGGCAGCATCTGAGAATTGAGTTTGCCAGCAGTACTGCTCAAACTGTACAAAGTTGAAATGTTCAAATATTCGAATGAAAAAATAAATCAAAAAAATGAAGAATACGAAATTCCAACCAAAAAATCAGCTCAACAAATCAAAATAAAAACAACATTTTTATTGGATATTTTCATGTACTTATAGGCTTATATGAAAGCTATACAATCAAATAATCCCAGAGTCCTGAACTTTTCAGTGCTGATTTTAATGAACCATAATAAAATATTTGGGAGTTACCACAACCCTTCTTCAAATTATACTTGTACTAAAATACCTTCGCGTATAAGCAACAATTCACAAGTAAATCAATGCACTTGAATTGATGAAATAGGAACGCAAACGAGACAGGCAAACAGACTAAAAGGAACTAAAAGGTTTATTTTAACAAGAATAGACCAACGCTGGAAGGTAATAACCAACATTTTGTCGGAAGTATGAACTAAAGGTATTCACAAAAAGAACAGAGTTACGCACGCCCTGACGTCGACTTGGTTTTGCTGATTCAACGCCCATGACTCCCACTTGTCGCTCGTGTTTCGTTTCGTTTCGCTAAGCAGCGACTCAAAGCGCCATCGTTTATGCTGTCGTCGTCTCTGGCTGTTCTTTGACGCCCTGCATGAATTCCGACATCTTACTGGACTTCAATTCAATAATAACTATACTCAAAATCTGAATATCATATAATATATAGTTTACAAAAACTAAAAAAACACGCTTTATTAGCAAACCGAAATAAAAACTAAATTAGTTTAGGCGCTAGCAAAAATAGTTATTTTCATTTAATCCTGATGATCTTGGTTAGTTCATAGAGCCAAAGTTGTCAAAGTATTGTATTAACATCGGTCCTTGATAGGCGTGCCAAATTTCAGTTTATTCTGGCGTTTAGAAGTGGGTGAAAATCTCATTCAAAGATTTGGTTACAAATTACAAAACATTACAGCCGAAGCTTATATAAAGCATGTAATAAAAAATAAGTAACGCCTCAATCTTATGTCCACGCTATAAACAAAAATCGTTGAACTTCGCAAGTTGTATTTTGTTATATGAGTTGCTCAATGAAGAACCGAACATGCAGACGCCTTTGATGTAGTGTACACTTAACATTGACCTTAATAATGCGCCGAGCGACCATGACCACGCCACAATCCGAAGCAACGGCGAATCAACGTCAAAGCTTTCAAGGGTGATGAAAAGCCGAACGAAACTTCAGCTAACTCAACCGAACCGAATTCAACACGCTAAGGCGAAGCTACGTGCCAAACGCATTCCCAGTGCTGAGGAGAAACTCAAGACGGAAAGTGCACATTTTGAGCGGCGCTCAGTGACTTGAGGCTATCAGTTCTGTTGTCATATTTATTTAGCTCGGCATTAGCTAAACATTACACACACACATACACACACAAATACATACAAGTACACCCTGCCATTTTCGGCTGTACACACACATAGCGAGAACACTTTGTCCAACCATCGCTCCCTTTCTCTAATTTACTAACCCGTACCACACCACTTCTGACGTTATTTCAGACCGGCGAGTCTATCAACAAGCAATACAAATGTTTGAAGAATGAAGAAGAAATGTTTGCTAAAATTACAACATTCTGCTCAAAATGATTTTTCAAATTTTTTGCGCTTGGATGTAGGAACATATGTGATCCTTATTCAAAATGTGTCTCCAAGCCTTCGCCTTTCAAAAACTCTGTAATATCTTGCTAATGGATGCCACTTTGCATACATAAAATAATATAGTAGAGGAATATCATTCTGTACCCTATTGAAGATTGTTTCTAAAATATGCAAACCAATGATAAATGAGTGCCAAAGGGCAGATAGTGGTCATAACCGGAATAGAAGCTGGAGTTGATCCCAAGCAAATTAAGAGTGCCTTGAGGAAAAATGTTGTAATCAACATTTTGAATAGAAGCAAAATGCGGCATCCATGTGCAAAGTCGAGCTCCCTTCTGAAAACAAATCTGCGAAGGGGAACCAGGTCCACCCAATGTATTACCTAAGTTACCTGCTCCATCCCAAAATCACCGTAGAGAAACCTGACAAGCGCTCAAAGTGCAAGGAATTCGGCCATACGAAACCCTTTTTGTGTATCTTGTTGGGACTTCCATGAGTCCTCAAGCTGCCGTGTAAACAAAACAGACACTACATCAAAAAAATGTGGGAGTAATCACACTGCAAATTATAGATGTTGCCCAGTTTTTAAGGAGCTGAAAATCCGGATGAATCAGCGCAAAACAACAGCGCGTAACGGGCCCAAGACTACCATACAAGCTTTGCTAACCAAACTTGCCTAGAAACGAATTCCGGCTTCCACAGCTGCCATGCACTTCGTTCCATCATAGCAGCATATTTAAAACTAATTCAAATGAGTTAAAAGTGGTAATTCAGAAGGAATTAATCCCAAAGGAGGCACGACCTCATCAGCCCGAAGATGATTACTGAGCCAGCAAACTGCGCTATATCAATCCTTGCAGTGCTCAGAATGGTTTAGTTTCCAGCTTTATGGAAGAAGTCAGTATTAATCATGATCCCGAAAGTAGTTAAAGACACAGCGATGGTGTCCTCATACCGGGCTATAAGCTTGTTCTCGATGCTGTCAAAACGCAAATAACATTATAACCACACACAGATTCGGCTTTAGATCAAAACACAGTACAATGAAGCAAGTAAAGCGAGTCACTACGGAAATCAGAACCCCGGGTATACTGCTCAGTTATATTCATTGACGTTGCTCAAGCTTTCGATGTTGGCCTTATTTACACAATAAAAAGAGTGCTTCCACAGAACACACACAAATTTGCTGGAATCATACCTCACAAGAAGGCTATTTGTGGTGAGAGGCAAATATTTTACCTCAACGGAGTACGTGATAACATAAAAGCTCGCGTTCCACAAGGCAGTGTCCTCGGTCCGCTCTTATACGTCTTATTCTTATAAACACCCGGCTATTGACATCAACACTGCAATCACCTGTCGTTAACGCTGCCCTAAAAGGCGTCAAAAGAACTAAGCGACCACCTTGAACTTGTATCGAACTAGCTTGACAATTGGCGTATAAACGTCAATCCGAACAAATGTAAGCACGTGACATTCACCCTAAATAAGAGTGATTTATAATAGCATTTTTAATAGCACTACTGTCCCGCACTCAAGGGAAGTCACCTACCTAGAAGATCACTTGGATAGACGACTCACCTGGCGGAAGCATATAGAAGCCAAAAAAATCTGTATGAAATTAAAAGTCCACACCTGCATTGGCTATTAAACCGAAGCTCCAAAGAGCACAATCAAAGATACTTCGCACTATAACAGGTTCTCCCTGGTACATGTCAAAGGCGAACATCCACAGAGACCTAAACATCCATTTCATCAAAACTGAACTGGTCCAATTGAACCAGAAGTATCAGCTGAAACTCTCGCAACATCCTAACCCACTAGCTCGTTCAATCTTACAGACGAGCAGATCCAGGCGCCTATATCGGAATGACCTCTCTGCCACATAAACCTGAGATTACCACGCAACATAGAAAAGTTTCTTGAGCTCATCTTTGAGGGGAACCTTACCGATTTAGGTTACTACTCTTTTAAAAATTATTCAAAAGTTTTTTGTTCTTGGTCAACTAAATCGCGACCTATGATTATTCAAAACTACCCTATTTCGCATTAGCGACCAATCCACACACATTCCCCAAATTTCACTGAAATCTGTTGAGTGGTTTCGGAGATATATATGTATATGTGTATAGAAGAAGAGACCTTATGGGCTGTCCCAAGGCTTCGATATTAAAAACTGAGTAACCGAGTTTGTTGAATGAATTTGTTTAAACTGAAACAGGCTATTCGAGAAACGACAGTCAGCTCAATAAAGCACGAGCAATCACTAGAATAGAAATAATAAAGATGTCGAGTTTATTGAGAAAAATATATGGATGGCCAATGCGATTGCTCGCCGTAAGTTTCAGTTACTTGGTGCGCTTTGAATAATTTTAATCGATTAATGCACATCCTAACAGCTTATGCTTGGCAAAGTTATAAGATTGAGACCAGTTGAAAATGTGATAGCAGCTCAAAATGGCGAAGTTGAAGTTAACCCAGCACCGCTAGGAGCTGGTGAGGATGTAGAGATGATGGGAGCGACACAGAGCATCGCTGGTGGAAGCGCTAATGCTCGCAAGAGACGCCACTCAGAGGAGGTATTAGAGGGGGAGAGTCCTGAAAAAAAGAGGAGGCTACACACGACCACATAAACACCGACAATTAGACAAAATAGATCCAGCGCCCTACGAGCCACTTCATCATACTGCAAGATTTCCGATGATGCAGCAACTGAACAACCATCGTCTGCATGGCAGGATCGGTAGAACCGATCATCGAAAGGGCGTTGGACTCACCGAATTGTATCCAATATTTGAATATGCTTTGACAGAGGACACACATATACACTTTTAAACATGTTTTTTTTTTTTGTTTGTTGGTTGTCTGCATTTTAATAAAGACCAAAGCGAGTTAAGTAGAAACGTTGGGGGGCTACCGTCACCTCGTTCAATGGTACGCATCATACTTGACTCACAAAATTGTTCGCTCACCATGTCTACCCTGGCATATACTATCCAATATACTTAATAAGTTGCGTAATCTTCATAAGCGGCGCTGCTGGCATATTGAACCGCTCAGATGTTATCCATAAAGATAAGGTAAAGATAAGAACTTTATTTTTTTTATTATGGTTTTTTTTTTTGTACTCCGGCATACTACAATTTGAGATCATCTTGCAGGACCATAAACATAAACTGTTCGAATAGATCCAACGTTTACTGGATCGTGGATGCTCCATACAAAATTACGAGTAAATTCTAAATTCATACTGCACCAAAATTCCAAGAACGCTCATCATAGATGTAAATCGTTTGCTACATCATAAGTCTTCCGTTTCACTTGTTTCCAAGAAAATTGCAACGAGACCTTGAATAACTTCAACCGGACGATAAAGGAGTTCACTATGCGAATAGACCAAAGCGCACAAGCGGCATTACATCTTCAAAATTATTTTATATATAATTTTTAATTATCAATTTTAGACTTAAAATATATTAAAGTTCCTTCAAAGTAACATTGTTCTTAACCATTAGAGGGAAATCAAGAAAAGAGGGCGTGGGAGAACATATGCTTCGAATGTCCGACTACAGTGTATGCGGTGAATGGGAACGCAAATTCGTAAGGCGACAGACAAGTTAAATTAAAAAAAAATCGAGGAGTGGCAGCTAGGCAGCAGGACCAATGCGTCGCTGCCGACAGCGTCTGGGCGTCTTCAACAAACGAAGACAAAGTATGAACAGCAAAGGCGGTGACGCCCAATGGACGTAGCCGGCGTTTTGGAGTACATACGAACAGATTTTTGTCTCCTTCAAAATTTGTTACATTAACTAAGGCAATCTCTATATTTGTAAACAATAAAAAAAAGGAAAAAAGTACCAAAAAATTCTGTTGCACACGACTAAAACGCAACGTTGCAACGACTTGGTTTGTTGCAAACTTTCGTGTGCATGTGTTGTTGTTGTCGTTGTTCTTAGAGTTGTTGCTTGCTGTGTGTGGTGATAAGTTCGTATGCAGTTCTTTGACAATCAACCAACGGAGAATGTGAATCGAAGGTGTTTGCAGTCTTTGCTTAATCATCGCCGGCCGAACGCTTCACCTTTCGCTGTTTGGGACTCTGGGTGTCTTTGAGATTGCTCTGTTTGCCTGGACGTGGCGAAGTTTTGGACGTCTTTGACATTGGTGGCAATTTTTCTGTGATAAAAAAGTATTTAAACAAATGTAAAAAAAAAGAGAAAGCCAACGTTGTAATACTCTTCACGCTCGCAAGGCTTAAAGTTTATTGATGAGTGCACGGTATGCGTGCTACAGGATTCATATCAATCTACAATGCCGCTTCCTACGTGAAGAGTACTAAAAAAAAAGAAAAACTGAATTTTTTAAACTTACGCAACGCACGTAGCGTCTCCTGGGGCACCCAATCGTAGTCGATAGTGCTGTCATTGGCTGTGCCTGTTTCGATGGTCTTCTTGGCAGCAGCGCGTTTCCTCTTGCCAGACGAACCAAGCAGATACTGTTGACCGAGAACCAGCAACAGCACAACAATGCCAGCGAGCAGCACGTACAGGAAAAATGTCTCACCGTCGAGACCCTCATCAACCTCGGAAATGAGCACAGTCTCATTGAAAACAGCCTCGTTATATTGCATGCCATAGGCGTCGCGATAGCTCAGAGCGATATTCAAACCGAAAGGACGACCGGCAAACTGATCGGAAGGCATGAACGAATACGAAACAGTCGACTCGACGCCGGGCTTCACTTCGCGATTGTACGCAACAGCGGAGAAATTTTGTATGAAATAGTTGAAGTCCATTGGGTAGCGGAAGGAAGCCTCCACTGATTCGATGACAAACTCCTCGGAACCTCCTCGGAAGCTACGTGCCAAACGCATTCCCAGTGCTGAGGAGAAACTCAAGACGGAAAGTGCACATTTTGAGCGGCGCTCAGAGACTTGAGGCTATCAGTTCTGTGTTCATATTTATTTAACTCGGCATTAGCTAAACATTACACACACACACACACACACGCACACACACACAGGCAGTAGTAGTAGCGAAGTAAAGTGAGGTGCACGCGTGTCAATGGAGCTCCGGCCAAGGCCCTGAAAAAAGTCAGTTAGAGTTAACTTGACACCGGCACGACTGTCCAAGGATGTTGCTTACCCGTGATGATGGCCCAGATGTTGGCGGCGGGTCAATGCGACGCGGCGATTTCGTGGGAAGTAGCCTTTAGAGTCCCAATTGCTACTTTTTTTTGTTTTGTTTTTATTTTTCCTCAACTCAAAGTAATTACCGTTTTTCTTTTTTGGTGGTGAGAACGAGTGGTGAATTTGGTGAACATATGTTGTCGGCCTGCTCACAGCTGAAACGGTAGGGCCAACCTTAGAATAAAACACCAGCTGGGCTGGGCTAGTGTCAGAAATTCCCAATGTTAAAGCGCCACCTATTTCGATCACTTGCACCGTGATAGCCCGGGAGAGGGCAGTGATAAAGCTACTCTGATCAAACCCTGCAGGTTTGAGTCCGAGGTGGCTACGTTGAAGCGGCACCTACCTGGTGTCGATAAAACGCACTGCGTTACCACTGCAACTTGTGAGTTATGTTAGAATGCGATTTGAATCGCGATCTTTTACAGTCGCGGCCACAATTAGAGTAATTGTCGCTCGCCGAGAGAAGGCAATGATGTGGAGACATAAGAAAATAGAGTCATACGGGACGAGTACGCACACACACACACACACACACCCATAGACGAGTAAGACCAGATTCTCTGATCATCCAGCAGACGGGGAATCTCTCGTACAGTGATATCCTCCAAATGGTAAAGAAGGATGAGAGCCCCAAGATTGTTGGGGAGAACGTAAGGAAGGTGCTCAAAACACGGAAAGGGAAAATTCTTCTGAATCTCAACGGTGAGTGCAGGAGGGAAACGCAAGACCTAAAGGACAAAATGAGTGAGGCCCTGGCCGAGCGAGCGACGGTTATGGATCAGGCCATACGTTCTCTCGACAGGGAGGCGGGTCCATCATAGATCTTACATTCGTAAGTGCCTCGATAGCCAATTCCATGTCTTGGTCCCTTAGCGAACACTATACTGGCTATAGTGCTCTCGATTCATGAAGATGTAGGAGAAAGTATGCAGAGCCAGACCAAAGATACATCTTCCACGAGACGCTGAGCACGAAGACTACCGAGGAGCCGATGACTGCTGAAGACTTGATGACTCGGGTACAAGCCGCCTGCAACGCCAGCATGCAGCCCAGACGCAGGTATAAGAGACACCATGAGGCAGCCTACTGGTGGAACGACGAAATAGCATCGGCCCGTAAGAGATGCCTGCGCGCACGGCGACTACAGAAAAGAGCGCGCGATCAGGAGAGGGCCTTCGAGTTGCAGCTTTTACTCAAGCGTAGGCGGAAAGTGCTAAAAGTGGCGATTCGCGAAAGTAAAAGGCGTTGCTTTTTGGCCCTATGTGATGAGGCTGACCGCGATCCTTGGGGACGAGCATACCGGATCGTGGTAAAGAAAATAAAAGCCCCAAGACGAACAGCGCCTACCGATCCATTGGAAATGGCACATATAGTGGCGACCCTGTTTCCCCAACAGCCAGACGTCACTGAGAGGTACACCAGCACAGCATTGGAGGATAATAATGGCTTTTATCCAGTAAGCCAAGAAGAGATGTGCCATGCAGCCCGGAAGATAGCGAACTCGAAGTCACCTGGTCCCGATTTGGTGCCAAACTTCGTACTAAAGGCGGCTTTAACTCTGCTCCGGGACACTTTCAACAGAGTGTACACGCAATGTCTGCGCGACGGGGTCTTTCCGGCAAGGTGGAAAATACAACAACTAGTGGTGTTTCCAAAAGAGGACAAGGATCCAAGGGAATTATCCTCGTATCGTCCCATCTGCCTCCTCGATTCCGCCGGAAAAATTCTCGAGAGAATAATATGTGACAGGATCAAGGCAGCAGTGCGGAGTTCTGGTGGCCTGTCTTCTATGCAGTTCGGGTTCACTAGGAAGAAATGCACTGTAGACGCTATTCAGGAGCTAACCAATACAGCTAAGGCAGCAATCGAAGGTACGCGATGGAAGGGGGGTACCGAGCAATACTGATTTGTTGTGACCCTAGACATTAAAAATGCCTCTAACTCGGCGAGGTGGGACAAGGTGTTGAAATCTCTCTGTTCCTTTCAGGTCCCTAACTATCTTATTGATATCATAAGGAGCTACTTCAGCGAACGCATACTCCTCTACAACACAGACGATGGCGTCACACAGTATAATGTAACCGGAGGCGTCCCGCAGGGATCGGTCCTAGGACCCACCCTGTGGAACATTATGAACGATGGTAGCACTCCAGCAAACAAGCTTTGCCGAGTGATGTCAAGATTGTTGGATTTGCTGACGACATTACCATTGTGGGAGTAGCCAAAACAATCAGCGAGGTGGAGCGATCGTGCAACGGTACCATGTCTGTCGTCTACGAATGGCTACGGACATCCGGGCTGCTGCTGGCCGAACACAATACGGAAGCCGTTCTCATCAGTAGTCAGAAAAGAGTGGAACAGGCTCGGGTGCAAGTAGGCGAAACTGTCATCGTGTCAAAGAGGTCCATTAAATACCTCGGGGTGTTGGTGTATACGCGACTATGTTTTAAGGAGCACCTTGCGTATGCAAACCAAAAGGCCGTTGCGGCGTGCAGAGCCCTAAGCAGGATCATGGCCAACTCTCGTGGACCCCATCAAGGACGACTCCAAGGTCCAAGGTCGTCTACTCCAAGGGGTAACTAAATCTATAATGTTGTACGGAGCCCCAATCTGGGCTAAGTCTATGGCCATAAGGAGCTATCGCAGAGGACTCGACTCTACATACCGCTTGGCGGCCTTACGGGTATGCAGCGCCTTCCGTGCGATTTCAGAAGATGCTGCTCTTGTCGTCGCAGGGATGATACCGATTGACATCCTAGCGGTGGAGGCTTCGGAGATCAACGACGAGGTTCAGCGGACGGGTGCGATGTGAGAGGTCGCACGAGCGCAAGCAAGAACGCGAAGCCGAGCAAAGTGGAAACACAGATGGAACTGTTCAACAAATGGGCGTTGGACGAATCGGATCATCCCAAGTCTGGATGATTGGCTGGACAGGGAGTATGGGGAGGTCAATTTTCATCTCACCCAGCTCCTCAGTGGACATGTATGCTTTAGGGCATATCTGTACCGTTTTAAGCACGCAACCGATCAGTACTGTCCCTCTTGCGGGGGCCGGGTGGTGGAAGACGCAGAGCACGTACTACTCAACTGCGACAGGTTCAAAGAGGGTAGAAGACAAATGGAAACGACACTGGGGGTCATCCTAACAGATAGGAGTTTAGTTGCCCTAATGGTGTCGAGCGAGCAATGCTGGAGGGCGGTGAGCAACTTCGCGGCATCGACAATGACGACGATGAGGTCACTAGAGCGGTCCCGGCGTAATGAAGAAGCCGGTTAATAGCCGGAACCATACCCCGTGATGCAATGCCTGGCGGCGGTTCCGCGGGGTCATGGTTACATATATTTTTTTTAACATTTCTTTATTTCTTATGTCTTAACTCTTTAATCTGTTATCCTAATACTGTCTGTATACTATCCATATCGTATCCATAACGAATTTAAAAAAAAAACACACACACACACACACAAATACATACAAGTACACCCTGCTATTTTCGGCTGTAAACACACATAGCGAGAACACTTTGTCCAACCATCGCTCCCTTTCTCTAATTTACTAAACCGTACCACACCACTTCTGACGTTATTTCAGACCGGCGAGTCTATCAACAAGCAATACAAATGTTTGAAGAATGAAGAAGAAATGTTTGCTAAAATTACAACATTCTGCTCAAAATGATTTTTCAAATTTTTTGCGCTTGGATGTAGGAACATATGTGATCCTTATTCAAAATGTGTCTCCAAGCCTTCGCCTTTCAAAAACTCTGTAATATCTTGCTAATGGATGCCACTTTGCATACATAAAATAATATAGTAGAGGAATATCATTCTGTACCCTATTGAAGATTGTTTCTAAAATATGCAAACCAATGATAAATGAGTGCCAAAGGGCAGATAGTGGTCATAACCGGAATAGAAGCTGGAGTTGATCCCAAGCAAATTAAGAGTGCCTTGAGGAAAAATGTTGTAATCAACATTTTGAATAGAAGCAAAATGCGGCATCCATGTGCAAAGTCGAGCTCCCTTCTGAAAACAAATCTGCGAAGGGGAACCAGGTCCACCCAATGTATTACCTAAGTTACCTGCTCCATCCCAAAATCACCGTAGAGAAACCTGACAAGCGCTCAAAGTGCAAGGAATTCGGCCATACGAAACCCTTTTTGTGTATCTTGTTGGGACTTCCATGAGTCCTCAAGCTGCCGTGTAAACAAAACAGACACTACATCAAAAAAATGTGGGAGTAATCACACTGCAAATTATAGATGTTGCCCAGTTTTTAAGGAGCTGAAAATCCGGATGAATCAGCGCAAAACAACAGCGCGTAACGGGCCCAAGACTACCATACAAGCTTTGCTAACCAAACTTGCCTAGAAACGAATTCCGGCTTCCACAGCTGCCATGCACTTCGTTCCATCATAGCAGCATATTTAAAACTAATTCAAATGAGTTAAAAGTGGTAATTCAGAAGGAATTAATCCCAAAGGAGGCACGACCTCATCAGCCCGAAGATGATTACTGAGCCAGCAAACTGCGCTATATCAATCCTTGCAGTGCTCAGAATGGTTTAGTTTCCAGCTTTATGGAAGAAGTCAGTATTAATCATGATCCCGAAAGTAGTTAAAGACACAGCGATGGTGTCCTCATACCGGGCTATAAGCTTGTTCTCGATGCTGTCAAAACGCAAATAACATTATAACCACACACAGATTCGGCTTTAGATCAAAACACAGTACAATGAAGCAAGTAAAGCGAGTCACTACGGAAATCAGAACCCCGGGTATACTGCTCAGTTATATTCATTGACGTTGCTCAAGCTTTCGATGTTGGCCTTATTTACAAAATAAAAAGAGTGCTTCCACAGAACACACACAAATTTGCTGGAATCATACCTCACAAGAAGGCTATTTGTGGTGAGAGGCAAATATTTTACCTCAACGGAGTACGTGATAACATAAAAGCTCGCGTTCCACAAGGCAGTGTCCTCGGTCCGCTCTTATACGTCTTATTCTTATAAACACCCGGCTATTGACATTCTCCCTGGTACATGTCAAAGGCGAACATCCACAGAGACCTAAACATCCATTTCATCAAAACTGAACTGGTCCAATTGAACCAGAAGTATCAGCTGAAACTCTCGCAACATCCTAACCCACTAGCTCGTTCAATCTTACAGACGAGCAGATCCAGGCGCCTATATCGGAATGACCTCTCTGCCACATAAACCTGAGATTACCACGCAACATAGAAAAGTTTCTTGAGCTCATCTTTGAGGGGAACCTTACCGATTTAGGTTACTACTCTTTTAAAAATTATTCAAAAGTTTTTTGTTCTTGGTCAACTAAATCGCGACCTATGATTATTCAAAACTACCCAATCCACACACATTCCCCAAATTTCACTGAAATCTGTTGAGTGGTTTCGGAGATATATATGTATATGTGTATAGAAGAAGAGACCTTATGGGCTGTCCCAAGGCTTCGATATTAAAAACTGAGTAACCGAGTTTGTTGAATGAATTTGTTTAAACTGAAACAGGCTATTCGAGAAACGACAGTCAGCTCAATAAAGCACGAGCAATCACTAGAATAGAAATAATAAAGATGTCGAGTTTATTGAGAAAAATATATGGATGGCCAATGCGATTGCTCGCCGTAAGTTTCAGTTACTTGGTGCGCTTTGAATAATTTTAATCGATTAATGCACATCCTAACAGCTTATGCTTGGCAAAGTTATAAGATTGAGACCAGTTGAAAATGTGATAGCAGCTCAAAATGGCGAAGTTGAAGTTAACCCAGCACCGCTAGGAGCTGGTGAGGATGTAGAGATGATGGGAGCGACACAGAGCATCGCTGGTGGAAGCGCTAATGCTCGCAAGAGACGCCACTCAGAGGAGGTATTAGAGGGGGAGAGTCCTGAAAAAAAGAGGAGGCTACACACGACCACATAAACACCGACAATTAGACAAAATAGATCCAGCGCCCTACGAGCCACTTCATCATACTGCAAGATTTCCGATGATGCAGCAACTGAACAACCATCGTCTGCATGGCAGGATCGGTAGAACCGATCATCGAAAGGGCGTTGGACTCACCGAATTGTATCCAATATTTGAATATGCTTTGACAGAGGACACACATATACACTTTTAAACATGTTTTTTTTTTTTGTTTGTTGGTTGTCTGCATTTTAATAAAGACCAAAGCGAGTTAAGTAGAAACGTTGGGGGGCTACCGTCACCTCGTTCAATGGTACGCATCATACTTGACTCACAAAATTGTTCGCTCACCATGTCTACCCTGGCATATACTATCCAATATACTTAATAAGTTGCGTAATCTTCATAAGCGGCGCTGCTGGCATATTGAACCGCTCAGATGTTATCCATAAAGATAAGGTAAAGATAAGAACTTTATTTTTTTTATTATGGTTTTTTTTTTTGTACTCCGGCATACTACAATTTGAGATCATCTTGCAGGACCATAAACATAAACTGTTCGAATAGATCCAACGTTTACTGGATCGTGGATGCTCCATACAAAATTACGAGTAAATTCTAAATTCATACTGCACCAAAATTCCAAGAACGCTCATCATAGATGTAAATCGTTTGCTACATCATAAGTCTTCCGTTTCACTTGTTTCCAAGAAAATTGCAACGAGACCTTGAATAACTTCAACCGGACGATAAAGGAGTTCACTATGCGAATAGACCAAAGCGCACAAGCGGCATTACATCTTCAAAATTATTTTATATATAATTTTTAATTATCAATTTTAGACTTAAAATATATTAAAGTTCCTTCAAAGTAACATTGTTCTTAACCATTAGAGGGAAATCAAGAAAAGAGGGCGTGGGAGAACATATGCTTCGAATGTCCGACTACAGTGTATGCGGTGAATGGGAACGCAAATTCGTAAGGCGACAGACAAGTTAAATTAAAAAAAAATCGAGGAGTGGCAGCTAGGCAGCAGGACCAATGCGTCGCTGCCGACAGCGTCTGGGCGTCTTCAACAAACGAAGACAAAGTATGAACAGCAAAGGCGGTGACGCCCAATGGACGTAGCCGGCGTTTTGGAGTACATACGAACAGATTTTTGTCTCCTTCAAAATTTGTTACATTAACTAAGGCAATCTCTATATTTGTAAACAATAAAAAAAAGGAAAAAAGTACCAAAAAATTCTGTTGCACACGACTAAAACGCAACGTTGCAACGACTTGGTTTGTTGCAAACTTTCGTGTGCATGTGTTGTTGTTGTCGTTGTTCTTAGAGTTGTTGCTTGCTGTGTGTGGTGATAAGTTCGTATGCAGTTCTTTGACAATCAACCAACGGAGAATGTGAATCGAAGGTGTTTGCAGTCTTTGCTTAATCATCGCCGGCCGAACGCTTCACCTTTCGCTGTTTGGGACTCTGGGTGTCTTTGAGATTGCTCTGTTTGCCTGGACGTGGCGAAGTTTTGGACGTCTTTGACATTGGTGGCAATTTTTCTGTGATAAAAAAGTATTTAAACAAATGTAAAAAAAAAGAGAAAGCCAACGTTGTAATACTCTTCACGCTCGCAAGGCTTAAAGTTTATTGATGAGTGCACGGTATGCGTGCTACAGGATTCATATCAATCTACAATGCCGCTTCCTACGTGAAGAGTACTAAAAAAAAAAGAAAAACTGAATTTTTTAAACTTACGCAACGCACGTAGCGTCTCCTGGGGCACCCAATCGTAGTCGATAGTGCTGTCATTGGCTGTGCCTGTTTCGATGGTCTTCTTGGCAGCAGCGCGTTTCCTCTTGCCAGACGAACCAAGCAGATACTGTTGACCGAGAACCAGCAACAGCACAACAATGCCAGCGAGCAGCACGTACAGGAAAAATGTCTCACCGTCGAGACCCTCATCAACCTCGGAAATGAGCACAGTCTCATTGAAAACAGCCTCGTTATATTGCATGCCATAGGCGTCGCGATAGCTCAGAGCGATATTCAAACCGAAAGGACGACCGGCAAACTGATCGGAAGGCATGAACGAATACGAAACAGTCGACTCGACGCCGGGCTTCACTTCGCGATTGTACGCAACAGCGGAGAAATTTTGTATGAAATAGTTGAAGTCCATTGGGTAGCGGAAGGAAGCCTCCACTGATTCGATGACAAACTTCTCGGAGCCTTTGTTAGTGAAGCCAATCAGGAACTCAACTGGCTTGCCACCGGGCAGATCCAATTGCTGGCCGGGCGTATATAGTGGCTTTGTGAAGAGCAGGAAGGTGTCCGCGTATGGTGAAGTCGACGAAGAGTCCTCCGACTCCTCATCGGGTTCGGCATCCTCACCGGTCACAGCACCCTCCTCCACATCATTATCGACCAGATCATCCTCGACAACCTCGGCGGCGTAGACCGTGAATTTTGCTGTGCAAATCGGGGCGAGAGGAAATAAAGTTTATTAAAGCAACTGTAAAATGTCAATTCAAGCCTCCGCAAAAAGACCACGGAAAAGTCTGTCACAAAATTGACTATTTTGATAAATAAGTCCACACGACAGCACCACGAAATGCCGTCGCCACACGACTCAGTGCCACGTCGTCGTCGTGGTTGTTGTCAGCGAAAGCCCGGCTGTGCGAACGAGAAAGCGAATGCGGCAACTCTTGCAGTCAAAATCTTTTGAATTGCTTGTTTGAAATATATACATATATATACACATATATATGTATATATACTGCAAAAACTTACGCGCGTTAAAAGTGCATAGCAGTGTTGGCAGTATCAGCAGCAATAATAACATTGAATTCCTCATTTTGTAGGTTTATTTGGCTTTTTCAAAAATAATAATAACGAGACCGCCGAAAATCGTTAAACGACACGCACAACCCACACCACCAATTGGAATAAGCACAGTGAGCAGACGCAAGCAATAACGCAACTACCAAATGCAAACAGTCAAACAGACACGAACGACATCGGCTACTTTCACCTGTCAAATTCGACTACGTGGAACCGCGCAGTCAGACAAATAGTGTGCGAAAGCGTACAACGTATATCGCGCGTAATTCAAATAGCTAAATTGGGAAAATTTTATATACTTAAAATTCCCTGATATATTTTTAAGAATAATAAAATTGGAAATTACTTGTGTGAAAAGTCAAAAATTTTGTTAAGAAAAAGGTACCTTAAAAATGTTTGTTAAACGAATATTATATAACACTGTTTAACTGTCATTTCAAATAAGAAGTGCAACTGCGTGAACGAATTATTGTTATATAAAGCACAACAAATCCACACTGTCTGGTAAAAGCGACTCCCACACTTCACAACTAGCTGACCGATGGCGTTGTCTGAGAAATTACGCTGAAACAATGTCATATTGTTAAATGCTTTTGCGCATCAACATGTATACTGAGATGGAAGCAATAATTTTTTTTCTAGTTGTTTGTTTTATTCGATGTTGTTCAATCCCAACAAAAGCAAATTATTCGTTTGATTCGGTACCAATCTAAAGCGGAGCCGCTTTGTTTTAATGTCAACAATCTTTTGTGTGCTGTCAAATCTAAACATATGAACGCACAACAGTGCTAATCAGTCATACTCAACACTGGCTTCTATTTCGTAATTTGTGAATTGTTAAAAAAAAATATAATAAATGTGTGCAAAAATATATTTTCATTTAATGATAAATTTTTTAAAATGTGAGTTTAATAAGTTTGAAATTGTATACTTCTACTAATTTTATTAATTTTCAAGTAAACCGTTTATGCGCGTAACTACCAACACTGTACTGGCTGTGTTTATTGCACATATAAAATTCAGCAGCAACCAACTTCACAGGGAAAGGAACGCAATCGTTCTTTTCGCTTCCGGCTGTCATCTCGACCGTGTGTGTTGCACGTGAAATTCAATTGTGGAATCTGAGATTTCAGTAAATAAACATGGATAAACCAGTTGTTTGGGCTCGTGTCATCAAAGTTCTAGGCCGCACCGGTTCCCAGGGTCAGTGTACACAAGTTAAGGTTGAATTCCTTGGCGAACAGAACCGTCAAATCATTCGCAATGTTAAGGGTCCAGTGCGTGAGGGCGACATCTTGACGCTCCTGGAGTCTGAGCGCGAAGCCAGAAGACTACGCTAATAAATTAGATGAGGAGAGGAGTGATGTTGTTTACGATTTAAACTCTTTAAAAAAACTGCGTAAGTAAATTGCTTTTTGCTATAACAAGCATTATTTTATTTGTTTGTTTCTTCTTCATTTGCAGTTAATTCGGCTGACAATAGCAGCAACAACAAAAGCGCGGAACACTACTAATGGAACAGCAATCAATCAATCCATTTAATTTTTTTTTTTGTTTTTGTTTTTTCGGTGAATAAAATCAGAATGCATCCATTGGTACATTTTGTACAACACGAAAAATTAAAAAATAAATATTCCGTATTTAAATCATAATTCGCCAGTGTTCGTGCGTCTTTAATAATCGAGAGTAACACCAAAAACGATGACGCCGTTTGCTCCTTAGCGTGTGTAACACATTGAAATCAAAGGCTTTTTTAACTTTAAAGCGTCTTGAAAACGAGAAATTATATCGGCACGTCTCGGACTACGCCTGTAATTGTGTGGAGTGGTATTATTAGGTGACCTGGTTAAAGCGACAGTGACCAACGTGTTAGAGAATGGGCCACTCCATTGTCGGTTTTGCAGAGCTTCACAATTTCATTCTTGGAAGACGGTTTATGGTGGCGTGCGGAACCATGATGGGTCTTCAATGCCTAGAAAAATCAGCTCACGGTTAATACAAACAATAGATTTGTTGGTAGAATTCCTGCACTAGCTCTCATTGTATTGCTCGTGCTGCCTTTACTTCTGACGGAATACTGGATTTTGCGAGTCCCACTCATTATGGCAATATTATTACCCGCCCGGACCATTGCATAGTGGCGGGTATTGACTTTAAGATGTATGTATTCTTGTGCTTTTCAAAGTGAAATAAGAGATTTTTATCCGACAAAGGACCACTTAGCACATTATTTACGATAGGCGAGGCGAGGCGATGTTACAATAATAAGAGACAAAGGGCACTTTCGAAGAGTTCCTAAACGTAACCGGTTACACAAGGGCCCATTTCAGGATAATGAAAGCTGACACCAGCCTAGTGTGGCCAATGTCGCGGTAGAGACTCGTCAGTAAACCACATATTACGAAAAAGGACCCGGCTTGCAAAGTACGCAACGTGCACCAGTAAATGGTTATAAAGAAAACAGCGCTTAGTATTTAGTATGTTGGCCTTTTTGTTGAAGAAGCACCTTTCACCTGTCTCGCAGTGATTCTACAAGTCCATACTGTTATCGTTTCTGACATAATTCTTGTCCACTCCTTAAGTGGTGCGCAAAGTCCTTCTGGGTCCGGCGTTTACCACACACATTTTCGGGCATGTTTTTTCAGTGGGTTTAACTTATTTGTATATAATAATGACAATGGTTTATTTGTTATTGATTAATTTTAATGTTGTTGAAGCCTGACAGCCTTTTAAAAAAATTTACCAAGCGCTTATATCTTCGACTCCAACGTTGAATTAATGCTCTGCTACTGCTCATCGTATCCATGCTCCCCCTCGTCGTCACACTCTTGCTTGTATCTCAACTACTATTCTTTTGGCTTTATCACTTGATAGAGGTGAGGGTCTGTCCAATAAGGGGTTGAACTTGGGTTGCCATCGACAGCATATAAAATCATAATTCATTGAAACCTTGATTCTTGATTTTTTGATTAGAAGAGCGCCGCATCAGAAACGGGAACTTCTTTGTTTGCTGTTTTTGGAAGCTGCGCCAGCGCCCATACCACATATTGGTTTCTGTCCTTGACGAAAGACAAAGAGTTCGATTGCTTGCTAGCTTGTGGGCTCGGCAAATTGGTTACGCCCAAAACTATTTCGATTACGGTTGCGTGCTACGTTGAAAAATGCGTTGGCATCAGAATCACGCTGCTCTTTGGCTTTCTGTTTATGACTACTGGCGGCATAATTGCTTTGCTACCACACTTATCGGCTAATGTTTCCAAGCGCCTGCAATAAGTTAAGCCCATCATTAGGTATTCCTCGAAGTCATCATACGGTGCAGTCAGTAGGCTTTTGTAGCTTTCCAGCGCTTCCAAATCTACCGGTTGCAATTGCTGGGCATGGTACATCAAACTCAGCACAGCGGATCGAAAATACTTGAAGATATCGTCGACGAATTCAACGAAATAGGCGATTGGCTTATGGTACGCATCGCCGACAATGAAAGGCGTTTTCAAATTCACGTCTAATTGGGCGTGCTGACGCCTGAAGTTCATGTAGCTGGGTCGCAATTCAAATACGGCATCTTTTAGAGTTTTACTATGTTGGAGCAGGCAAATAAATTAGCTGTTTTTTATAATGTAATTATAAATATTGCTTACGTAGATCGAAGTATGTTTTGGCAAATGGTGTTGTACTCGGCAAGCAAGAGCTCTGGCGCTGGCGCCATAGCATTGTTGAGTTGGCACAGAGTTTCGGTGCTGTAAATGATATGAAATGAATAGATCAAAAGAAGAGGTGAATAAATGATTAAGATTTCTCGCTTTTAACGCACCGTGTGACCAAAGCATAACGTTGGCTCAACGTCCACAGCTCATCAGCACATTCGCGCTGCAATTTGATTTCCTTGCAATGTAGATCATAATAAAGGCGATACTCTTGAGCAATTTTCAGCAACGCACCACGTGCTTCTGACTCCAAATTGGTTTGCGCCGGCATGCGGACCACAAGCGGCGGTATACGGTGGTAGCTGTCTGTGACTGCGCTGGAGCTTTGAAGCTGGAATTTGCAACACTTTTTTTATTTTTTGTAATTAGTAAAGTCGACGTTAAACAATGTAATTGAATTAAATAGCCAGTTCTTAAAAAGTCGCGAGTCTTATGCATTTATGGTTAATGAAATCGAAATGGCTCACATTTGTCGTCGTTGCCAACTAAATCGTATTAATACATTTGCCATTCACACTGATTTAAAAAAGTACGATTTAAATACCAAAGAGCATGTAAAGTATTAATTAAAATTAAATTACCAAAGCAATTTTTCGGCTTTGTTTAATTTGAATTATTATGTATTTATTTAAGTACGAAAATCCACTCATTGCTGCTTCTTTCAAAAAACAAAATTCGCATTCACTGTAAATACTACACAAAGTGTTGTTGCGGCCAAACTAACCTGAAACGAAACTAAAAAAATTTTTGTTTATATAAACACAAAAAAAAATAAAAATAATAAATACACATTAGCTCCACTAAGTTTTGTAAAATAAACGCAAAACAAGTTCTCGGCAATAATGCGCTTTATTACGAGCCGGGTTAATTTGCTGAAACAGCGTGTCTATGACAGACTCACACTGCCGGAGCGTTTAAAAGGCACAATCATTGAGAAATGGTCCATATATTGGAAGAGTCTACTACGCGACTACACCGAAGTGGCTTTGGGCATCGTCAAAGAATCATATCGTAAACCGAAGCTGACAGCCGCGTACGTTGCCGGTGGTTATACAATCTACGCACTCGCGGCGCGGAATCCCGACGAGGAAGCTTTCATGCATCAGCTGCGTACATATACGAATCGTGTGATTACAGTGGCACCAACCCTGCAAAATCAGGAGACTGCTGAGTACCTGTTGATGTTGGAGCGTGCAATCAACTGTAATCAATTGCGGTTGCTATCGCTCGGCATATGCACCCTGCTCTGGATCGATGTGTACGACAACGACGACTGCACGTATCCGGCTATCTGCGAGTACACCAAAGTGGGCATTTGGAATTTTCACACACGTGTCATTGATGTGGGCTTTTGGAATCAGTTCTGGCGCCTACGTTGGAAGATGTACAACTATGACATCAACTATTTGTAGGGTGCTTAGTCTTAGAGATGTCATTTCTGTAAATTTTGCAAATGTTTTATTTTGTTTGGTTTAATTTTTTGGCAATATACATGTTCATTGAGCGGTGAAGCTTCTCTTATAACTCTACTGGCGATGCGACCGCGATCTTCTTCGGTTTGAAGTGCTCCTCGAGCAGTGCTTCGCATTCGGAAATTTTGCTAATAGTGTTTATTTTGCCTTGGAAATTGTCGTCTTTGCCATTGCCTTTGCCATCCAACAGCTCCAGAAAAAGTGGGCCAAACTTTTGCACCAGCTCAGGTTCGCCGCGTAAAACCATGTGACCCTTGGCGCCACTTGAGACATTCTCGGAAACTGTTAGAAAGTAGAACACGCCTTCCGGTGCATTACGCAGAAATGTGCTGATAAAAACGGGTTCAATGCCGTCCTTACGATGCAGCGTGAAATACTTGGGAAGTGGCGGCGCCAATGCTTCCAGTCGTTCCGCCTCGGCGGTGGCAAAGTCTTTGAGAAGTTTATCAAATGACTTATTTGTTTGTTTGATGTTAGCTTGCAGTTTTTGTATCAGCTCCAGATGCTGCTGTGGGCCGCCCCTGGAAAAATAAGGAAACACCATTATCACTACAATGGTATTCACTCAATACCACTAACGTCATTGTTTATCACCTACTTGAGTGCCAAATTGAGCTGCAATTCGCGTTGCACACACTCGTTCAGTTTGCGCAGCACGCGCTCACCGACCACAAAATGCACGACCACATTGCTCTTGCATTTTTCAGCATATAGCAACTTGACGCTTTGTAGCTGCGACAGATTAGTCACATGCGTGCCACAGCACATGTTGGTTTCAATGCCCTCGATCCACACAAGACGCACGAGACCAACATGATCCTCGGGCAGGCCACGCGTTTCGTTGCGTACCATTTCTTGTTCCGTAGCCATCTCCTTGTCCACCGATGTCACACTCACATGTCTACCTTCACGTATCAACTCATTCGCTTTGGCCTCGATAAGATCCAGTGATTCACGGCTTATCAAATGAGGCGTATTCAGTTCTATGTATGATGTATGCAGTCCCATGGACCACGAGGTAGTGTGATAGTTGAACTCTCGCTTGAACAAGGCACTAATCAAATGCTGGCCAGAATGTTGGTGCATGTGATCTAGACGTCGGTTCCAGTCGATGCGCAGCTCTACATTCGAGCCCTCCTCGAAACAGCGCTTAGACTCGACAAAGTGCACGGCTTCGCTACCCCTACGTACCACATTTCGCACCGGCTCACCGGAAATGGTACCATAATCGCAGGGCTGACCACCACCCTCGGGAAAGAGTATTGTATCCTCGCAGACAACATTGAAGCCTCGCAGTAGTTTGGCTTCGGATTCGCCGGGCGGTGTCCAGTCCAGGGTCGCGAATTGGCATGAAACCACTTTGGTGGTGTACTGAATACAAGAGAACAGGAAACAAACGCACTAACGATTCGCCCAAATATATTTATTTCGCGTTTGTAATATAATAGACTTACTTCCTTCAAAAAGCTATCGTCTTGACACTTGAAAACCATTTTTCTTTGCCTAATGAGCAAGCTGGTTAATTACGCAAATCTTGGCAAGAAAATGAAATCGACACTACATTCTAGAATCGAAGGAATGTAACGAAGTGAATGTTAACAAAATCAGCTGCGCGCTACAACACTGCAGCGCGGAAACAACACTGATTAGTGTTGCCAACAACTGTTGATAATGCCGGTATGTCAATTTCTTTCTTTCTTTTTTCGTTTGTAGCTCGCCAGAGCGGTAACGCACGTAAAATTAGATGTGCTTATAAGTGTTAGTCGATTAAAATTTGTGGAATTAGTTGTAATATTCTCAACTTGAAACCTGGAAAAAAGTTGAATAGCTTTGAAATGCCTAAGAAACAAAAACCCAAATCGATTCCCAAGAAGGTGAGTTAAGTGTCGTCGTAAATTATTGTTGATGTTGTTGTTGGTACGACGCCGGTAGCAGTCTCAGCTGTATCAGTTGGTTGGTAATCACTCAACCACTTTTGTAAACTGGCATCCGTCGATAAACTGCGGTTTTTTATGGAAGCTGGCTTATGGTGAGATGTGTTGGGGAATAACTAACCGGAAAACCTTTTGAGCTTAGTAGCCTGGCGTAAGTGCGCTAAGTATGAGGCCTGGTTCACACATTTTACACGTAAACACAAATGGACCTATGGTTGGCCCTAGTGGGACGACAGGATATTGCCGTAAGCCGTCGCAACATAACCTAACTAGCCGGAATTTCTTTCCCGCTGGGACTATTTTTATTATTTCTTTGCTTACTTGTTATGATGTTTCGGAATTTTACAAAGTATTTATATTTTCAGAATATTAAACTGGAAGATACCAAGATGGAAGATACCAAGATGGAAGATACTAAGGTTATTAAACTGGAAGATACCACCGATGACCATAAAGATCAAGAATGTAAGATAAAAGAAATAGAACTCACTGAAAGTGCTATTGGACGTAATTTTCATCACAATATACCGAATTGGGACCCGAATTACGTCGACAAGTTGAGCAGTCTACGAAATTATCCAATTTGCACGTTCTCTGCGCCGACGGCAATATACGTGTCAGACACGCGCAGCCAGATAATGGATACTTTAACTAAACGTCCTAAGGATTATAAAGCTTGGCAAATTTCTAATAGCGTATTTAATAATAATAACAAAAAAAGTGAGTATCTTCGAGTATATTAGTACTTGAAATTGTCTTTGAATGAAATACTTCAAGGGGTGCACATTCCCAAAAAAGGGGGAACCTACGATTCGAAAACATTTGACGAGATCGAGAAAAATCATCTAATTAGCGATCCGTACTTCAGGGGTACATACGACTATTACTACTCAGGAGGAAATTTAACACCATTACCATTCCCGACCTCGCTGATGAACACGCCGTTAATGGCGCATGCCACGGGCGAAAACTTGCATATTTTGGGTAAGTTGTAGTATAGTTATAATTGTAGCTCCTAAATTTGTACAGCATTATGTTGGGATAAGTGGCATTTGGCCAACTGTCAGTCTGTTAGTTCCGAAACAAAGACACTCACATAGGCATGGGAAAGTCAGCGCATCAATCAAAAGGACGAATTGATATTTGAACCTAACCAAAGTTGAAGACGACAATCATATTATTATGGAGCTAATCTTCATATGTCTTGGTGAAAGTATACTACGAATCCACCCCAGTGGTCAAGGATGTAAACCCCACGGTGGGCGAAAAACATATTCATCAGAGGACCCTCTCCAATTTATATAGAGGCGTTGATCATTGGGGGCGCCAGTCGACACTCCCAACACCAAGGACTTGTAGTGACAGGTCAATCACCCACCCTATCAGACAAACAATTGATTTTCGAAACTAAAGCAAGCCTTAAATATCCAACGATATGGAAGGGCCTTCTGGAGGCACTATACTCCCAAGAGGTGTGAATAACAATATAGAAAAAAATGCACTTGCCATGCTATTTCCAGGGGAATAGAGTACGATCCCCTATTGTTGCACAATGCTTTACTTCTTTAATTGCGAATAATTCTTATAACTATTTATTTAGGTATTTCTGAATTTGAGCCTATTGCGCCAAACCCTCGCTTCGAACTGCCTATGCACCTTTGCCATTCATCATTGGACGAGATATTCGAAATTCAATCGTTGAAATGTTTCGAGCCTGCTACAGGTAGCTTGTTTGCTGTGCGACAACATAAAAAAATAACACTTCAACTGTTCCGGATGGGTCTGACAAGGGATGAAGAAGACGATTCGAGCAGTAGTACTTCGAGTTGTGATGGCGATGAGAGCATAAGTTCGGTGAATGTTGATACCACAGAGCTCGAATTAGGCGAGATTAATATAACGAATGTCTGCGAGTTCAGAACCAAAAAGATACCGCTTATTAGTTTAGCGCAATCAGAATCCGAGTTGACGAAATTTCTGATTAGTGATGTGAGTCATACCGTATCCTTATTTGATGTCAGTCGTGGCACGCGGGAATTGATAAACAAGTACAAAATTTCATCGGATAACCGGAGTGGCTTCAACATGTTGCGCTCTTGGCAAGGTGATTCCTTCTTCTTTGCCAATAATCAGTACATCTGCCCGATGGATATGCGGATCAAGCCGAAGCATTGGTTGAAAAGAGTGGTACATAAGAATATCAAAAATTATAGCGGTTGCGACAAGATTACGGCAATCAAACAAAGCGGCAATCTGAATCAGTTGTACGTGGCCACAGAGCACAATTTGTTCTGCCTGGACACGCGTTACATGCCTGAACACTTGGGGGCTAGCGGCACCCTGAACATGTGCTCACACCAACTGAAAGTGGCACCGTTGTTGATCGATACGTACAAACGCGAAGGAGTGGAATTTGTAGCGTTGTCCAGTACAAAGCCAGGCGATCTGATAGTCTGTGAAATGTCGCCAGCGACAGATTTGCAAAGTGTAAATAATAATCCAAATGAGATCGCATGCATCTCACCATCACTTCCATACCAACCGCCAACGCTGGGAGAGGCACTGCAAAGCTTGCGTCTCTCAGACAAGTACAGCTACCCGGAAGTCAACATAGAAATGCGCATAAAAAACTGTACGAGTGGCCTGGCATTCTACGACATGGACAAATGGATGGGTAAAATTGACGAAGATCAGCATATACCCTATGCATATCTTATGACCGCTAATGCCATTGGAGATGTTTACGCACAGTCCGTGGAGCAACGTATATCCCAGACGAGTGAGCAGCGCACCAACAGACACACGGTCGAAGCAATGTGTGAGTACAGTAAGCGTATCAGCGAGACTAACCAAGCAACGTTGTCTTGCACAGAGGTGATGGAGCTTAGCCGTAAGTTGAGCCACATTCTTTAACAAATTTATACGAAACGCTAATTTGGTTTGCTTTTTTTTCAGCTATACGCAATACCTTCGGCAGCAAGCTAGTAAAAGAAGTTGAACCGTTAAAAGATGACAGGTCATTAAATCGCTTCATAGACTCTGAGTGTGTAACTATACCTAGTCTAAAAATTTTCAAAGATACCATGAGCGAATCTATATTTTCCGTCTGGGAGGAGGATAATAACCAACCGATATACAAATCCAGTGACGAATGTTCTATAAGCGACGAACAGGACGAACTGGACGAACAGTTGGAGTCACTGAATAAAAATCCAAAGAAGCGTATTAAAGTTGAATTGCCTACGCCTTCGCATTCAAATTCGCAGTAAATATATAGTGTTAATTATCTATTGCCGACCTCGGTAGCCTAGAGGTTGCCGCGTCTAATTGATTAATTAACAATGTAATTAAATATAAATAATTCAATTAATAATTAATCAATTAAGAAAAACTTCACATGTTGGCGGACGCCTCCTACCGCCAATGGCACCACAACTCGACATATGGCCCAATGAAAAACATTTGGTCATTTGTAGAGTCAGGGTGACCATTAAAAAATAATCAAATTACCTCGTACTTAAAAAAAATTTTTTTCTTTTCAATAATAACACACAACTGTTTAATGAATTTGTTACCTATTAATATTAACAAATGCACAAGCGTTCTTTGTTGGCAAAACAACGTTTACCGGGTCTAGTTAGTTTTAAATATAACATACTTTAGAGTAGATAATATCTACTAGATATTTATATTCCTAAATTAGCTCATTGAGACGTGTCGACTGAGTCATGTTTCTATGCACTAGGTGACTAGCCTATTTTTTATGCTAGACAGTTACAATTTTTAAACACAGTTTTCTCTTTTATTTTTATCCGATCTGTAAACATGAGTACTTCGCAAACAAAGCAAAGATTTAAATTCTAGTTTTAAGCACAAAATTTACACTGATATTTTTTGGTTCATACGGTGAGTATGAACCGATTGATCGTTCATTCATGCCACAAATTGTTAAACAAAACCATTGTGTAGGCAACATTTGTATTTACTACTCACACCATAAAATTGCTGATTATTGAAATTATTATTATTGCTGAAAAGATATCTTCTAATGTCTTGAGTGGGTGTTCGAGACTTTCAGAATACTGAGTGGGTTTTTATTCTGAGATAGTTGTATATTTGCACGCATAAGCAAATATTCCTGTCATTCCTTCTATATAGTATAATACAATGTTCCTTCTTGCCAGCCAGTTTCTACCGTAGAATTACTAAAATTTGACACTGAATTATCTCAGAGTTCAGTTTATCTCAGGTCTGTGTTCATTGTTACTTGAAATAGGTTTGTAAGAATGGTCGAGTGTTCAATGAAAATGTGCCACCTTTACATGGTACTACGTCGAACAGAAATGACCAAAGCACATTGTTGGAAAGAGAGAAAAACAAAACAAAAAAAAAAAAAAACAGGTGAGAACATTGCCGGAAATCGTCGAAAAATGGTTGTCGCGCCATAGTTCAAAATGCCACTTAAACTTTATTGCTTTGAAGCGCGCTCCATTGCGACTCTTAACTGTGTGTGTGTGTGCCTATGACGGTTGTTTGTTGGATGCGCTAGTTTGTGCCAGCCAGCGCCAAAATAAGCGAGAGCACGGTTATCGTTATCAGCTGCTATTTCACTCGCGCTTGCGCACACTCACACATGAATTGAATTGATTCGCTAGCTGACGATTACCCGTCGTTGCCTACATCGTTTTTTGTGTGTGCGTCCTGTATCCAGTTAGCAGCATCCATTTCAACAGTTATTCCTCGAACGTTGTTGCGTGCGTGCGTGCGTGCCACCATTGGTTATCTTAACTCCGTTGTGCTATAATAGTTAAAAATCGTAACTAATTAATATGTATATATATATTATTTTTAATTATAATAAAAAGAAAGTATGTAATTAAAAAGAAAATAAGTTAAATTTTAAAAAGCATATCATCAGATAAATTGAAAGAAAATTAAAGTTTTGCTCTAAACAAACAAACCGTTGAATTTCAGTGGTTAATAGGCCAAAGTACTCACCCACAACTACAACAACAACAGCAGCAGCAGCAGCAGCATCAATCTTACAGCGAAGGACAATTTACTGTGTCTAGTTGGCAGTGAAAGTGAATTGAGCAAATGCTTAAATGTTGCGCTTTGGCGGCAGCAACGAACGTACAGCGGCAGTGATAATCAGAGGCAGCGCAATAACATCACCTACAGCAGTGAAAAAGTGTGTCCTCAAATTTTGTTTGTCTCTAATGTCAAGTTATATAAGCATGTCTATATATATATATATATATACTCGTATATATACATTAATTTGAATGTGTTTGCTCGTATGTGTGCGTGCATGTAATACTATTGTATGTGACAATTGAGTGGTACGCTTTTTCACAAGCAGAAATTGTTGCATTTGGCAAGCATCTTAATAATTATTGTGAGAAATGTATTCTTTCTTATTTATCTGACTTTGCCTCTGCCTCTTTCCACATTCTTCTTTTACTTAACATGCGCGTGCATAGTTCACTGGGTAGCAGCTTTTGGTATTCAGGCACAAAATCCTTTTTAAGCGGTCTACCTTTTATGCTCTTTCAATTCTTTGAACACTGTCATTTCTAGGACATTTCAACTTAACAAAAAAAAAAATATATATATATATATAAAAAAAGGGCGACTTCAATTTTTCATTTGTTTATACCTCTGCCTTATATTTCATGTGCCATTGCCGCTTGCTATGCCCCGACTGTCTACATTTCCCTATGCCCTACACAACGGCACACACATTTGTAAATTATCGCCTTGTTATGCTTCAAAGTTAAACCCACAAGGAATACATAAAATACTTGTTACTCCGTCTTGTTGGAGCAACTTGGCACATCATTTCCGTAATCTGAAATTATTGTCGCACTTTCCGCAATTCGAGTATTGCTTTTTGATCGATTTATGGTGTTTGTGTGGTTGTACGCACGTCTCGTGTCATTTGTCTGTCACAATTCTCAAATATGTCAGAATTTTGATGTGCGTCCTTCTTGCCTAAGTATCATACACTAGGCAAGTTTGGGTAAACAACTGCTTGAAATCTGTCTGCGCTAAATGTCATCATACCATACACTTCTCATTGAGCTGACTTAAAAAAAATGCGCTTTAAGGCGGAATATACTTATTAGTGTAACCATAATGTCAACTCGAAATATCTGTTACAAAATATATAAATATAATTCGATTTGCTTTGGCATAAAACTTCAGCGTTAATATTATATTAACAATGTAAGATACCTAGGCTGTGTGACAGGCCTTCAGCTAGTAGTTCAACACACTCATAAGTGAATTACGGTATGCCAATTAGTCTACTCAACCAAAAACTCTTTCGTAGTACCAAAAATTCTCTATAATATATAACATCTGTACGAAATTTTATGAGATTTCTAGGTGGGGCTGCAGCGTTCTAAATGTGATAAACCCAAATGAATCTACGCGACGTAGATTATATAAGAAATAAGAATATAAATAAGAAATGAGAGGAAAGACCCTCTACTAAGCAGCAGACATACATGACATAATCTTAGGTTTATCATCAACCTGGTGTGAGCTGCCCACAATCTTGAAGAGCCGTCTACTTACATCTCACCTGAACAAGTCAAACGGCACGGAAACATAGAGATCAGCAGAAGTTTTGGAGAATCAGAGAGAACCATTTCTGTTCTATATCAATTTTTCTAGGGTTTGATTCTGTTATGCTCATAAGTAAGAGGAAATATGTAGGCATAAAGCTACAACAGCACCAACTAGTTGGAATCATACAATTACCACCAATTTATTAGACAACAACCTTTAGATTCTTGACAAAGATTAGCTTGTACATTAATTAATGCCTAGCTTTCGCCCAGAGCTTGTCATTATATTTTAATAAACACACAGAGAGTTTCTTATTACGGCACAGGTGGGCCCAGCAGATAAGATAAATGAAGAAAATATGAAGATCAATTTATTATAAAACACAAATAATACTTACATGCATATGTACATTAAATATTTGTGCCCGAACGTTCATTCGCCACTGTTTCTATGGTCCCCACTTACATTTCTCTTTCTGTCTTTCACGTGACATTGTGAGAGAGATGAAGAGTGTGTTTGTGTAGTGTATCGTGAATGTGAGATTATCTTGTAGTTGTGTTTGCAACAACATTTAACTGTTTTAACCTAACCAATTTTATTAAAAAGTATGTTGTGCACAACTGCAAATGAAAACCTGAGGAATGATTTATTTTTTGTTAACATGGGTTATATAGCTTGCACGCAAACTGATGGTAAAGAAAATGTCTTGACCTATTTTTATATATAGAAGATGAATTTAGAATGTTGTAACTTTATACAGAAGTTGAATCTGAAGTTGATCTATAGATTTGTGTGGAATTAGAGACAGTAGTGGAGTGTTTGTGCTAAACTGGTTTACTCTAGAATTAAAGAACGGATTATCAAACATTTATTGATATGTTTTTAGTCCATTTAAGCACACGTAGAGGACACAGTCAGCACAATTTCTTTAACTAATATGTGTGTAAATTACAAGTATCTGGCACTTCTTCATTTTGTCGTAGTTTGTTTAAATCAAAAAAAGGGCTTTCAGAGCACAAATGCATCAAAATGCACCGGATGAAGCGTATTAGGCACGTCTAAGCCAAGCTAAGTCGATAGTAGTCGAAGCGAGGCAAATTGCTAGCACTTAATGCACTCGGCATCCTTTAACAAAAGCCAAGCTAATTTCGCATAAAGTATTATAAATTAATAACAATTGACAACAACAACAATATCAACTAATTAACTTAAATCATAAACAAAAATGGCGAATACAGCTCAGTTGCTGCGCCGTCAGAGCTCACGCGACATCGTTCTCAAGAGCCAAAAGAGCATCGATCAATTGGAGTTGCGTGTAAGTATTTTCGAGCTGCATTACTTAATGATCGCATGCACCTCTTCATCTCTGCTCTTGTAAAAAATTGCAGGAACTACGTGGTCGCCTTGTACCAAAGGAACACGCTGGCGGCCATCAGCATGGCCATCATCACCATCATCAGCCAATGTATGGCGCTACAAATCAGGGCTTCATGTCGGACGCCTTCGATGAGTCATCAGAGCTTGAGCAGGAGCCAGCGTTCGGTAGTGAGGCAAGCACGAGTAAAGCCAAAGCGGAATTGGTTGCTGCTGTCATCGACGACGAGGAGGACATTGTTGGCACGAAGGAGGGCGAGGAACGTGAGAGTTGGGACAATAAAATCATGTTTCTATTGGCCACCATTGGGTGCGTAATCTACAATACTAACTGCATTCCATTGAATCGAGTTTGCTTTGCTGCACTTCCGGTTTTGGTTTGGTTTGGTTTGTGGTTTTATTTTTATTTTACTTTTACTTTTTGCAGCTACGCCGTTGGTCTCGGCAACGTTTGGCGTTTCCCATATTTGGCGCAGAAAAACGGTGGCGGCGCTTTTCTAGTGCCCTACTTCATTATGTTGTGCATTCAAGGCATACCGATCTTCTATTTGGAGTTGGCGATTGGCCAGCGTTTGCGCAAAGGCGCTATCGGTGTGTGGAGCCAAGTGTCGCCCTATCTGGGTGGTATCGGTATCTCGTCGGCCGTTGTCAGCTACATTGTGGCGCTGTACTACAACACCATAATTGCTTGGTGTCTCATCTATTTGCTGCACAGTTTCGAGTCGCCGTTACCCTGGGCCGATTGCCCGACGCGGCTGTATGCCAATTACACGTATGATCATGAGCCAGAATGCGTGGTCTCGTCGCCAACGCAATACTACTGGTATCGCACCACGTTGCAGTGCTCGGAGAGCGTCAGTGAGCCCGAGAACTTCAACTTTCACATGGCCATCGCATTGATTGTCTCATGGTTTCTTGTGTACATATGCATGGTGCAGGGCATAACATCGTCGGGCAAGATTGTCTATATGACAGCGATATTCCCATACGTCGTGCTTATTATATTCTTCTTTCGTGGTATAACTTTAAAGGGTGAGTAAGAGACAGAGAGACAGAGAGAGAGAGAGAGAGAGAGAGAGAGAGAGAGAGAGAGAGCGAGAGAGCGAGAGATGTGTGTGGCACTTTTCAACGATTGACATATGTATATGTATACATATGCTTGCTCTCTCCGAACAGGTGCCTCTGATGGTGTAGCCTATCTCTTCACGCCACGCTGGGAGACTCTACTTGATCCGGTCGTTTGGCTTGAGGCCGGTACGCAAATCTTCTTTTCGCTGGGACTCGCCTTTGGTGGCTTAATTGCGTTCAGTTCGTATAATCCTGCCAACAACAATTGCTATCGCGATGCCATACTCGTCTCGATGACCAATTGTGGCACTTCGATGTTCGCCGGCGTTGTCGTGTTCTCGGTGATTGGTTTCAAGGCCACAGCCACCTACGACCGATGCGTTGAAGAACGCGCCGCGCTCATAGCGTCGAATCACACACAGAATTTGCCGGTCTGCGATCTGGAGAAGGAGTTGGCCAATGTAAGAATACAATATAAGGTGATATAAAAAGTATCCGGGTTTTTTTTTTTTTTATCACTAGATGGTGTTGATATCCAAACTAGTATATTGTGCAATACTGTTTGAAGACAGTTCTGCCAGTCGTCGCTCGTGCACAAGCTACAATATTTTGAAAATGAGTGAAATATTTGAGAAATACACTATGTATATATTTTTTTGCTATAACAAAGCTAAAACCGCTGCAAAAACATGCCGAAAAATGTGTGCGGTTTACGGTGGAGATGCTATGAGTAGACGCCGGACCTAAGACTAGTTTGCTCGATTCTGTTCCGGAAATTTCGATGTCAAAGTTACATTTCGCTGTGGTCGGCCAGTCACTAAAAAAGCCGAAGAATGGGTTAATTCGGCCCTTTAATGCTTACAACTCGACCGCTTAAACGAAGCAATCCAAAAACGCGACCAGAATTGGCCAACAACAAATTTTTGTTAAAAATGTACCGAACAACCGCGCTTCCTTTTTATATCACCCAACATTTCTAACAATTTAGTTTTTATTTTAAATCGACTCTTTACTAATAATTGCATGAACTTAGAGCGCTTCGGGCACTGGTCTGGCCTTTATTATATTCACGGAGGCTATCAATCAATTTCCCGGCGCCCAATTATGGGCCGTGCTCTTCTTTCTAATGCTCTTCACACTCGGCATTGACTCGCAATTTGGCACGCTCGAAGGTGTCGTTACTTCACTAGTGGACATGAAACTCTTTCCCAATTTGCCCAAGGAGTGGATTGTGGGCGTAAGTTCAGTGCGCCATTGCATATTGCCTCTATTGTATACACTTTATTTTTTGCATACTTCCAGGCGCTTTGCTTATCGTGTTGCTTAATTTCGATGTGCTTTGCTCATGGCGCTGGCAGCTACATTTTCCAACTGATGGACAGCTTTGCTGGCAACTTTCCGCTACTCATAATTGCCTTGTTCGAATGTCTCTCGATTAGCTACATTTACGGTGTGCGTCGGTGAGTTGCATTTCAAGTGTTTGTGTCTTTTTTCAATTATCCTATTTTACGCACCCAAATAGCTTCTCCGATGATATCGAAATGATGACAGGTTCACGACCGAACTTCTATTGGATGTTTTGCTGGAAGTATCTGTCACCATGCGCTATGGTCACCATACTACTTGCCTCATTCTATCAGCTACTGAACGAGGGCAGCAGCTATCCAGCATGGATTGCCGCTAAGGGCGAAACCGAGCAAATGGAATGGCCGCACTGGTGCATTGTAATTGCATTCACACTCATACTTTCGTCAATCTTATGGATACCAATTGTGGCAATACTAAGGTTGTTATTTGTGCTTTACCAAGCAGTTACATATGCGCTACATTTTTTTCTTTGCGTCATTTCAGACTATGCGGCATTAAAGTGGTTGAGGATTCAGATCCAGCTTGGTTCCCAGAGGCGGAGCTAAAGGAAGTGCACGGTATTGTGCCACATGAGCCAACTGAATTGGAGCGCACAGTTTTCTGTTTCAACATGGATGGTACCGAGGGTATGTGTTGTCCTAAATATGGACTACCCGAGAAATCACTCGAGGAGGAGGAATAAATAAACGTAAATCAATTGAAACGACAATAAAAAAATATACATGTAAATAATTGATACAAACAACTGAGACAATAACACTGCAACACTTGCATGAAACATTGGGTACTTAAGTACGAACATACCTGCAATGCCACCGACAAACACACATATGAACACTTCAGTGATCAGTAGGTCTTTACCTACTTCACCTACCTAGGTCAGTAAATCAAAAATGTGCATTTCAATATGAGCAACTAGTGCGGCGCTAGTTCTAAGGACATTAGTGAACTCGATGCTCGTTTCATTGTCGGCCGTACTGAAGTATGACGTGCAGAAACACATACACGAACACACACACACACACAAACGCTAACGTACGTATGTATATAACACGCATATGCAACTAGCTAATGATGAAGTTTATTTATGTATGTATGTATGTATGTATGTATGTATGTATCTAGTCCTAAAGACTGTTCAATTTGCATAATATGTATTTACATAATTCTAATAAACGAAAAATTATACAATGTTAATCTACCACAACAGAAACCAGCGAGGTTTCACGTAACAAAGCAAAAAAAAAAAAAAAAAAAACAACAACAAAAACTAAGGGAAAAAACACTTAATGTATAAAAAGCGCAATATTGCATTCCAGCTAATTTTCATAAATATTTTAATTATTTGCTGATTGTATGAGAAACCAACAATAAAAATATAAAAAAAAATCGTATAATGTACACTCCAAACGAGACACGAAACTTCTAATGAAATATACTGAGATTGTATTTATTATTATGTACCAATATGTTTATATATATACATTGTTGATATAGATTCACTCAAGCTAACACCGATCTAACTACACATAAAGAAACATATCCTATTTCATACGTAAATCAGCAACGATTCCTCTACGATTGCATATCAGAAAGTGCATAAGAACGTTTTTAAATTGTGTTCGTCAAAATTGTTCAGCATCATTTAGCTAAAGGCTTTAGTTAATTATGTAATTAATATTGAACTATAACCTGTATAATACGTTTTTCTTATACTTTTTACCTGAGTGATATAATTTGTGACATATTTTAGTAAATGCTTCAATTTGTTTTAAATACTCGTATCAGTGATCAAGAAAACAAAACAAAGAACAAATATATATATATATATATATATATATATACATATATGTGTTTTAACCATATCCAACTTTCATGCTGTATCTGTGAATGTTTGTTTAGGCAGTGCATATTGTTTGAATTGAAGCTTGAACTGATTATAAGCTCATCTAACAACTCGTTCATTATAAGCAATACTCTTATAGCGTGTAGTATTGTAATTTAAAAGAAGAATTTGGTATTGCTTGAAATCATATTAAGCCTTAATATATAATAATTAAACTTTCCATCCATTTGGAGTCTGCGAATAGTGTCAACCACCATTTTGCTTATTAATTATGATGGATAATAAACGCCATAAGCTAAGTCTGTTTGATTAAGCTGTATGTTATAACCGCTGACAATAACTAAATATTTTTTAAATATGTTCATATTTATCGACTTATCGTTATATAAGTATATATTGTTATATTGTAAATTGTCTATTGAAAATCAAACTTGATATCGGTCGTTATGGTCGCCTCGATGTCAGCACTGTTGACGTTGATAAATTATTGTATATTGCCAGTATTTGACTTTATTTTACATAAGAATATATTAAAAGAAAAAAATCTCTTGAGCATAGTTTATCGTCATAAAAATATTTGTTTGCTGAAACTCGATGTTCCGGATTGATGACAAATTCTTATAGTTTTACAATTGTGAGAAAAGTAATAGCGCCACAATGACACTTTTTATTGTTCTTATTGTTCAAAAAACAATTCGTGTTGCGTTTTTTTCAAACATTTATATTTAATATAATGCTTAAGCATAACTAACTACTGTTGCCCACTATACGAGGAAAGTAGTAATGCGCTTGGAAACCATTCCAAACGATATTTATTATTATTTGATTTAAAAGCCAAACGGCTAAATATCCGTTATTGTCAATAAGTGCAAAGCAAATAAATATAGAATAATCTTAGTTTTAATAGATAATGATCTTTAAGTAATAAAGTTGTAAATTCTTTCTATTTTCATTTATTTTATCTTTTTTTTTTTTGTTTGTAATTTTATGCGCATATTTAAAAAGTGGTGTTATTATTATTTTCTTTCATTTTTCATTTTTTTAAGTTTTCATAAAGTTCCTTCAATACGTTTTTTCCTTTCTTAGTGTTTTTAGAGCCTTCAATGCTTAAAAGCGCAATCAAAAGTCCCCTAAACTTAAAAATGTAATGAAGACGCCTTTGAAAACGTTGCTGCTGAGTGTGGTGCTATTTTTTCTTTCGCAGCTGTATGGCTCATAAGCAATATTTTTCAAATCAGTTAAAAGGGATACAATTGAATGACAATAATGATTAAATTGATGAATAAGTGCAAAGAATACTTGAACATGCATTTTTTTTAATTTTTAAATTACTTATAATAAATTTTGTTAACCATTAGATACGCCTTCATTTTAAGCAGAACATCTTTTTAACTAAGCTTGTGTCTTGTGTGTAGCCATTTTAAGCACCAAATTAGTTGTCAGCTGAAATGCTTCAGAATTGAATTGAGAATGAATTAGCACAAAAATATAATTTTCCTAGTTGCTAAATGCTAAGGGTTATTTACATGGAACATACTAGTGCATTGTATTAATTACGATCAGTTATATGCTTGTGTTTAGATAACTGACTAATAGCAAGACATTTTCTTTAGCGGCTTGAATAATGACAGAATTCCAGAGACGGAGGCGAATAATAAATGATGACGTTGATGCTGAATTTGTTGAAGTTCACTGTTTTATATCTATCTATCTATATATAAAACAAAGTGGCAAAAAGCCTGTGTTTCCCTCTGCTGCCCATAATTGCTTACCATTATATAATTTTTTTTTGTTTTAAAATGTAGATAATTACAGTATAAAAGTCGGGACATATTTTTTTTAGTTTTTAAAGGCAAATATGCTTTTTTTAGTATTAAGTTTTTTTTTAAAACAACTACAAGACCACAAGCACAAAACGTTTTGTACGTTTTTTCGTTGTTTCTGCTATGTTTCTTCTTCATTTTTGTGTTTATATTTGTGAGTTGCTTGCAAAAAGAAGCAGTGAGCATTAAGCATGGAGAGGGCAATATAACGTTTGCCGGGTGTGCTAGTTGGGTATAAGCGAGCCTCGGTATATGAGTTAGGAACATGCTGAAGTTGTATTTTTTTTTAGCGCCTAAAGACTATTTTATCTGACTATTGTATGCAAAGCAGCTCTTTAGTTTTCGAGAGCAGTTTTTTTCTACGTGTAAGGCTTCTAAAGAGCATAATGAATTAGAAAGTTTGCAGTTAATACAAAAATATAATTTCTCGAGATATAACTGTTTTTTTTTTGGTTGTTGTTTGTAATATGATGGTTGTGGCGTTGTTAATATTATATTATTATATTATTTAGTGTACTTTAGAAACAATTTAAAAGCGTTCTTAATGCAGTTACAGTTGACATTTTATAAGCCAAAAATGGACTCTCAATGTTTCATTGTTTAATATATTGGACTAAAGTGAATTGTTTTTTTCCTTATATAGCTAATTCAAATTGTACTTTATGTTAAGGTGTTGTATTTGTTCTAAGCGCTTAAAAAATGTTGAATTACTTGAAAAAAATAATACAAAAAATAATATATAAATATAGTACAAGTAAAAACAACTACAAATTTGCATATAACATAAAAAACATAATAAAATACAAAATAAAAATTAAACATAAAAATATGAAAAAGGCAAACGAAACCGTTCATAAAATCAAAGAATGACAATAAGTGTTAAAATTTAAATTTATTATGTGCTATAATTTCTTCATACATTCTATATTAAAGCGGCTTAGTTTAGTTGAAATATTATGAAAATAAATATATATATAGTGTAAAGCATAAAGCAAACATATTTATTATATACAATTTATTATGTGTGTTTTAATGTATAAGAAGGAGCGACATTTTTAAGAGATAAGTAGGTAAACAACAAACAAAAATCAAGCCAAACTCTTTATTCATGTCAAATATATATTTATTAATTAAAAATTATTGATGTTCACAACTAAAATAAAAAACTAAAAAGATTAAAAGATACATTAAAAAAAATATTTAAAAAAAAAAACAAATAAAAAAACTACTACCAATGAAAAACTAACCCACAGCGTCCTGTAACCGAACTACAATAAATGGAGCACATTCCAGCAATGAAGTGTATTTATGCAGTGTTAAATTTTAACAAAAAACAATAACAAAATGCACTATATAAATAGTGTTATAACAAATATTTAACGTATATTTTCATGTATTATTTTTTGTGAAGCCGTTAAGTTCATGTGCAAAATGATATATATAAAAAGCAGTGAAAAGCCAAAGAACAATGGGAAAAATGTCTAAAACGAAATTGTACTGATGACAATATATATTATATACGCTAATAAATGTATTTAAATATATCTGACAATAAAATTACAATAAAAAAAGGAATAGAAAAAAAACAAAATAAATGCAAAAAAAAAATTATTTCAGCGTTAAAATGTATTTCAAATTGTAAGAGAAGTTTGCATTCCAATTGAATTCTTCAAAAAGTAATGGCAGCAATAACATTGAAACCTTGTACTGGTTGTGAGGTATTTAGCGCACGACAAATTTCCAACGGAATTGGGATCTGCTGTATAATTATAAGCAATAATATAGCAAGTTCCATTTCGAAATCTTCCTATTTATTTCCACTTCATTTTCTTAGCCAATATATTTTGCAGCGGGCTCTTAGTGCCTCAAATCCTTATAGGCTAAAATCTTTATTCATTTAAAAATATCCAAGCAACGAAAAATAAAGCGCTGCGTTGTATAAAAGCTGTCCATGTATAACATGTCTGTTAAAACCGAGACTTTTATAATTTTATTCTTCATAATTTTGAGTTTGTTCTTGTACAGAAATAATTTATACAGAATTAGTTCACAATTGGAGGCATGCACAGTGCTTGTACACAAGATTCCTTTTTACTTTCTATATACATATGTATTTTTATTTCAATATACGACTTGAATTGGTTTGAAAGTACTGTCCAGATCGAGAGAAGAGCAAAGAGGGTGGGCTGCCAACAGCATAGGTAGTCAGACCGTTTAGTTTACAACAGTGTACCGCTGCACTCTGCTGCTCCCCACAATATATGTCTATGTATGTAGAGATATGATCGAATCACCCTCTGGAAGCAGCACTATCTGTAACAGAATTTGCGGTCGTTTTAAAGGACCCCAATCGAACGAGTTGACCGCTTCAAAAGGAGATGATCATTTCTGGTGCTCAACATGCTACGAATTAATTATAGAAAACTCTCAGAACTGCATCCTCCTGTGATAATATCATTAGAATGTCTTGTCGTGCTTTTTTCAATGGTCGGCGAGTTTAGTTGTGAGCGAGTGACGGTGGCAATGGATTGAATCGGAAAATGTCGAAATTAAAAAAAAAATTCTGTTGTTAGTTTTGTTCCCAGTTGGCCATGCAAATAAAATTTCGATAGTTGTCAAAACGGACTTCACTGCTCATAATCAGATTGAGTTTTCACATATTCGGTTGTGTACGCAAAATTAGTATTGTTCTAATAAAATTCTCCGGCTATTTTTTAATTAAATTCGCAAATACACAAACCTATACAACCGAAATTTTCAATAGTGCCCAAAACAAAAACCGTGTATTATTTGTCGAGTGAACGCAGCAGAGTTCGCACCACAAAATCAAGATGTCGGACAGTTTTACAGCGAATGGAGTTCTCAGTGTCGTGCTGGCCGGGACCAGCGGTTATGGTTTGTACTTGATACCGCCAGCTGATAAGCCGTACGCCTTTGTTGCATGCCTAATGGGACTAGCACATGGACTTGTTGGTATTTACGGTATGATGGTCGGCGAAAGTGATGCCGCTTCGGCAAAGGAGAAGTCATCGGCGGTAATGGAGCTTTTACCGTTGCCGCTGGTCAATGTTGAATTGTATCTGGCATCGAGCAGCAACTGCATCGCTTTGGGCCATGGCATATTCTTTGTGCCATTGGCCATAAATTACATTATAAGTGTGATTCGCGATAGCGAGACTAACGAGGAGGTTACGGACACCCTTAAACATCTCACCATACTGGGTAACTGTACATCACTCTTGTATCTGGCCATAAATGAAAGCAGCTACTGGTTCGGCGGCATGGTGGTACTTGCGTTCATGGCCAAATATGGTGCCATGTTCATAGAATCTAATAGCGAAGGCACCGGTGAGACTGTCACTCTGATCTCACACTCCGGCTTCTTCTACATGACCGCTGAGGCTGTTGGAGGCGAGGCTAAGTAATCAACGACCAAGACGAGCAAAGTCAAAGGAACACTTTGCATATCCCACCCGATAAACCCATCAAACAAAACTCCTTTGGAAAGAATTTCGGACTTGTCGAAATTCCCAAACCACACAGCGGCTAGCAATTCGCGCGATGAAGAAATACATAGAAGAAATAAATTTATAATGACCAATTCGTAATTATATTAAACGAAGTAATCAACTGGGCAATAGGTTTGAGTTCTTATTTTTCTTCTATTCATGGCGTGGCTGAATTTCTTGTTGGGGGATAGTCTATATACATATATTTCTATACTACTTGTAGTATGTGCTACAACATTTTCAGCAGCTTTACTGCCACCGAGGCACGAGTATGTCGCATGGAAGTCATACGAAAGTGGTATATAAAAATTATGTACAATATGTCTATGACAGTAGTATTATATAATAGTTGCGGAGTGAATGTTATCGTGTGCGGAAATGTTTGTGTTCGATATTCCGGTGGAAGCATTGTTTATGACAGTTGAAAATAGTTGGCCAGAGGATGTGTTCTAGTGTCGGTTGCGCCTCCATTTGGTGGGTTATGTTTGAGTTCTTTGGGTTGCACCAAATCCTATCCTATCCTATAAATAATGAAATATAATTGTCCATAATAAAAATCGAAAGTAACTATGTGCCATTTGATATGCCTGGAAATCGAACTCAGAACCTAAACACAATTTATACGTGAACTAAGTGATTTTTTAGCCTTTGATTTTTTCCTTTTTACTTGATTCTTCGCGACATTTTCATCAACATTTTACACAGCACAATAAAAAAAACCATTTAATATGTATAATACGTATATTTTTGCTTAATACAATACAAGATTCATATAATCTAATTTTGCTTTGGAATGTAGCCAAACTTGTCTGCATCATTACCTTCCTCCTCGTTTTTCTCAGGCAATCCCTTGTAGAGTTTATTCCAAATCTACGCAATTCGTCTCAGAGATTTTCTGTCAACCAGACTCCGTGATATGATAGATACATATAATGCCACCTGAGTAGGCATCTTGGCTTATAGCGTGATAGACGACACGCTGGCCCAGTTCAAGCGCCTCTTCTTAGTTCAATTCGTTACGATAACAGCTATCGAGTATGCCTGAAGCATAGGTTGAGCCACTGCCTACCGCGAAGATCTTTTTGACACGCAATCCGCTTGTCGAATCGATGAAGTACACTTTGGGAGCATCGTGTTCAAAGCCAAGCAATTATCATGCCTACCATAATGACAGTTCCCTTGATACTATACATGATATTAGCCATTAGTTTACTTGCCGCCGCCGCCAAGCTCATCAGCTTCTTGTTCCGCAATTCATACAGGCGGCACTCCTTAATGAGTACGCGATACCAGTAGCCGCAATCGGCAGCACAACTAGCCGTGGTGACCAGCATGTGTTCGTTGATCTCGACGTCAGTAGGATGCGTGAGTCCATGGCAACGAAAATGCCGCCTTGGTACTCAAAGGTGAGCGTTGTGGTGCCATGGTTGAATATATTGGCATTGTATAGGCTCTACTGGCTGACCCCACATTGACTACGCGATCTTCAGATGGGCCTGCTTACATCTATTATCATGTCCCGTTTAAATTGGCGCTTGGCACTGGTTTCTTGGCCCAGTCGACGCATGTAAGGTGCATCGGCTACCTTACAAATTCCCTGAAGTGCCACTTTATATATTTTTTATAGCAGTCGCCGACTAACACTCATCGCGAGAAGACGTCAGTTGATGTTAAGCAGTCGTGTTCCTATCAGTTTTTGCTTTAATCTTCGTTCTCTTATTTCTTTCTTCTGTGTCCGCACACCAATAATAACTGTTTTTTTTTTTGATTGCAGCTTCATGAAACTTTAAATTCGGTTAAGGGCACCCATTATGCACCCTACTTAATTAATATCCTCGAAGCTGAGATTATAGAAGAGCTCAGCTCAAGCTCAAGGTAAGCTCAATTTATAAATTTATGACGCAATCTGATGGCTCTTCAAAACCCATCGGTGTTATGCTTTTGACATTCGACCTTTATAATTTACCACCCAAAATTGATATTTGCTGGCATACCGCTAAGGTTTCGGAATATATTCCAAATCCAAGGCGTTGTAAATCCTGCCAAAAACTTGGACACACACCAGAACATTGCAAAAACGAACCAGCATGCAATTCATGAAGTCTACCCACCCCCCACCCCCCAACCCACAGCGGTACTTGTACACCAAAATGCGTTAACTGCTCTGAAAATCTTGCAGCTTCCGATAAGCAATGCAATGCTTTCAAGCAACAAAAATAAATTTTAAAAATAAAAACAACAAAAAAATTTACAATGCGCGAAGCCAGAAACTTTTACAAAGCTTCATCGCCCAAACCCTCCAACCCGAACAGCAACGCTGCAGTCGCGGCCAACAAACAAAACGAAAACAACACAAAAGACAAAAACGATAAAAAAAAAGAACTACTGATGGGAGCAAGTTCGCTAACTGTGCTGACAGCAGTCTCTCCTCTGGCGTCTTGCCAGTCTCCGATATTCCCTTCTCCAACAACGTTCCACATAATTCAACTTCTTATCTAACAACAAATTTCTCCACAACAAACACATATGAACCAGCAACTGAAAACACACATACTTACAAACTCACTCAACATAATCTCCCATCCTCATCACACAAAAAGAAGAATTTTCTTTTTCTGATATTGGCACCGACGAGTCAATGTCACATGAAATAAAATAATATTTTAATAAATTTTATTAAATACAATTTAACCCCTGAAGACATATAATTCTGTCCTTTGCTTCTTATGGTAATTAAAGTTATTCAATGGAATTTAAAAGGTTACATAAATAATTACGACGAGCTAAACATTTTAATAAATAATTACAGCCCAGATATTATATGTCTTCAGGAAACACACTTACGCTACAATGCTAAAAACATAATTTGCCCAAAACAATATTTTGGGTAATTTAACAATCTACCAGTTAATTTATCTGCAAAGCAAGGGGTAGGGTTTCTTATCAGAAAGCACCTGCCGCACACTTTACTTCCCGCCATCCGCAACTCCAATATTTTGCATATGTCCATCCAATTAAACTTTAACCAAAAATTAACAATTGTTAACGGGTACATTCCACTAGATCAATCGTTTTCTTGTAACGATTTACTTTTTATTTTAAATAATACGAGATCGCCATTGATGCTAATGGGTGATTTTAATGCATGGTGTTTGGCTTGGGGCTCCAGTGGCACAAACGCCAGAGAAAAAAAATCATGGAAGCAGTTGCTACATCCAACTTAGCGCTTCTAAACGATGCATACACCCATTAAACATTCACTCACGTTGACCTGACATTCATTTCCCCATCGCTTTACCCTCTTTGCAAATGGGAGGTCTTACCCGACCTACATAATAGTGACCATTAGCCCGATTCTCCCATAGCTACGATTCTACTCCAACAGGCTAACCTTGAAAAAGCCATATTTTATCCTAAGTACAAAACCGAGTTAGCTAATTGGGATCTGCTTAGGTCGTTATGCGATCAACCCTTCGAAATCACTCATCCTTTGGACATTCAACTGCAGGTGGCCAAACTCACTAAAATGGTTAGATTTGCTGCCAATTTTGCCATACCGCAGACTAAGCCCTACACATATAAAAAAAAGATGTGCTGGTAGAACACAAATCTTAGTAAACTTGGGGATATTAAACAACAGCTTTGGCAGACATACAAAGATAAAATGACTGATGCTAACCTCCTATCATCCAAAAGTGCCAACGTCCATTTCAAACGTGCCGTTCAAGAGTCCACGCGGGAGAGCCTTAGTGCATTTACATCCAATATAAAACCTCAGAGTACAACAAAATAAATTTTGTCTGATATAAAAAATCGTGTGGGGGTCCCCAGCCTTCAAATAAAATGCATTAAGTTTCAAAACTATTTGCTAACCGTACCTTTTGATATTGCAAACGAATTCGTCAAAAAATGGTCCAATTACTCCGGGGATAACAACTTCGATAATGAATACACAAGACAAAAGGCAGAACTTCTCAATTACGAGCATACTCACCTAGCCTCACCCTATCAGCCAGACAACTTGAATACGATTTTACCAATCCAGAACTTGAAATCGCGCTACAAAAGCCTAAATGCTAAAAACATAACTGGACATGACTGCATATCCTACTACCCTATGCTTAAACAGTCGCCGGCTTCTACAAGGCGAGGCTTTTGGGAACGTAGTATTGCATTGGATTGGCTATTGCATTTTTAACGAAGGCCGTTATCCCCATGTTTGGAAATCGGCGATGTTTGTAGTGCCTATCCCTAAGCCGAACAAGCCGTCATCCGATATTTCCAGCTTGCGTCCGATCTCCTTACTCTCATGCCCCAGTAAAATTCTCTAGAAAATGATAGCTCGCAAGCTCATGTGGTATATTACCAAAAATAATTTCCTAAGTCCAAATCAGGTGGGATTTCAGCCCAAGCACAGCACGACTCCCTGCTGCACCTGAAGCATTTCGTGTCTGACGCTCTTTTGAGTAAAAATCCTGTCACTCTTCTGGCGATTGATTTCGAAAGAGCGTTTGATCGCGTGGGCGTTCATACTGTTCTTCAACAACTCGTAACGTGGGGGGTGGGTATGAAGATCTTCAATATTGTGAAGACTTTTATGACCCGGCGCTCATTTCGAGTTAAGATTAACAACATGCTCTCGACAGCCTCGTGACAACCATAATTTATATAATGGAATTCCGCAAGGTTCGCCGTTACCCGTAGTTTCATTTATTATTGCATTAATAAATTTTGTTTTTTATTATTGCAAGAAAATAATTTTGAAACATAGACATGTAAGGCTTATAATGTACGCAGATGATGCCATAACTGTTAGCAAAATTGAGGACCTTATTAAGCTTAATACTATTTTAAATAATATATTTAATGATATTTATAACTGCGGACTGGGCTTTCCCCTATCAAATGTAAGTTTCTCCACATCTGCAAAAAAATCCGGTGTATATTTCCTAGTATAAATTTTAATAATTTTAACATAGAGTGCGTCGAGGCCCTTAGGGTACTTGGTGTTTAGTTTGACCTTCGAGAATGACCTTTAAAAAGCACTGTTTATATTTAAGAGATAACCTTGAGAAAAAACTTAATGTAATAAAATTCCTTACCTCCAAGCATTCTTGCATTAATATAAGTAGTCTAATTTACGTCACAAGGGCCCTGGTACTCTCCAAAATAGAATATGCGCTTCCGATATTCGGTTGGTGCGCAAAGGCACATATTAGGCTGATTCAACTCGCCTAACACACAGCTGTCCGTCGCAGCATCAGCGCTTTCCCAACTTCACCAATAAAATGCATTTTGGCCGAAGCTGGTCTGCCGTCCATTGAACACAAAATCGCCGAAACGACAGCAAAACTTATCCCAAAGCTGTTTTGCTCACCAAACCAACTCCTCCAAAGCGATATCCGTAAGGCGGGCATCCAAAGGAAAAAATACAAGTGGCTCTCCACATTGCGGCGGTGCGCCTCTCTCGCCAAAGAACTTTATATTCAGCCACCATCAGTTACGAAAAAGTCGACAAACCCAACATGGATTCTTCGTCCCTCATCAATTGACACCTCGCTAACGGAATTCCGAAAAAATGACATCAGCGACGATGCTTTCAGCAAACTATTTGCCCAAGAGTTGGCTAAATCCGAATACAAAAACCGTACCTGGCTGTTCACGGACGGAACGAAAACCCAACACATCATTGCTTTTGCGTGTGTGGATCAGGGAGGCCGTATCGTAGCAGCAGGATGGCTTCCAGATTATTGCTCTATATTCTCGGTTGAAGCAGTAGCGATCCATAAAGCTGTTAGCTACGCACAAGAAAGTAAAGGAAAATAATTAATTATAATATTATTTTTTTTCTAAATGTATTATAGTTAATTTTAATAAAAAAAGAAATATTTTTTATAGACATTAAAAACTTTCAAACTTTTGCTGGGCAATAAATCTATAAGATTAAAATGCAATGATAAAAACAAACGTTCACATTGATTACAAAAGTACAGGCTATTCTTTAAAAAAGAAATTCTAAAAATCGGTTCGCCAAAAGAGTGTCTGATGTGAAATGGAAAAATTTCCGCCGTGGGAACAGGTAACGGTAGTATATTTCCACTAGGTTACCGAGTCGACGCCTATACTCCTCAAGGAAGCAAATGATTTAAGTGTATGTAGAAAACGACTCGCATGTCTACGTATGGCTTCATGCGCGAGACAATGACGATGTTTGATTGTATGCGAGCGAAACGGTATTCAATATTTTAGTCTGCTGAAACCAAACATCTGAAACACTTTTCTAGATCCCGACAACAGCGTCACCTGTTATGTCCAAAATTATTCCATTATGGTTTCGGGAAACAATCATACACATTCCCGAAATTTCATTGAAATCGGTTGGTTATTTTCGGACAACGTGAAATCGGATTTTTATGCATGTATTCAGAGCAGCTGGTACAAGACGCCTTGCTACCACAGAACAAGTAATTGTGGAATTAGCGTTTGAAAGTTGTATCTGAACGACAATGAAATGAAAAAGAATTACATTGGGTGATATAAAAAGTATACTAGGTTTTTTTTTTGTTCTACTAGTTTTTAAACAAAAATTTTTATTATCCAATTCTGGTCGCTTTTCCTTAATTGCTTCGTTCAGGCGGCCGAGTTGTGAGCCTGGTTGTGTGCATGGCTGATATTGAAAATTCCGAAACGGAATTGACCAAACCACTTCTGGGTTCAGTGTTCACTCACAGCATTCTCAGCCTAAGCCGCACACATTTTTCGGCATGTTTTTGCAGCGGTTTTACGTTTTTTATTGTAAAAAAAGTATCACAGCCTATTTCTTCAAATATTTCACACATATTTTCAAATCAGTATAACTTTTAACACGAGCAACGAATTACACAGCTGTCTGCACAAAAAATGTAGCCTGAAATGTCACCTTTCAAACGCGTGTTCGTTTGACACAAACGGATTAGTATTGCGCAATATATGTGTACCAACACCACCTAGTTATAAAAAACGCGTACACTTTTTATATCACCTAATATTTGAGCAACTTCTTGAGCTTCGAGTTATCGAGAATCCACTGTAATAATTGATCGGTGTACGGAGAGGGTGTTGTTAATAAAGCGCAGCAAATGGGGCTGCTATGTGGCAATACTGATAGCCCAAAGTACTTTTGTTGTTGTTATGTATGTATGTACATAGCTTAACTTAACTGGGCATGACAACAAAACATGTTTGATGTTGTTCTCCTACGAGTATTGTAACTTTAAATTGCTTTTGTATTTTATTACGTGTGTTTCTCTTATTGCTTCGTGGTCTGATGGTTGGAGGCCAACAGTTGGCATTGTATCTGTTGTATTGTACTCGTGTACAAGAAAATGTTTATCGAAGTGATTTTTTGTATTTACAATATATTGATCCATAATTTAGTACACTTTTATAAAGCATTTAAATGTTTATAGACAAAATAATTGTAGAGTGATACTGAAAATAGAGGTATCAAAGAAAAAATTTAATCGGTTTGACAATTGTAAGGCTTACATTCTCAGTTGTGACCAAGGTCAAAGCGACTTAGGCTTTGAAAAGATTTGGCGTGAAAAATTTAAAAATCAACAAAGAAATAAAATGTTACCACTTTTCATAAACGAACTTTGGAGAGCATAAATCAGTTCTTTGCTTACAGTAGAGCTTGGCAGGACGGTTACGGTTACGTATCATGTAACTGACGATTCAATGTCAGATATAAAGATGAGCTCTCCAAAACATCTTTTATTGAGGCACGAATGCAACAAGGAATTGTTCTTGGCGCCATTCCTTATTCAAAGTACAGCTATACTATTGATATACCAACAATAGATAGATATGTAGATAAAACTGTTATACAACTCGTACCTACAACAAATACCCATTCAAAAGCAACCAAATCAATTGCATATAAGTAATGTGCCTCACCTATATAAGCACACTATTGACATATAACAGCAAAGCCTCAGCGACGTGTACACAAATTAATATACGCTTCAGAGGCACAAGCCACGGCTCATCAACTCTACGTCTCTCGAGCTTCATCATCTTGAATTCCGTTTCACTTTTCTTGGACTTACACCTCGCTAAAGAAGTGGGAAAGTGCAACATCAAAATTAATATAGAAAAATTAATTAGAATTCCTGTTATAAGCCGAACGCTCTCTATCAAAGAATCACACATGTTGAAGCTAAAAGAAAACAATTTCCAATGAAAAGCAACAAGAAACAAGAAAACAACAAGAAACTGTAATGGTTACTAAGTAAACGGATTCAATCGACCTTATCGAATAAAATATTATTGAGCAAACTATGCTGAAACCAGTTTAGACTTATGTATGGTACCTTGAAATATTGTAAATCTATGTATATTGAAAGCTTTAAGACAAATTGTTAATGTTCCATGGTTTATCTCGATCAAAAGTATTTCTGGAGATTTACTAAAACAAATGCAATGAAGCTATAAAATACCAAAAAACCCAACGGGGAATCAGCGAAGACTACATACAGGGTTGTGTATAACGTTAGGATTGTGATTATTTCGAGTGATGAATAACGTCGACCGTATATGTAGCGCACAAAACAAGCTTTGCCCGGGTTTGTATGTTTCCTTAATTGCATGAAATTAAGCTCCTAACAACACGTCTTCAGTGATAAATAAAAGTCGCTCAAATAACTTCCGATTTTACTTCACCTCATGCCTCTAAAGCATTACAAATTTTGCACGCATTCAATCGAATTCTGTGAGTTTTTTGAAGTAGCAACATGTGAGCGGCTACAGGGGATGCCCCATTGTCGAGGGTGCCCAGCAGCTAAATGAGAGATCGCTATTGAGTTTGTAGGACGACAATGATGAAGATGACTATGACGTTGATAATATTTAATAATAAAGTATTGATCATGATGCAGCATTTGACTGCCATTGTGCTCGCATTGTTCTATTTTGTTGATGTCATTGAGTGTGTCATTCGTGAATGTGTATAACTTTTATAAAGTCGAGTGTTATTGTTCTCTGGGGTCGTTTATTGAACCCTACTCCAATGTGGCATGTACGCTCCTAAAAGTGTTGTTATTTTTGGCACTGGCAAATTAGATTTATTACCAGGGCACTTGTGTCAGCAGATGATTAAATGAGTTTCAAAACCAAAAACTGCTGGCTACGTCGAAACAAAACCAACAAGAGAAAAAGTCGCATTAAGTAGTTGAGAAACTGCAATTTTTTACATGCCATCAACTCTCAGCTATTATTTAGCGTATGCGCAAGAATACCAACAACAAGTTATTCGAGTGTCCATATCTATTTTTCCGTAATGGACGGTATTTCCCATCCCCATGGCGGGGTATTGGTTAAAGTTTTCAAGTAACAATAATCGCACCTCAATCAAACATCATCCTTCGATTTTTGGTCTTGTTCCTTAGAAGATTCAACAACGAACTTGACGGGCTGTACGGCCGCATGAGCCTAGCGAAGCGTCTTACGATACAACGCTTGAGATGGCTGGCTCATGTACAGCTCCGAACCGAAGAGTCTTTGAATCCGAGTCATTTGGACAACGCAACAGAGGACTCCCTCCATTGAGATGGCGCACACAAGTGGAGAAGGACCTTAACTAACTTGGTGTACTCAATTGGAGGGCGCTGACAAAAGATCGGGCCGCACTGTAGCGCAACACATAAAAGTAGAAGAAGAAGACGTTCGAAGAAACAACTGAACGCAAGTAACACTAATGCTATTTACTTCTCAAAAACACGTAAGGCCTGTTTTCTAACGAACACCAACCTAATAGTAAAAGATGAAAACATCCAATGGGAAAACAAACTTAGATACCTTGGAGTCTACCTTGACAGTAAGCTCAGCTACAAGCAACATATTAAAATAGAAAAGATAAATAAAACTATACGTATACTCTATTCATTCATCAACCGTAGATCTAAGCTATTCGTCCATAACAAATTAATTATATTTAAGTCTATCTTTATACCCATTATGCTAGGTTTGGGGAGACTGTGCGCATACCCACCAATCTCAACTGCAAATCGCTCAAAAGAAGATTTTAAAAGTGATTTGCAGCTGCCTTTCCATTACTCAACATCACAACTTCATGAAGCAGCGAGTCTTAAGACAATGAATGAGAAAATCTTTCTGACAAAAACTACTTTTAATTTTCGTAATCCTCATTTGCCACTAAACTTGTGTTGACCAGTACTTTTCTACATTAAATCCTACGTCCATTAAATTATTACATTATTGAGGGTTTTCACTTTTCCCTCGTTAAAGCAACTTTTTAGGTTAATCAATCAGAATTATGTATTAGAGAATTAAGTATCAGCTGTAAAGTTAGGTAATCCCAACTAAACAAACACTATAGAAATTAAGAAAATTTTCACACTGGCTTAAATGACACTTTATATCTAGTCAATAAGGCACAACTTAAAATTAAAGAAAAAATACTTAGCGAGGCGCAAGTCCAAAAAAAGTGTTACGGAATTCAAGTGCATGGCGCTCGCGTGACGTAGAGGGGATAAGCATTGACTTGTGCATCTGAAACGTTGGTGAATGAGTGTGAAAGAGTGAAACGAAATTCAGGATGATCGTTGCCGCTTGAATGACATAGAGGCGATACGAATTGGATTGTACGTCTGAAGCGTAGATGAATGAGTCGCTTGTGTCGTTGTTGATTTGTTGCTGTTGTTGTTGCTCTTGTTTGGTATCATATAAAACATTAAATGGTTTATTTGCCCCAATTATTTAGATGATTAAATTATATGTAATATGCTTTCAAAACGAAAATTTCTTGTACGTCTAAGTTGTTCGATTCGCGCAGGCTTTTGTAATATGCGATGCGCGTGTATTGCGCATTGGGAAGGTCGTGTGTGTTGCTTGTGTTAGGCACATAACACAACGTTTGTCTTAATAAAAAATAATGAATTAAATGGTAATTATTTTAAAACTTGATTCCTACTATTTTGTGCAGCCGTTTCACTTCAATAGTTCAATAGTGCTGGCACATTCCTTTTTTTTATTTATTTATTTATATATATATTTTTTTTTTTTTGTAATTTATTTATTTTTTTTTTTTGTTATCCCTTTGCCGCATATAGGAGCGCATATCGCTCCAAATGTTTTGTATAACAACGGTGGCCATAACAAAACGCGCTTTGTGTTCGCGGGCTCTCGTGTGTTTGACGGCTATCCACTCCACTTGCCAGCTAAAAAAGCTGGATTTGTTAGTGGGCTGGTTTTTATCGGCGAAGCAAATTCGCAGCGTCAGCCGTCAAAAGCTTACTCTTTTACTCTTTTCATTTTGAACCCTACTCAGCTTCGACTCGACTCGACTCGACTCGACTCGATTCAAATCAATTTTTTTTTGTGTTTCCTGTTTTCTTTTTCTGCGTTTGCTACCACCTTTACTCCCTGTGCACGCTTACCTTAATTTGCTTTTCTATCGTTTCGCTATAGAGTCATATAAGCTATATTATTCAATAAGATAAAAATGATTAATCGTTTTTCGATGTTTCGATTGTTGAGAATTTCACAAATGAGTTGGAGCTCAAGAAGCTGCAAAATTTCGAGCTGGGGCGCCAAACAAAATTTATCTGCGTTGCGGTCGCCTTGTAGTGGTTTATTTAGATGTAAGCGTATTATTACACTCTGGTGCCAATATCCGTATTATAAGAAACTTTTTTTTAGATGAGCGAGTTACTCGTATGTGCTGCGCAAATATAGACGTAACCAGTTGATCTGCAGAGTGACAAGTTTGAATTATGATCAAGTCATAGGTAGTTATCAGAAATGCGCTCTGATGTACATATATATATATGTGTGTAGTGTGTGTAGTAAAAATTTATTTTCATTTTAATAGTAACGAGTGGAACATACGGCCGACGCACTCGAACGCATTCTAGAAAATAATATTTTTCTTTGTTCACTCACTCATGAGCAACCCAACACTAAGGCTGATGCCAGCGTGCAACTTGTATTTTGTGCTGAAGTGACGAACCTATGTACGTGTATTCTTATGGGAATCCCCACAGCTTGAAGCGGGTTCAAAATTGTTTTACTTGTCAAAACGCACTTACTTGGTGTCTCTCTGTTGTGGTGACCTTCTTCTGTTTGCAATGCGATTTTGTTCTTGTAATGACATGGCAACTATACAAAATACCGCGCATTTAGTTGGTGGCTCTCTTTTACGTCGGCCTTCTTCAGCGTCAAGCTCAGCTAAGTATCACTGTGCCATAGGCCAAGCAAAGACAGGTCCCTTCAAGCTTATTGCCGAATACAAGTATCACACTGACGTCAACCTAATACATTAATGATCGCAAAGAGAGCGTAAACATACAAAATTGTTCTCTCCTCACGTTGTGCATGAAGCACACAAATCTCTCTATGGTCCCATTCTACTGCGCTCAGAACATCAACGGCTGTGTGTTGTTATTGTTGTTTCTAAACGGAAAGATGAAAATGCCACTACAAGAAAAAAAACTGCTTCTGATTCTCAATTAGCTTATTGATGGGTTCGTATAATGAGTTTATTGTTAATGTATTCATGTCATATTATCGCATTTTAAAAATCCTGTTATTTTGATTTATTCAATAAGAATCGTGATTCTGGAATGAAATAACTAAATCATACAAATAAAAAATAATAATAATAATAATATAAAATGTGGAAAAACAATCAGGTAGAGCACCGGGATAAAAAAACAGTATTTTGCTTTCTGAGAAATCCCGAAAACTGTGGCCAAAGAAAGGGAACCATAAGAAAACCGAAAGTGAGCCAATGGGGTAAATGACAAATCAAGCGTTTAGCTGTGTTAATAAACGTGTTCCTCCAAGCAAAATTATAAAGCAATTTAGTCTTTCAGTATCCACCAGGAGGGTCCAACAAATTTAGAAGGAGGATAAGAACCTTAAGTATGTTAAAAGGTTCGCTAATCTAGGTTAGTACAACGACACAAAGTCGCACGGTTGCAGTATGCTCAAAGGCATACGTTTTGGGAGGGTGAGAAGAAATGTATGGTTTTCAGCGACGAAAAGAAGTTTAAAGATGGTTAAAAGATGGTTCTGACAGTCTACAGAAATATTGGACTGATATTAGCCGAAAACAGGGAACTCGTCATTCTCGAAATTGAAACTGATGTTATGGGCGGCGTTTGGCTATCTTGGACCTACCGTGATGTGCTTTATCACCCATACAATGAACGCGAGGGCTTATGTCGACCTTCTGGACAATATTTTGATAAATTTCTCAGAACATTTCTGGGCTGAGTTTAGGATTTTTCAGTAAGACAACGCTCCTAATTAATCATAACGCTAGGGTGACAAAGGGTTTTTTTTTTTTTTTTTTGGAGAGAGCAATTAATATATTGGAATGGTCGGCTGTCAGCCCAGACTTAAATCCATTTGAGAACGTCTGGGCAATTTTGTCTCAGCAAGTTTACGCTGGAGAACGTCAATTTGAGACTTTAAAGGATTTGAAAACTTACATCCACGAGGATGGGAAAAAAATTCCACTTGCCACATTTCAGACATTGATTGTACCAATGCCAAGACGTGTGAATAAAGAAATATTATCGAAGCGTGGGCATATAACAGATTATGCATATTATTAGAAATATCCTATATTTTGTTATTTTGATTGCCAAAATTATCTCGTTAGAGCCGAAACAAATTTTTTAGTTTTCCCTATCTACTAATTTTTTTTTTTTTTTACCTAGTCACATAGTCATTATGAATGGCTTTTGTTGCAGATATCACTAGAATAAAAGAAAAATTGTTTTAAATTTTTTTGTTTCTAAAAACCCAGTTATAAGGTTATGTGGTATAGTTATTTCGTGGACTCTATTGCTACGGGAAACCGAAATTTGAAAAATGTAGTTTTTGGACTTTGAAATTTGAGAAATATTGATCAGGTGGAAACGCCGCCTATAGAAGCATCAAACAGTAGCACCAACCATTAATATATGTATATATTACGAACTGAGCTATAATAAACTTTGTAAACCTTCTTAGAATACCCAAGTAATGGTGAATGTGAGGTCTACAACAATTATGGAAAATATTCCAGTAGAAAATATCTACTGCGGTTGTGTAAATTAATTAGATATTTAAAAAGCTGAAGCTATTGCTTTCTATACACACATATGAGTATTACTAGCATATTGTGTGCAATTGTGCAACAGATAATTAAAGAAGCAGCAGTCTAACTCTGACTGACTGCTATAGGCAAGTTGGTTTACTTATCATGATAGACTTTTCGTAATAAAGACTTTTTTTAATCAAGTAGTGGACTTGAATACTCATAGTAATAACACTTCTCTTTAAATATATTATAACTCAGTATTTTCTTAACCCTGTCTCCACAGAGTTCAGCCCTAATCAACATATTGTGGTTGTTGGTATCGCTAAGTGTAGTTGTTCTAGCACAACTAGACAAATTTCTCAACGCCATCGTTACAGAAACCCGACGTAAATGAGCAAAGCTCCTAATTCATCTACATATAAGCATGGCAAAGTATACTCTCCGTCAGAATTAGTGTGAATTTTTCTTAGTTCAACAATTTCAGACTATGGGATTGTTGTGCTATTTATAGTTCTGCTATTTGTAGCTGTATTTATAGCTGCTATCACATTGGCATCACCTCTTTTATTTGTGACCGTAGGCGACGACCACTAACTCTTTATATGGTAATCAGGCAAGATTATGATTTTATGTGTTTTTTACGTTTGTGCCATTAGATAACACTGTAATTAATCTAAAGTACTTCTCATGATCGAAGAACTGGAATTTGACCTATTGCTTTGTATGTGAGCTGCACGATTGAGTGATTACTCATTGCTTATTAATTGCTGATCTCTGGTTTGTATATTATTTGCCACTGTTAGTCATTAGACATAGAGCGATTTTGAAATGATAACTAGCTATCACATGAAACTTAACAAAAATAGCGGACCACCCATACGGGGCTCAGAATAAAAGATACAGTGTAGTGAACGCTTCTAAGATAAGTTTGATTCGATTCGTCAATAAGTTCAGATTCTTCTAAAAAAATTAAGGCAGACATCCATCGCATCTCATTGATTGCTTGTTAATTTTTACTTTCCTTTGAATATCGCACTTTTAGCCATGAACTCACAGCGTATAAAGTAACTCAACTGCAGTAGCTGAACCTGGTATAATATCTCAACTTCGATGGTCTGCAGTCCGTTCAGTTTGTGATCGTATATGACTTGTTGTTTAAATTATTAGATAGGCCAAGTGGCTAATTCGCTGAGCCACCAATGACATGGCAACAAGTAAAATACTTCCGCCATAAAAAGAATATAATATTTTATATATTTTATATAACGATCCAACATTGACCATTGTCGCCACGGCACATCAGCTCCGTCGTTGTGGTCGCAGTCGTTGTCATCGTCTTCAAAGGCAACTGTCAACGTGCTCGTGTCGATGGGGAAGTCATCGAAAGAGACCCTTCCAAAGAGAAAGACGCGTATCGATGCTAATCGATGGTCGCGTATACGAGCATTTAAACCTCCTAGTGCCCCGTGTTACACTCTAGACGAGTTTGCCTTTCAATTTGCCTTATCAAATTGTTCCACTTTTTCGTGCTCATATCTTCCTTAAAATCAACAGCTCGACACTTTCACTGCGTGCGTGTATTTTGGTACACCACTTCATGTTCAAAGACGGCATTAGACGCTTTCATTTATCGCCCCACGCTTCTCGAAAGTGCTCAATCGGCAAAGGTGCTGGCGATAAGGTACACTCCAGTCACTCCTACGGTACTCAATAGCACTCATAAGGTGCACGTAGTGCTGAGTGCTGAGTGCTGGGTTCCTGTTTGCGTTTACAATTCAACAATGCAACTCTTCGGAATTAAATATTTAATTTGTGTCATCGATCGGCGATTACCAACAAGCCAACGACTTGTGGTGTACAACGAGCCGTTGCTAGATGCTTGTTAGTATGTGCCTACATACTCGTACATAGGTGGTGGATGGATAATGTTTTGGTTGACGTGAAGTACATTGGCGGGGGCTTGACGGGGAAAGCACTACTCAATGGAGCGAAATCTGATTCAATCTGCTTGAGGATAACACGAGAGCGACTGAATCGGGGAACTCAAAAAGACCGCGAATGAGTTCTACTCACCCTTTTCACTGCGACGATTGAATACCTAGCAGCTCCAACGACTTGGCAATATTTGGCGTCCATGGGAATGCTGGTTAAGTGATCGACGATGTAATGACAGTTTATATAACCCTAAGTTGGCGCAATGGGTCGTCAGCTGTCTTCACCCGACGTACTTGGTTAGATGGGGTGCCAGGTTACCGCAGGTGGGTGAGCAGTTCCTTGTAAAGAGAAATGCGCATTGTGGGATCTGCGACAATAAGTACTTTTAAGCAAAAAGTGTCAGCTCGAAGATACAAAAGGCGAGTAAAAAGAGTAAAGCAAAAGCGACAAACGAAGCGCAGGAATGTCGGTTCAGATCTTGGAGTTAGAGTGCTAAGTGAAAGGAGTTTTACTGGTTCTCTTGTCTTCGCTTGCCTTGACAGGTTGGCGCAGGCAGGTTGGCGCAACTTGACTCAACTTGGCTTGGCTTTGTTATTTTGCGATGAGAAATATGGTGTCGAAATTCCTTTTCTTGTAGTTCTTGCATTTTATGCACTTTTTTCACGATTACCCCTCAGCTTTGTTAAAATCTTAGTAACCGAGTGAGTGTGCTTTGGAGGTCTTTAATTATTCAATGCACATCCAAACAACTATTATTAGGATAGTTCAGGCGATGGAGGCCCGTAGACGATTCTGCCCAACCACCTGATAATGAAGGTAACTCCCCAGTTCAAGATCATGAGGATGACAAAGAGTCGACACAGCCTATAAAATCGTTAGAGTCAAAAGAGTTGACAAAGCACATTGCGCCAGTAGCATCAGAGTGGGGTGAATCCTCCGGAAGCGCTCAGGTTCTGCGTACAAGCGTGACCCCAATGGTGCCAGCAATGGTGGATGAGCCTATGAAGTCTGTAACTACATAAAAGCTGAATGTTTCAGGGGTTTTAAACGATTTACGTCATAATTAGGATCAACCTAATTTAAAAAAATCACTACATGTCAAATGCACCTTCATCCCATTCAAAGCACACGCCGTTGCAAGACGAGAAAGTGCTCCACAACAAGGCCAAGTAACAGGGTTCGCCCGCCACACCAGAACGTGCTGTGGCCCGAATTTCATTTCATGCAATTGAATCTATTTTGTATTATAGAATGTTCCCCTACGGCTGAATTCTCAATTAAAAACTTGTAGTTTACACCAACAAGGGGCGTAACAGAGAAACTTCCGCTGTGTTTTTGTTCGTATTTCTTGTCAGGAATTCACTTTCTAAAGAGAAGACGAGTCAATTTGTGTCTTTAAATAGGAATTTCTCGTTGACGACTGGTTTTCTTATTGGAATTTTCCAAACAGTTTCCAACAAATTATAGATTCCAAAAATAGTGTCATGACAATCAGCTGTTGAGTATGAAAATATCCGAGGGCAAATGGACAAGTTCTAGACTAAAATGGAATCGAATGATGGTTTTAGAGTTTCGAGTTTGTAACCAATTCTTTATTTACATAGATTTTACATAGATACCTAAACCCAGACACACTTGAACTACGCCGTACATCGCCCAGTCCAAGCGCAACGATGGCGACGCCTGTGTGGCTATCAGATAAGTGATTTTTTCTTTGGAATGTAGTCACCCTTTTGTGGTTCACTGACTTCCTCAACGTTTTTCTCAGGCAATCCCTTGTAAATATATTTCGTGATATGATAGATACCTTTGATGCCACCTGAGAAGGCATTCTGCCTTATAGCGTGATAGACACCATGCTGGCTCAGTTCAAGGGCCTCTTTGTACTTCAATTCTTAACGATATTAGGTATCGAGTATGACTAAAGCATACGTTGAGCTACTGCCTACCGAGAAAAGGTGATTGGCACACAATCTGCCGTGGTCAAAGCCAGTAATTACCATGCCTACCATAACGCTAGTTGCATTGACACCTTTTCACTCTTTCTTGGAAAGATGGCAATAGCGCGTCAAAAGAATAATGATGGTTTGGCAGTGATCCATTCCATGCATTCGTTCCATTTTCGTACTTCCTCAGCATTTCGAAACCGTGTATCAATCAAGCCATGCTGCATAGAGCTGAACATGTGGTAATCGGAAGGCGCTATGTCTGGTGAGTATGCTGGGTGGAGCAGAACTTCCCATTCAAACTCCAATAGTGTATCCTCCACAACTCTAGCAGCCTTTTTAGCAAGAATGCGTTATTCAATTGGTTCAACTGACTTTGGTATACATCTGCACTAATAGTTTCGTTTGGTTTTTGTGGTTCGTAATACACTACTTCTTGCTTATCCCACCATATGCACAGCAAGAACTTATGACCATGAATCATCGGCTTCGGTGTCGATGTGAGTGGCTCTCCTGGGTTAACCCATGACTTTTTGCGCTTGGGATTGTTAGAGTAGATGCACTTTTCATCGCCGGTCACAATACGTCACAGAACACTCTCCATTTCTTGCCTAGCAAGCAATGACACTGCGACGTTGAAGCGTATTCAAATCGAATTTTCACTCAATTATATAGATTAATTATTGTAAGTAAAAAGTAATCATAATAAAATTAAAAAAAGATAAAAAATTAAAATGCGCGCACACCCACCGTGCAGAAATTAACAAAAGTAAAGTGGAGAACAAAAACTCATTAAAACTTTGCAACAGGATATGTCTACTCAAACACACACACACACACACACATATGCGCACGCACACATACAGACAGACAGACAGACATACAGACAGACAGAGAGATAGACTTATGAACGACATAATTAATACATTTTCCAATTGATTTTACTGACGTCTACGCCGTTTCAAATGCGTTCCACGCTTTGTAGATGAACATTGATGATTGACAGGGAAGTTGGTTGGTTGGTGCACTATGAAAGAAAAGTAAAGAAAACAAAAGAGAAACAAAGACCACGAAGTGTGTCAATGGGTCGAACAGTGCACCTGGCTTCGAGTGTGTCAAGAGCGATGGCATTATTGGTTCTTGACTAGACTGAGTAGCTAGTCTCGGACATTGGCAGAGCGGATAAGTCGAGCCAATTGGCATAATCACAACTGTGCAACTATTCCCTTCGGGTTAAATAAACGTCAATTATGTTTAACTGATGGGGCGATGGGGCGATGGGGCGATGGGGCAGCAATGATTAGTGCAACAATGCAACAATGTAATCGTGCAACAGCAGCCGTAAGCGTGCCACCAACGATAGCCAACGATTGTTGTGGCAAGTCGCTAGACAGGTTAAGCAACAACCACTTGAGGCATGTCAATCAATGATTATGATTATGATGTTGATGTTGATGATGATGATGATGTTGATGTTGATGTTAATAATAATGATAATGATGATGTGTCTATGTTGTTTACGTTGTATTGCCAACCAATATTTGTGGACATGAAATTCATTCATGAAACTAGTTTCGTTACAAACACACTCACAAACTCACTCACTAACTTACTCACGCCTAGAGCTTAGTGCAGCGATTGCCTTCGGTACACTATTGTTTGCAGTTGAATACGCTGAAATTGAAATACATTTTCCTTGCGCATAAGCTCTATATGCGGCACATCTGGAGACTTGGCCATATCAACAGATATCAAAACAAGCTAAGAAAGTAGAATCCAGTTGGCAAGGGTAGGGGTTATATATGACTAGGAGAAACCACGGTATTCAATGAGGTATTAGATGTCAGGCATGCAAAGATCGTGCGACGCATCTGCGTCTCGATCTGTAAGGGTAGTTATAATTGATGCAGACAGAATCCATGGCAGTAGATCTGGGAGATGTCCTATTAAAAATGGGCTCCATCATCAATACGCTATTCAATTTGTATGTCACAAAAGATAGTCGTGGCGTAAGTATTGAGGCGGGTGATTGGATAGCTACCATATTGTTTCATTTTGTTTACGGAGAGCTAATCAATGGAATGGCTGTATTGAAATGACCCCATTTCGGCACTAAGAAAATAGCCACTGAGGAAGGTGAGCACTGAAACGCCTGCTAACATCAAAGTGCCAAGAATCATTTCCAAATGAGAAATCGTAAAAGATACCACCGAAAACGAAGAAGGCATCTAGGCATAGAGTGAGGCATAGAGTGAGACCAATATTGAGAAAACTGGCCAACTTCCTTACAGCGGATGACTGCGTATTGTGAAAAGCAATGAAAAGCTGCAATCTGTGGGCGAGAGTGTGAAGAAAGTTCGCCGCATGACGAAGGATGAAATACTGCTAGACTTAGACCGGTCAATGAATAAGGGATGAAGATGCTGAAAAAGCAATGCACTCCGTTTAGACATCACAGCCGCCAATATAATCGACATCGGTATTTCCGTAGTTTTGGTGGTGGGATGACTTAGCAGATATCCACAGCAAATGCATTCAAGCCAGCCGATAGCTGACAAAAGCCTATCGTACCGATAGATATGAGTATTTGCGCTTGTAGTTCGTAGTAAAATGCTATAAAGCAAAGTATTCTCTCCTCTTCCTTGAGTTGTGTAATGGCACCATCATTGTTCCTCTGTACAGAGAAAATATGTTTCACATACTGTCCCGACTAGTACTTGTAAAAGAACCGCTACCCGCTTAAGAAAAACGAGCCTCTTCTTATTTAAAGTCGGACGAGCGTGAGGCATGCCACGCACAATGGTGTACTTGGATGGCATATTAGCTGACGGCCTCTCTTCCAAGTGATTGCTGGTGTAATTCCAATAGACCTTGTAGCCATAGAAGCGGGCGATTTATTTGCTGCGAGCAGCCTATGTCAGAAGTGGGGAGGGAGGGAGGGAGGGAGGGCGTCATCGAGGGAGTGTCGTTCTAAATACCATCAAATACCCAATCTTTGTAGGCAGTAGTGTAATGTTCAATGATTGCCCCACACCAGTGTGCAAACAAGCATTGTTGGTTATAAATACTTAGTGCCCTAGATAATATCCTTAAAGAGCGTATCGGTGTACATTGCTACGTCTATACTGACGACATCATCATTTTTGGGTAAAACAAAGGCGGAGCATTTCCAAATCATCTGTCCATGATTTGAGATGCTTTTTGGAAATGGCTGGACCCTGTCGCAGATTCATGAAAGCGTATGCCCAAATACTTCAAAATACAATTAATTACAATTTTTTCATGCCCATGCTCAACACAGCCCAAATGAATGTAGCTTTTAAATAAGAAAACTTAACCGCATAGATATCATTAATTAAATCTTCGCAGTTCAATGTCTCTGTTTTTGTTATGCGTGAATAATTTTTAACTCAAGAAAACTATCTTTCTCCAGAACATTTACACATAGGGAGAACGATATCTACGTTTAGGTAAATAGTTTGAAGAGCTTGAGCCATTCCAACAAACTGATAGTACTTTTCCGATCCTCATCCAGGAAGCAGCCCGCGCCTATTTGGGCCTTAAGGCAACTCCGCCTCTGGTTGCTTACCGCATTCCTTATCGCATTGATGGCTGTTTTTCGTTCATATATGTGTCAATTACTACTTGGCGTTACTGTCTCTTTCTTTCTTAAGAAAAATTTTTTATTGCAAATGTATCTTTTCCAGTCATGTCACACACTTTTGTGTTGTGTTGTGTTGTGTTGTTTCTTCGTGCTCACACTAGCAATGATGCGAGCTGTACGGCATCTATGCATCGAGGCTGGTTCGACTAATGCCAATAGTTTAAGTTTCTGCTACTCTCAAAATAAATTGGAAGCAAGCGGATGGATGGACAGTTGTGGTCGGACCGCGAGAGACGACAGACAAAAATGTGTACCTCTGAATGAGCAGTCCTTACTGTACACATTGTGAGTGGACAGGAGCATCGAATACCCGGAAGATGTCGCATACGTCTGTGGGTGAGAGCTAGGCGACCGCTTAGGGGAGCTGCCGACTATCAATAACATCTACCGGCTAATGCTCGACAGGGCAGACTACTGGTATACGGTGTCGATATAGCTACGTGATGACAACCCTAAGATGCCTTGAAACGGCACGAAGGCAACAAGTTGCCTGACAAGGAGCCGGGCGCGCACTCAATGAAGCAATGCTCATTGCTGGGACCGCAGTGTAGCGCGTTAGATTTTCTTTTCCTTTTTTGTGAGGTTACGAAATAAATAAAAAAATCTTACTCACTCACACAAACATGCACAACTTGTGGCATTTTCATTTCAGCTACTTTAGCCATTCATTGTCCAATCTAATCTCTACTGCTGGTCCGTCGTATCTCTGCAACGGTGTCTGCAATTTTTGTTTGATCGAGGAGCAGTTGGGTGCCGTTAGGCGATGTGTCGTGTGGGCGTGGCGTGTGCTTGCAAACTGGCATTGGCGTTGGCGTATTTTGTATTTGTGCCACTTTTTTATTATTATACTCTCTCTCTCTCTCTCTCTCATATACACTCATTATTGCTATTATTATATTTTTATTTTATGCACATTCGTTGTGTAGCTTCCCAGTTGTTGGCTTCCAGCCCAGCTGTGCTGTACTCTGTTCCACTTAATTTAGTTGCGCACTGTTTCGTCCATCTCTGCATTTCTCTTTTTGGTCGTTTTAGATATTAATACTACATACTCTTATCTTATCTTTAATTCACTTCACTTTACTTCTTTTTTCTACCCATTTCTAGTCAATATTGCACTTATTTTCATTACACTTTTCTCAACTCTAATTACACTGGACCCCCAAAAGAACTGTTTTTGTTGAGGTTTGGCAATCTTTGGCCAACAAATTTGTTCTGGGTCAGTTTTGGTACAAAGATCCAATTGGAAACATGGAAATCTGCCGTATAGCTATTGTTGATGTAAGTGAGATTTGTATTTGTTGTTGCTTGGGGATCTTAGTAGTTAAGCTTCTTGCCAAGGTAGAGGTTGCCGAGCTATCGGATGTTACATCCATTTAGTTGTAACTCGGAGTTAGGTAGAAATCATTGCTTTCGCTTCATCGTGAAATGAATTGCTTTTGTTTTATCAGCATTGCGGATCGCATTTCAGGTTTCTTCTGCTGATTGTTTTAGTGGTTTAAAAACTATCCAAAGATATGTGAAAGAATAGGAAGATAGGAAGCTTGGAACCGTTTTAGTGATGTGCGTTGATGTCTTTGTTCTCAATAGTTTATGTTAAAGTTACCATTCCAACTGATTTTTTTTTGATTGAGTATTTCTTCAACGACATTAGTTAATTAGTGGAGGATAATTTTATTATCCCATACATGGCGATTTAACCTGGTTTTGGTTACACTTTTAAAATTTTAGAGCATCCACACAGGCGGTTTATCTGGTTTCAGGATAGGAATGATCTTAGCGATTTTCTAAACTATAGAATAATAATTATATTAATTATAATAAAAATAATAATAATAATAATAATAATAATAATAATAATAATAATAATAATAATAATAATAATAATAATAATAATAATAATAATAATAATAATAATAATAATAATAATAATAATAATAATAATAATAATAATAATAATAAAAATAAAAATAAAAATAATAATAATAATAATAATAATAATAATAATAATAATAATAAAAATAAAAATAATAATAATAATAATAATAATAATAATAATAATAATAATAACAATAAAAATAATAATAATAAAAATAAAAATAAAAATAATAATAATAATAATAATAATAATAATAATAATAATAATAATAATAATAATAATAATAATAATAATAAATAATAATAATAATAATAATAATAATAATAATAATAATAATAATAATAAAAATAATAATAATAATAATAATAATAATAATAATAATAATAATAATAATAATAATAATAATAATAATAATAATAAAAATAATAATAATAATAATAAAAATAATAATAATGATAATAATAATAATAATAATAAAAATAATAATAATAATAATAATAATAATAATAAAAATAAAAATTTATTTTATTATTTGTATATATTTGTATTAATATTCAATTAATGCACAATGCAGCTACTACAAATTAATTTAATTGCATTGTGAACAATGAATTAAACTGCAAACACAACAACAAATTCACATGCAGCAACATCATTGATAAAAATCAATGGAAACGAATCAATTAAAATTTGTCGTTGGCCGTGTGTTTGGCTGTGTGTGTATGTGTGTGTGTGTGTGTGTGAGTGTAAGCCAAAAATTATAAACAAATATGAAAATAAACACAAATAACAACAACAACAACAACAACAAATAGTAAATCTCATCATCATCATCAACATCAACATTGCAGACCTAACTCACTGGGTTGCCAGTGGCGCTAGCTTGCTCACACGCTCATTCACACTTGTTGCACATCGCGTATACGTCGCGATTTACATGAGCGCTTTTGAAGGCGAATTGTTTATGTTATTTCGTTGCTGTTGTTGTTGTTGTTGTTGGAAGTTGTATTTATTCATTCATACCGACTTACACACAGGTTCGCACGCATGTATGCATTCATTCATAAAAATTGTGCGCGTCGCTTGTTTGCTCTTTCCTCGTATCTATGAGATACATTTTTTTATCACGAGTTGTGCACACATTTTTCTGTATCGTTTATGGCGTCAAATTACCGCAAAATATGTGAGCGGAAGTGCGTGCATATCACGTATGAATGAATAGTTGTTGGATGTGTATATGTATGTGTGTGTGAACATTACATGTTGCAACAAACAATTTGCACGAAGCACAACAACTTGCAAGTTAGCCAAGTTGTCGTTGGCTGAAAATGACCTCGTGCCACAATTGAAAGCGAAATTGTTTTCAAATTCAATTCAATTCAACATCAGCTGAATTGATGATGAATGTTGAATGCACTAGCAAAATGTGGTTGTTTGTGTGCGAGGTGTGGCGCGGCGCTCAACAAATACAGCAACAACAACAGCAACAACGAAAGCAACACAAAGTAGGACACAGTGAAGTCAACTGGTGCACGATCAATGCTGGCGACTTGCAATGTGGCACAGCGCAGCTCAGCAACAAGCGCAGAGAACAATTTTCATAATGATATTGTCAAACGTTGATGACGTTGTTGATGAAGTTTTTGCTTCTCATGCAAGAGCGGCTTTAGATGTTATTGTTGGCGGCTTTTTGCACCGCGCGATGCAGCGGAGTGCGCGATAAGAGGAGAGACTGACGTATTTCTGGCAAATGCAGCATTTAATGCTGTTGACGGTTTTGTTGTTGTAATATATGTTGCTATTTTTTTTTTTTTTTAAATTTATGTATACTCGTATATATATACAAACATATATAAGCAATACACTTTCTTGCGCTATGGAATTTGGCGAACGTGATATGTGTTGCAAGCGCAGGCGTGAACCCAAGTTGATTTCTTACTTGACTCGCACTTTGATTGACAGATGGACAGAGAACTCTGTGTTTGTGTGTGTGTGTTGTGTTCAGGTGCATGAGCGACTCGCTGTATGCATGACAAATTGCTCAAATAATAGTAAAAAAATAATAATTTCTTTTAAACCCTTCATTGCAGCACAAAGCACAACAACAAAAGTGATTAGCAACATTTATAATCACTTACAACAAATAAATAATTAAATAAATATAATAAATAAAATTAAATAAATAAATAAATAATTAGCGAAATAATACAATTAAAAATAATATAAAAAAATAATAAACAAAAATAATAAAAAATAATTTTTGCTGATTTTACAGGGTTTTCCAATAAGGATGCTACAATTTGACAGTTAAAAAAAACACATCAATTATTCAGTGCTGCATTCTGTCAACACAATTTTTCATCACTTTTGTCACATAAATCATCAATAGCACGTTCAGTGTTGATTTTTAATTGCTCAACTGTTGTTGGTTTAACATATGCCCAAAGCAAGAAATCACAAGGTGTTAAATCACGTGACCTGGGAGTATAATTAACTGGACCATTTCTTGAGATATAATCGATTGTTGGCAGGTGGCAACCGTCTTGTTGAAACCACATATCCTTCAGATTATTCTCAACAACAACAGGAAAAACATTCATTTAACATTGTTCTGCATTGACTGTTACTCTTTGACCATATTCTTCAAAGAAATATGAAGCAACAACTCCACCAGAATGAATTCCACACCACACACTGACTTTATCTGTATGCAATGGTGTCTGAAAAGTTTCTAATAAAGAAAATTCACTTTCGAATTTATCTATAATACGATGAATAGTGAGTCGATTAGCGGCATAAAAATGTCGCACATGAATTCTTTTAAAATTTCTCTCAGTATTCACAAATGAGCACGGATTTTGATAAAAGAATTTAACAATTTCTAAACGTTGTTGAAGCGGTGTATTCCCATGATTAAATGGCATAACCTACGAAACACAAATAACATATCAACAATATCAACAAACAATACGCAGTGTTGCCATTATAACCATTTTAAATTGTATCATGACTATTGGAAAAGCCCTTATTTGAAGTGTGAAATCTTTAACAAAATTTTTGGTGAACTGCTATTTTTGTTACGCAGAAATTTATTGGCTACGTTTAGGACTATTTTAACTCTATTCTCTCTCAACATGATTAATGGCATCATAATTTAAAATAATTAATTAAAATTAATATGTATATTTCTACAATATCTACACCAATAACAGAACAATCTGTAAAGCCGTTCGCTGTCAGGCATAGCTTATAGTCTATTCTGTAAATCCAATGAAATATTTGTGTATAGACGAGAGTCTTCCAATTCTGCTGAACCATATCGATCATATTAAATCTTAGTGAGTTGCCAGAACTTTTATTGAAGAGCAACAAAAACAATATGCAAGCTTGTGCCTTCAAACGTACTTTAATGCAAGGCAGTTTTATCGCCCTATTCTCAGCACTATTAATTTATTGTGATACTCTGTAAACTCTAACGTGCGCTACGGAAACTCTATCAACGAGGTATTAAATTGATAGAGCGTTGAGAATAGCGCGGTTACTCAAGGTCTTGCTCTGCGTTGTTCGAGCAGTACGGTTTCCACCTTAGTTGCTTGAATGGTCTGTAGTTATATCTAAACCAAAGCCATTTCTAAGCCCGTGTATTATTGAGAGCCAGCTCAAATTAATATAACAAACAAACAACAAGCTAAATTATGATCATAGCTCTACGAAGGTACTAGGTAACTGAAATAGAACGTAGGCCTAGAGGAAATAAATTTATGTTGTTTAATTATTTATATGCATTTCATTCAGAGATCGGTTCCTGTTTGTCTATTGACAGTCTGCGGTACAATTACAGACAAATGGATGGAGTAAGTAGCTTAACTAACTAACAACGCTTAAAAATATTGACAGCGATTTGACGTAGCAACAAAGTTGCGCAACATTGCTGCGGCTGAAACTTTTTGTCTTTGCGCAAAGACAATAAGCAAAGCGCTCAAAAGTAAAAGCAGAGCCCGTTTACTCAAAAAGGTAAGCAATTCGAATTTTAACTCAAAAGACTCAAAAGACCAGTCAGAGAGACAAGTGAGCGAACGAACGTATAGGCGACTAGAGCACCAAAAAGCTCTGCGAAAGTTTCGCGTATGAGCTTTTCTATGTGTGGCTGTTTAGCTTTTATTGCTTTGCCAATTTCATGAAATACTTTTGGCGCCAAGCATTTTTTTCACATGATGACTGCGCTGCGCTGCGCTGACGACGAGGCTGCCGTAGACTTTGCACATTGCTTGTTGGCCATATTGTTGTTGGCGGGGATGCACAGTGCGCTTTTGCTTGGGTAAGGGCAGTGCTCGACGCTTTGGTGGTGCTTTTTCGAATGCTCTATTCACTGTTACTGTTGTTGTTGTTATTATTGTTATTGTTATTGTTATTGTGCTGTCTACGACTACGTCTTTGTTAATTTCGATTTGCAATTAATAATATAGTTGTAAAACAAAACCCAAAACAAAGAAATAAAAACAACAAATGCGATTAGAAACAATATAGAATCAAGCTAGGCGCCAAACGCTACCCTGGCGAGGTTTGAGGGAGGCGGCAGGCAGGCACGCAGGCTGAATGTGATATATACATATCTATATGTGCATATATGTATATTTACATCTAAACGAACCTATGTTCAGGTCTCTCTCTATGTGTGTGTTTGTCTGTGCATGGGTGCTTCACTATGTGCATATGCTATTGGCAATAGTTGTGTGTGGGCGCGTTGACGCTGTGCTCTTTGCCGTGGCGGTTTCGTTTTTCTGTGAAGCATCGTTGTCGTTGTCGTCGGTGTCGGTGGCGTCTCTGTTAAAACGAAAACTATCAAAAAATAGGCGAAATAATTAAAGAATGTGTCGCATTTGACAAATGCATGCCAAAACACACACACACACACAGTGCCTCTGTGTCTCTGTAGTATCAAAAAAATATGTGGAGACATTTACAAGTTTATTAGCTTCACTGCTTTGGCTTCTGTTTTGTATGCTCGGCTTTACACCAGCCGGCCGGCAAAAGCACAAGGAAACGTGGCGGTTCATTTATAGGTCAGCGTCTAGGCACCAAACACACACACACACACACACTTGCAGCGCATGGGTGTATGAGTATTGATGTCACAATTAAATTGAGACAGAAGCACAACAAACACAAAATAAAAACAACAACAATGCAAGCAAATCAATAAAACAAAGAAACAACCAAAGCAGTGGCAGCAAATTCCTTCCGGACACACACACGTGGAAAACAAATGAAAACTTATTTAATTATTGAATCTTCGCTTTAAAACTGAAAAACTAACCACGGTTGTGTTGCGGGGATGTTCGGAGTTGACTCCATACGAATTCGCTGCCCTGTATTCCAACAAGCCAATAATATATGTAAAATGTCTGAGTTATTTGAAAATATATTTTGAGGTTTAATATTTGTATTTCTCGGTCGTCTTAATTAGATACTATCTTTATTTATCTGTTGCTGTGCTTGACGATTTCTTCTTTGTTTGTTGGGATCTTCAAGTCACGATGGATAACAGAGTTCCGGACAACCACTGTGCACCGACGATTATACGCAGTAGCTTGGAGAATGGGTGAACATGCATAGATCAAATCAAGACTGGAACAACGGAATTCTCCTCATTGTACAATATTGAATTCAAATGCTATTATATACATATATCTTTGATAGAGTCAGCTAGCCACTTTTTCGTGAAATAAATGAATGGATTTGAAGTACTTGCGACTAGCTTTTCTAGCAAGTTTCCCACTCACGAGTAGACTGAGAGAGAGAGAGAGAGAGAGAGAGAGAGAGAGAGGTAGACAGATTCCACGATAGCTACCCAAATGAAATTATATTTTTGTGGTGCTCTTGGCAGTTTCCAACTTTGGGAATATATGTATATATGCATATATAATAAAATGTCATAATTGAGTAATAACAAGCGGAGTGTGATTCGATTTGCCATTAAGTGCTGGTGAAAATATAATATATCAGATTTATAATTAAATACTCCGAGAGTAAGGACTATCAAGAATATATGTACGCGATTTATAAGTCTTCCATATATTTTTTGTTATACGACAAATGTGCCAATATTAGTTATATATTACATTTTAATATGCACTAGTTGAACAGTATAATGGGCAAAATTGGTTTCTATGTTCTTATCTTCAATCTCAGAAAAAACATTGAACATTGTCGCCACGGCACATCAGCTCCGTCGTTGTGGTCGCAGTCGTTGTCATCGTCTTCAAAGGCAACTGTCAACGTGCTCGTGTCGATGGGGAAGTCATCGAAAGAGACCCTTCCAAAGAGAAAGACGCGTATCGATGCTAATCGATGGTCGCGTATACGAGCATTTAAACCTCCTAGTGCCCCGTGTCACAATCTAGACGAGTTTGCCTTTCAATTTGCCTTATCAAATTGTTCCACTTTTTCGTGCTCATATCTTCCTTAAAATCAACAGCTCGACACTTTCACTGCATGCGTGTATTTTGGTACACCACTTCATGTTCAAAGACGGCATTAGACGCTTTCATTTATCGCCCCACGCTTCTCGAAAGTGCTCAATCGGCAAAGGTGCTGGCGATAAGGTACACTCCAGTCACTCCTACGGTACTCAATAGCACTCATGAGGTGCACGTAGTGCTGAGTGCTGGGTTCCTGTTTGCGTTTACAATTCAACAATGCAACTCTTCGGAATTAAATATTTAATTTGTGTCATCGATCGGCGATTACCAACAAGCCAACGACTTGTGGTGTACAACGAGCCGTTGCTAGATGATTGTTAGTATGTGCCTACATACTCGTACATAGGTGGTGGATGGATAATGTTTTGGTTGACGTGAAGTACATTGGCGGGGGCTTGACGGGGAAAGCACTACTCAATGGAGCGAAATCTGATTCAATCTGCTTGAGGATAACACTAGAGCGACTGAATCGGGGAACTCAAAAAGACCGCGAATGAGTTCTACTCACCCTTTTCACTGCGACGATTGAATACCTAGCAGCTCCAACGACTTGGCAATATTTGGCGTCCATGGGAATGCTGGTTAAGTGATCGACGATGTAATGACAGTTTATATAACCCTAAGTTGGCGCAATGGGTCGTCAGCTGTCTTCACCCGACGTACTTGGTTAGATGGGGTGCCAGGTTACCGCAGGTGGGTGAGCAGTTCCTTGTAAAGAGAAATGCGCATTGTGGGATCTGCGACAATAAGTACTTTTAAGCAAAAAGTGTCAGCTCGAAGATACAAAAGGCGAGTAAAAAGAGTAAAGCAAAAGCGACAAACGAAGCGCAGGAATGTCGGTTCAGATCTTGGAGTTAGAGTGCTAAGTGAAAGGAGTTTTACTGGTTCTCTTGTCTTCGCTTGCCTTGACAGGTTGGCGCAGGCAGGTTGGCGCAACTTGACTCAACTTGGCTTGGCTTTGTTATTTTGCGATGAGAAATATGGTGTCGAAATTCCTTTTCTTGTAGTTCTTGCATTTTATGCACTTTTTTCACGATTACCCCTCAGCTTTGTTAAAAACTTAGTAACCGAGTGAGTGTGCTTTGGAGGTCTTTAATTATTCAATGCACATCCAAACAACTATTATTAGGATAGTTCAGGCGATGGAGGCCCGTAGACGATTCTGCCCAACCACCTGATAATGAAGGTAACTCCCCAGTTCAAGATCATTAGGATGACAAAGAGTCGACACAGCCTATAAAATCGTTAGAGTCAAAAGAGTTGACAAAGCACATTGCGCCAGTAGCATTAGAGTGGGGTGAATCCTCCGGAAGCGCTCAGGTTCTGCGTACAAGCGTGACCCCAATGGTGCCAGCAATGGTGGATGAGCCTATGAAGTCTGTAACTACATAAAAGCTGAATGTTTCAGGGGTTTTAAACGATTTACGTCATAATTAGGATCAACCTAATTTAAAAAAATCACTACATGTCAAATGCACCTTCATCCCATTCAAAGCACACGCCGTTGCAAGACGAGAAAGTGCTCCACAACAAGGCCAAGTAACAGGGTTCGCCCGCCACACCAGAACGTGCTGTGGCCCGAATTTCATTTCATGCAATTGAATCTATTTTGTATTATAGAATGTTCCCCTACGGCTGAATTCTCAATTAAAAACTTGTAGTTTACACCAACAAGGGGCGTAACAGAGAAACTTCCGCTGTGTTTTTGTTCGTATTTCTTGTCAGGAATTCACTTTCTACAGAGAAGACGAGTCAATTTGTGTCTTTAAATAGGAATCTCTCGTTGACGACTGGGTTTCTTATTGGAATTTTCCAAACAGTTTCCAACAAATTATAGATTCCAAAAATAGTGTCATGACAATCAGCTGTTGAGTATGAAAATATCCGAGGGCAAATGGACAAGTTATAGACTAAAATGGAATCGAATGATGGTTTTAGAGTTTCGAGTTTGTAACCAATTCTTTATTTACACAGATTTTACATAGATACCTAAACCCAGAGACACTTGAACTACGCCGTACATCGCCCAGTCCAAGCGCAACGATGGCGACGCCTGTGTGGCTATCAGATAAGTGATTTTTTCTTTGGAATGTAGTCACCCTTTTGTGGTTCACTGACTTCCTCATCGTTTTTCTCAGGCAATCCCTTATAAATATATTTCACATTCAATGAGCAATGCTTGATGAAAGTTCCTTTATTCCATCCCTGTTTGGTGGACATCTCTTTTGACTGAACAGTTTAAAATAACAGAGCAAGTCTTTAAGTGAAAGCACAAGCTCTTGATGTGCTCTATGAGATTTGTGAAAGCGACCAATGAGGTGATGGATGGGGAACCCTAACCTAATTAAAGCCGTTTTGTTTATAATGTGCGCCTCTGTTTGATAATGTGTGAGTAATGGGAATTACACCTTCTTGAGGTCCTAATACGTTTCTGCTTCCTCCACATGTTGCCAATTGGCAAGTTAATAATTTTAGGGAACTTTTAGTAATTAATTTGTAGGGGCTCAAGAGCGCATACAATCTTCACCTGTTTTGGATGGTTCGAGAATTTAGAATTTGGAGAACGTACGAACGTCATCATCGAATTAATAATCTGAGTAAGACTTAATAAATCAAAGTACAATTATTTGCAAAATCGAGTAAAAAATTGTATCAAGTACTAGCAGGTACCACGGCGCTGCTCGGGAGTTTTGGCCTTTTGTGCTTGGTCTTGCAGTGTTTTGCAAAAACTTAATTCTAGAAAAAACTCAAATGTATAAATGCAAATCCCTTCTCTAACGCAATTGTGTTGTTTTAAAAAGAATTATTAAAATCGGTTCAGTATATTTTGCGCCAAAAAGCGTTACACACTATCATTTATATGATAGTATAGACTCATCAATGCATTCCTGGTAGTAAATTGATGGAGTAAAAGATATCCCGACTTTTTCATTAGCTGCTTTATTCGAAACTATCTTTTGTAATAAGTATATACTTTTTCGTTCTGTAATCTGTAATTTCAAGCTCCTCAACCACAAGTTGACTTTAATGAAGTACTTCGAGGTGTGGTCTATATTCGTTACATGACCGTTCAGCCAATTTAGCTTGGCGCCCTTTGCGCAAATAAATTGATTGTCATATTTTTTCAAGATCACGAACTTTGTCTTTCTGCTGGAACACCACAACAAATCCACACAAAAAGAACAGGCGGTGCGGAGAGCATTAAAAATGTCGCAGATACATTAAAATTAGACAAATAAAGCGAATCGAATGCTCAGACATGCATAAATCTAACTGAAAGCGAAAGCAACTCACAGCGACCCCGAGACCGCCCCGAGCGACCCAAGCAGCGCCAAACCCAAACACCCACACGCTCGCTGAAGTGGTGTGCGGCGTGACGTACCGTGGCGTCGCGCATCCTGTGTGCCACCACTTTAATTTTAATCAAGGGAATATTGTAATAAATAATAATGAAAAATACATAAATGTCAAATTATACATTTTTAGAGAGAGAAGCGCATTCGCGGCTTTTACCGTGCAGCGAAAGTTTTACGACTTCATTTCAATTCGGTTTCGACAGATAACAGGCAAAAGATAAAAATAAAACATGTAAAAAAAAAAAACAACAACACAAACACACGAGTGGCATCGGCTGTACTCTCAGCTACCCTCCACTTGAATGCGTCAGCGTGAAAATGTAGTTTCGTTTGACCTGCTCAATGCGTAAACCACTGACAACGCCTGCCGGACACTGCAACAGCAGCACAAAAGGGGCAATAGAGAAAGAGGGGGGGGGGGGGTTGGAAGAGTAGATTTTCTGGTAAATAAACCTCGTACGAAATTAGAGATCGAATTTTTTTTCATTCGAAATGATACAATTTTTCAATATTTGTTGTTCGAATTGAAAATTCGGAATTTGTATAAAAGGGACACCTCATTTCTAGGGCTTTTCAAACCTTCAGTAAAGTAATCCTCCAATTTTATGGAAATTTACGCTAATTTAGGTGTCGCCACTTTAGGAAAAACACTTTTCGTTTCTGAAGTTTTCGTTGCGATGTGGAAATTTCGACTTCGAAACTTTTGCCTGATATCCAAATAAGGAATTGAAAGAAGCACTAATTGAAATAAATAGCAAATCAGCATTAGTAGAGCCGCACACGAGTTTTTTAAGGTTCCAAATTCTTTATTAGAGTGACCCAGGTAATTGGATCCATTTTTATTAAAACCTTACATTATATCAAAGAAAAATTATAGTTTCGCAATTTTTATTACACTAATCCATCTGTTTTATTTTTCGTAATTGGTTTAAAAATGATACATTCAAGCATCCGTGCTAATAAATTTCTACTAGCTGACCCGAAAGATGTTGTTCTGTCCAAAAAAAAAAAAAAAAAACAAAGCACATGTGAAGAATTTTCATTATCTCTTTACAAACAGCACACACATACCCATATAGAAGTGTAAAAAGAAGCAAAGCATGTAACATTTTCGAACATTTTGTGCTTGATAAATAAATAATTTAATTTAAAAAACATCTTCTAGTGGATTGAATTGTGAATCTAAACTATTCTCGAAACCACTTTAACACTCGCAAAAAATTTCATGAAAATCGCTACAGCCGTTTAGGAGGAGTTCAGTTACATACACACGTACATAAAATGTTTATATATAAAGCTGTACAGTGAAATATCCCATAGCCGGTTATTTATATATAGAAGATGAATTTAGAATGTTGTAACTTTCTTCAGAAGTTGAATTTGAAGTTGATCTATAGATTTGTGTGGAATTAGAGAAAGTAATTCCATGAGAGTAATCCCAAGACCTAGAATTTTCTCCTGGCGTATTTATGCTAAACTGCACTTTCGTAAACAACAACTGCAAAAGGCTCATGGTAAGATTGTGTTCTATCCACACTTAGATAGAAGGCATTTTTTCCAACTTCGAGTTACTGATGTGAAAGTGATGAAGAATTATCTTATAGTTGTGTTTGAGACAACTTTTATCTAATTTTACGCCCACAATTCCTTATTAATTACATTAAAAAATGTGCACATCTGTAAATGAAAATCTGTCGAATGGTACAATTTTTATCAAAATCGGTTATATAGCTTAGGCGTAAAATGATGTTAAAGAAAATGTATTGGCCTATTTATATATCCATTTGTAATGTAGTAGTAATGCTTAAATGCATTTTGTAATGTAATAATGTTTGATTTACAACTGTAAACCTGTATCAACCGACTACGACAGGCTCTCACGATACACAGTGTCGACTCACAGTGTCGACTCACAAGGCCGCTTCAGAACTCCCTGAGTTGCTTGACCTAGTTTACATTCTCATAACAGACGTCGCTGACACTACTCCCATAAAATTAGAGGAGTCCAATAATATTGGCTAGTTTGAGAAATTGGTTTCTGCGGATAGCTACGGTCATTGATTCAGTGGGCTTTTACATTGTATCAACGTACTGAAAAAATTGTCAGTAGTTGTAGATAGTCTTCTTGCGTTGTTGTTGTTAGCCCTAGACATAGTCGTATCCATTATGTTTAGGCGTTTATTGATATGTGATGATGTTTGATGACACAGAATCGATGATTCATTTTATTGGCTAATTGTGATCCTCTATTAAGAAGATCGCCCCGTTAGAAACGTTTCAAACGGCCTGTTGCCTGTTGTAAAGAAAGAACGTCTCTTCTAAAAATAGTTATAAATTTAGCTAAAAATACGAAATCCAAAAATAGTGCTCAGTGGCATTTAGTCGTCAAAATTCAAAGTATTATTGTAAATAGCTGGCACACAGCTGTGTAATTGTTTTTTTTTTTTTTTGTGACATTTCTCAACACTAAAATAGCCGAAGAAAACTAAATGGAAAGGTCCTCTTGAGTTATTTAATATACATATTTATATAATATATATTACACTAACAAGCGCCACGGCGCTGGTCTGGATTTGAAACACACCAAATGGATTTTATCATTTTGAATGCACCAAAGATATGATCACCACCAATAATGCACTAAATCTTCGATTTGGGTTAAACATTTTTTTATTATTTTTCTTTGCCTGACTTTTAATTTCAACTTTGACATATATATCAAAGGCAAACTAATTGATTTTATACAAAAAAAAAGCGATGGAATTTCCCAACTTTTCCGGTAGACTATCGCATTAAATTTTACATAAAAACATTGTCCATGATGACATCCATATATGTACAAATTTTCATGGTTTTCAGTCAAACAGTGTTGGTGTCTATAGGCTTCAGACAAACAAACGAACACCAATTTTTATATACATATATAGATAGTTTTCGAATTTTTTTTCTTCACATATATATAACGAATAACATTAATCGCAATAAACTGCATGAGATATTTGTGTGATTAATATAATAATTTTATATATATAAAATTGGAAGTATGTTTGTTTGTTTGTTCGTCATAGACGCCGAAACCGCTTGACCTATTTTGGTAAAATTTTCAGGAAACAGCTATAATATCTTTTAAATGGTTACTGCGAATTTTGGTGCGAAAAAATCGTGGAATTCGCTAAATATTAAGACCAGCTCAATTTTCGAATGCTTCCCAAACTGTACAGATACAAATTAAACACAAAAACAAAGCCGCATCTGAGAATTTAGTTTTGAAATTTAATTTGCTTTGTGAATACCAGAAAGGGCAGAACAACGTCGTCCGGGCTACGCTAGTATAGAATAAAACTGGACTATATTGATGATAACGGATGCGCCGTTAAGGCATGGCCTATTCAGTATACGCCATATTATGATTCGGGTAAGCTCGTTTGTCAGAGGAGGATTGGGGTGCGTCAGCAGTTCTCTTTGGTAGCATTGTACCAGCTGATGCTAGGTCAGCTCATTTACTTTGAGATATTGATATGTATAATGCATTGCCTGAGGTTATAGAGTTTTAGAATTAAAATAGTATAGAAGTCCGTTTAAAATGTATCTGCTTTAATTGCTAACACAGTCGCACAGATAAAAACGTAAGACTCTTAACTTTTTGAGCCACTGCCAAAATTCACCGCGAAACTTGCGCCAGAATCAAATTGGGTGAACTTTAGAGAACATTATTCGGGCGTTCTGCCGTCATTGCAAAAAAACAGCACAACTAAAAAAAATTGATTTTCAAAGGAAAATCAAGGTATTGAGTGGAATAAGAAGTGAAAAAAATGGGCGCAGCAGAATTTGTGCCTCATTGCATTACACACACTACACGCACAACAAGCGAATACTTTTCTTACTGAATATTATGTATACGTATTTTATGGGTCATTGTAGGGTATTCGCTTGATTAGCGCAAAAGTACAGCGAAAAATCTATTGTGGCTATAAAAGTAACTGCAAGTTGTTATTGTGTGTATGAATGCGCAAGTCATGCTGAGGTTTTCTTGTTGCTGCGATGCGAATTAAAGAAAATATAAGCAAAAAAAAAAAAAAAGAAACAAGCAAAGCAAATTAAGCATAAGCAAAATAAAGAAATAAAGACAACAATAAACAACAAACTGCATTCAATTGAAACCCAGCGGCGTCTGGCGGGTGGCGTTTGAGGTGTGGCGAGCGCCGAGGGAGCGTCTGTGTGGTCAACATATTTAGTGACGCCGGTTATCGCACACTCAATTGCACGCTCGATTTCTCAGTCAGTCCGTTAGCCAGTCAGTCAGCTAGTCAATCTGTCTGTCGTTGAGATGATCTGGTTTCAGATAGCCCCCCACCTGAGAGAAGAATCAGAGCGCACGTTTCGCTTTCAACAATTTTATGAATGAGTTCGGTTTTATGTGATTTTTTATACGATTTGTTATTGTTGTTGTCGGTCCTCGCTTTTTGACTTCAATGTTATTTTTTTTACTGCACATTGTGCTGTTGTTGTTATTATTTTTATTATTATTATGTATATGTGATGTTTATACTCTACACACAGTAAATGGCATTTTAACTTTGACATGAACTATGCACAGTCAAGGGACATTGAAAATCCAATAAACTATGGCACATATGAACATACTAGCAGGTACCTGCGACTTCGTCTGTATAGAATCAATACTTTGGTTAGCCAATTTTTTTCTCCAAAATTTCATCAATCATATTCATTTCATACTATCTGCATACTAACTAAATAAATGAAAAATCTGTTTAATGGTTTTGTCGTGAAAAGGTAATATCTACGTGTTAAAATTTTAGTAAATAGCTCAATGCATGAGATGTTATTATTGAAAACTATAATAACTTAATTTAACAAATTTGAACTATGTTTTGGTTTGTCATGTCACATGTTTTCACCTATCACTTAATCACATATGACAAAAAGTAGCCTATGTTCTTTCCCAAAGTCCCATCTATCTCAATATCCAAATCGATACGAATTGGTTTAGCTGTTTAGGCGTGAAAAGGCAACAGAGAGACAGATTATAAATTACTTTCGCATTTATAATAGTAGTAAGAATAATCTTCATCAGTTGGATGAGAAAAGTTAATTAAGTCATTTGCGTCACACCACTAACACTTTTCCCAATTCGTTTTCCTATAATTACTGAAGCTCCTCCGAAGACTTTTGTGTATTACTCTAAGGTCTGTCAGTTCGATGTATTGAAATTTTGAGGAACTACACCTAAAATCGATAAACACAAATCCTGAAAGTAACAAAAATCTCAGCGAGCCGCTATAACGATTGTTGAATATTTAAGATCCTAGCCAGCTTAAGTTTTTTGAATGCGTAGAGCATTAAAAGTTCGGCATAGTCGCAGATGAATTGCTTGTTTTTAATCGTTTTCACTGCTCATTCGATTAGCTCTGCGTAATCACATTTTATGTTGCATTTATAAAGTTGGTGTTGCTGTCGTTGTTACAGATTTTGTTTATTTTTGTTTTTATTAGATTCTTTGTTATTGTTTCTTATCGTATCTGCGTTTGTTTGTTTGTTTGACTATTTTGTGGTGCATTTCCCATATTAATGAGGGGGGAGACTCAACATTTTTTAGCTCAATTTCATTTTCTTTTTAATATTTTAGTAAATAGAAAAAAGTTGCGCTTCATGAGCGAGTCCTATCGCGACACATTAATTCAATTATTGCACTCAGCCATCTCATTCCCTCATATACACACGCACGCCCAATGCCAATCGCGTGGCCCACTTCCGAATGTATGTATGTAGGTGTGTATGCGCGTGTGTCGTGTCATCGCGTTGTCGCCGACGATGCACTGTGCAGCGTTCGTTTTCATTTCGCTCGTTACTAGCCGGTTTTCCCGCTAAAATCTGGTATTAGCCAGATATGAACCCACATATGCACATACATCAATATGCATAAACTATTTCACATGCATAAATAGCAACATTAACAACAATAACAGCAACAGCAACAGCAACAAAGCTCGCCTGATGACGTTGCTTCTGGTATTAACGTCGACGACGGACCCAAAAGTCAACCGTCGCCAATTGTTTGTTCTCATTCTTGTGGCTCTCTCACAACATATCGCTCTTTCAAGCGCGCTCAATTCCATTCGGTCCACTAGTACTTGTTGTTGGTTGTTATTTTGCTGCGTTTCTGCAACGCCCGATAATGTTCCACTAGTGGCACCCCCACACAACAGTTGGCGATCGTCTCGCAATCAACAAAAGTTCAGTGAGTAAAGCGCATCGCGAGTTTACTATTTTTTTCTTCTTTTTTTTCTTCTTTTTTTCTTCTTTAAATATTTGTTTTTTGCTGTGGGGTTTCATCGCTATTTTTGTTGTTGTTGTTGTTGTTTATTTTTTTTTCGTGTACTTGTTGCACCTTTTACTATACACTTGCAAATACCATACGCGATAAGCGAGAACATGCTGAATTTACGATGGCGCATGTTTCCATGGGGACTTACTCACTCACACGATCATAAAGCGTTGCTACTTGCACGCTTCACTACCGGCTTGCATAGCATCGTAGCAACGTAGTCGTGCATTGCGATTGTGCTTGTCATGTGGTGGTGGGGGGTAGGGCGCTGGTAAGTCGGTGTGGCGTAATTAGCGTTGCACGTGGCTTTCATTGTGATGATTTTGCGATTTTCGAAGCAATAAATTTTTAGCGCCTTTTTTGTTGTTGGTCTAGTCGTAGTACAAACGTGTATCTATAATAAGGGGAACATATAGTCATACAAACATACATACATATATGTATATATATAAGTACATATCGATGCCGGCATGTGTGCACAATCGGTTGCTAACACGGCAGCAATAGCGATCGTCGCAGTCGTGATCGCTGCTGCTCATGCCGTTGATTGCAGCAGCAAAGCGATTCGTAGTAAATTTCTCTTTAGAATTTTTATTATTATCATTATTTTTTGTTGTCTTCTTTGCTTTATAAAGTTTGCATTGTATCTGTGTGCCGGTGCGTGTGGGTGTGTGTGTTCAGGCGAGAGCAAATGTTTATTCATGTGTGTGATCTCATTTAAAAGCAAACGCCCGCCAATTTAGCTTGGCGCATTTGCTTCGATACGCGGTTTCAATCAACGGGAACAGGAAAATATATGTATATTTATACATATATCTGTATATTATATTTGAAATATTATAAAGTCCCATATTGTAAACTCTGTCGTGTGTATGTTTGTATTTAGATAAAATTGGGGTTTTTTTTTTTTTTTTTTTTGAGTACAAGTGCCAGGTACGAAATGAAGCTGACTTTATTCACTTCATTTGCCTTGAATTGTGTTGAAATTTAGCCGAGACAAACCGAGCTGAACTCAACTGAACTGGGTTCAGTAGGTATGCATTGACTTCTAATGATTAAGGCTTATCGCTCTTTGTAGTGACGCTGATAATGTAGCGTAAAACCCGAAAAGGTCGCTTTAATGCGACAGAAAAAAAAAACCCACACACATAATAATAAATAATAAACACACAAACACACACACACACACTACACTTAAACATACCCAACTTACTTTTAACAAATCAAGACATCACAAATTAACTTCCAAGCCGGATGATTTTTTTTTGTCGAATTGGAATACTTAATCTTGAGTTTTTTATTAAACCGGCGTTTTTTTTTAAATTGCAGTAAATTCAAGTGTTTCATAAGTAAAGTACAATAACATTTAAATAGATATATTGATCAAAATATATATAAATAGATAGATTGAGATATATAGATAGATAGATAGATTGAGACTGATAGATAGAGAGATAGATAGATAGATAGATTGAGATGGATAGATAGATAGATAGATACATAGATAGGTAGATGGTAGATAGATAGATTGATAGATAGATTGATACATATATATATATAAATAGATAGATGTATAAATAGATAGATAAATAGGTAGATAGATAGATAGATAGATAAATAGAGTGAGATGGATAGATAGATAAAGTGAGAGGGATAGATGGACAGATAGACGGATGTATAGATAGATAGATAGAAACATAGATAGATACATCCATAGATAGATGTATAGATAGATAGATAGATAGAAACATAGATAGATACATACATTGATAGATGTATAGATATCTATAGATAGATAGATAGATAGATAGATAGATAGATAGATAGATAGATAGGTAGATATATAGGTAGATGTATAGACAGATACATAGAATGAGATGTACAAATAGATAGATACACAGATATATATATATATATATATATATAATGAATAAATGGGTAGATAGATATATACATAGATAAATAGGTAGATAGATAGATGGACATATGGACCAATAGGTACATAAATGTACATACTATATTATCATATATTTATATATGAAGAGCTAGATAGATAAATAAATAAATATATCTATGGAAAATAGAACAGAGCGATATCTTGATATTGAGTTGGTTCTTATATATTGTTAACTAAATGGCAGGTACATACACTCGTATATGGCTAAACAGATAAATATATATAGGTAAAAATGCAAACACTCACTGATTAGATCTAATCTGACCGAATGTCCTGGAATAATCGCTTTGTGTGAAAATCGCTTTGTGCAACTCAAAGTATCTGAGATATTTTTATTTTTTTGCTTATTTTCTGTAAAAAAAGAAGCGAAGGCGGCCGCTGATCAAAAAGAAGCTAAAATAAATTTTGTTTTTGCTGCTTGTTGCTTGTATCTACATATTTATTAGCGCAGTGTTGCTCCCGATTGTTTTGCTTTTGTTGTTGTTGGGGCTTGCTCATCATTATTGAGATGATTTTAAAAATGTTGTATATCTTCTCACTCATCCTTGTATATTTTCGTTATTACAATTACACTGAATCAAAATTTGTAGTTTGTGTTTGTATACGTATCTCTGTATCTTTGTATCCATATCCATAGTAGTGAGAATACTAAATACAATTGTTCGCTTCAGGGGCATACGGTTCGTCATGTTTGTCATGTAAGAATTATACACGAGGCTCAGTGTGTGTTTTGAAATAATTTTTATTTTTTTTATTTAAAAAAATTTTGTTTTGTTCTGTTTTCTTTTCTGCTCTGATTACTGAGCAATAAAAACGCTATCGTTACATAGAAAATATTTCCTTATTTCACAGTTCTGTCTCGCCCCAAAAACTCTATAATATTTGTCATGCTAATCAGAAATTTTTTCAAACTGTATCGACAGCAAAACAAATAATGATTTCCCTTCTAAGACTTCGACACTGTTTTGGCGCGTATGAGTTTCTAGCTAATTACGTCCTCAAATGCCGGCCCGGCTAGGAGAGGGAGAGCGAGAGGGCTAAGCCTAATGAAGTGCACGCAGCAAAGCACAGTTGAAAAATTTTTGTTGAAACGTTAAGGGAAGCACATTTGCTACTCCGATACACAAACCTGACTTTGTATATGTATGTGTATGTGTATGTTTTTTTTTTTTTTTTTTTGTTTGAGTTGCCGATAACTTTCACGTCAACACAGTCACACATTCGCGATTGCTGGTATTTACCAATGGAGTACACACAGTTAACACATAGGCAGTTACTATTTTTATGAGCGTCATTATGACGCCGCCATCGACAACATGAAAATGACTAATCGCGTTTCCGATTACGCCTCGGAAAGCAAAGCAAGGAATGCAGCAGCAGAAACAGAGTTGGCAATTCCTGGAAATCGCTGCTTACCGTTAAAAAGAGTCTTCCATTCATGCAGTGAAAGGTAAACATTTAAAGATTAAGTTGGTGAGCCCGTTGTGAGTTAATGAACAAGCCGTTTTTCCAAGCCATTTATGGTCGAGTTGTAAAATGGGGTGGATTCAACCAAAACGGGCGAGGTGCTTTCGATATGCAAAAACAATGTAGGTGATTAATTTGTGTTGCTTTTGGATTTACAATTTTATTTCGCGTTACGCAGTGCGATGTGTAGATATGTAGATAAATAGATAGTTTGCCAAATAGTTAAATTTGGGTGTGCAATATAACGGAGAGGAAATAGGCAATCGATCCTATTAAAGTGAAGTATGGGCTTTGTTCATTTGGTATGTGAAAAAATATTTCAAGGTAGCACCCATTAAAACCTTATCATAGCCTTAATGAACCTCAGACATTGTAATATATATAGTTGAATTCCACATTACGGACAGCCCACACAGTCGGCGTTTTCATTAATTTTTTTCATACAAATATAATGCCTGAAGCCGTGCGCTCCAATAACAGAAAATTGTCATCAAAATATCTCACATAAATGGACAGAATTAACGAAGAACACAAGCTAGTTTGTTAAAGAAGCAGATACAGCAGTTTAATAGGAAAATGAGATGTCAGAAATTAAAAATTCTCTTATTCCTGGATAATATCGCATTTCAGCCAAGGCAATTCAACGTGACAAATTTAAACCTTGCTCGTTTGCCTCTAAATTGTCCATGGATCAAGACATAATCCAACAGCTTAAGATTCAGTATAAACTCCCGATATTAAAAGACTTACTATCAAAAGTCGACAGAGCGAGTTCAACATCAGAGTTGGCAAAATCTATTAAAGTACTTGAAGCTTTGTACTCAATGAAATCCTCGTGGCATAAAGTTGAAGCGTCAACTAACAAAAACTGCTTCGATAAAGCTGGATTCTCTGAAATTAACATTATGGTTAATTTGTGCCCGATTTGGATGCCGATAATTATATGCCACTGGCAAATAATCATAACGCCGTATTATGAGCAATTGAAACGAGTTGCTCATTTAAAACCAGATGTCCAGAGATAACATTATAATAGAATTTCACCAAATGAAAAACTTGAAGAAAGTTAAGGCAATTTGTTATAAGCAATCAATCTATCTATAACTAAATTTTTTCAACCCAACTAAACTGTCCATTTGGGTGACAATACAACAATTGTTGTTCATCCCCAATAAGCGGACAACTTCCATAACAAGACAAAAGCACTGCGACGATGTGTATACGGCTATGGGCTATTTTACTCTACATCTTTATATCTAAAAGTCTTCTGTACGTGTGTATGTGACTGAAATGCTCCTAAACGGCTGTACCGATTTTGATGAAATTTTTTGTATGTGTTCAAGTGGTTTCCAGAATGGTTTAGATTTACAATTCGATGTAGTAGAAAGTGTTTTTTTAATTAATTAATTAATTTATAGCCGAGCTTACACACAAGCACAAAATGCTACATACTTTGTTTGTTCTAACACTTCTCTATGGGTATGTGTGTGCTGTTTATAAAGAGAAAATTAATTTGTGATATGCTCTTCTTTTTTCAATTTATTTATTTTTTTTTTTTTTGACAGGACTACATTTGTCGGGCCAGCTAATATACATATAATATCATAAGCCAATTAGCCACTTTCTGTATGGCCAACTTAAAGCAGTGATATAACAAGAGGAAAAAATAAAAATATGATAATTAAAAAGTAATAATTAGAAAAGTAAAAGTCAAACTATTTAGACGGATTTGTAGTTCTGTGTTATCTTTTTGTGTGTATTATCATGATGATACTCGTAGTTTTATTTATTCAGTAGTTATGCCTACATTTGATGGCGTTGATATCAAAAGCAATGGGCGCAAACTTTTGCGCGAATTAGGCCATGGGAAGCAACCGTTAGTTACCAAGAACAATAATAGAATATGAAAAACAAAACAAACAAAAAAAAAGTAAGTTATGTCATTTAGGCGAAGAAATTTTATCTTGAATTCTTATTTTTTATTTTTCTATTTACACAAAAAGAATGAAATGAAAAGTGCAAAAAATTCGTAGGGACCGTCGATTGCGCTACTCTCTATGGGTTTGTGCGTGTATTGTTCTAAAATTTCCGACACTTGAATAAAATCCAAGCGCAAATTAAGTATGAAACACCTGATAACGCTTATCAAACAGGGAAGGCAACAAAGAACACATCGAAGCGAACACGCACACACATCAAGGCAGCAACAGGCAGATAACAACAACAACAACAACAACAACAAAAAATCAACAAAAAGCAACAAATTTGACCTAATTTTGATAAAATTCGCATGACGAAACAACGCCAAAACGAGACGAATTTATTGGCAAGGAAAGAAAGGGAATGGGAATCTAATTAAAATTAATATTTCTATGGAAAAGCAAAAATAACAACAACAACAACAACAACAACAACAACAATAAATACAAGTGAAACGAATAACTGCATTTGCACAAATGTTGCTGGCTCCGTCTTCGTCTTCGTCTTCGTCTTCGTCTTCATCGTTTTCGCCTTAGCCTTCATCTTCAACACTATCATTGTCACCGTCAAAGTTACCTTCTGTTGATAATTCACATCAGCACTCATTCAGCTGTTCGGACGTACGGGCGTTGTGAAAATTGGTTTATAATGCGCGCATCAAAAACGAATCTCTTAGCAATTTGAATGACATCAGTCGACGCTCTATGTACACTCGAGACCCGACTTTGACACTTCTCTGATAATGAAGACTTTGGCGATTTCGGATTTTGGCTGCGTCGTTCGAAGTAGTCGTGATTACACGGCGTGGACTTCGAAAAATGGGTCACGCTCAGGTTGAGGTTTTTTTTATTATTAATTTATTCATTAATTTGTTAATGAATTAAATTTTTTTTTTTTGTTTATTTTATTGCCAATGTGTGCGATAAGTTTGGCTTTGGTTCTTGTGAGGCCTTAAGCCTCAGACTAGCAAATGTATACTGCAGTTTTAATACCTAATAAGTTGTATTGATTCGCTTGGAGAGGCTTGTGGTAACTCTATGCTCCCTAGAGGCGCGAACAAGGTACTAACAGAAAGTTATGTTATTTACTATAGCGGTTGCCCAGCGGTTGAAATTCAAGCAACATTTCCCTGCATTGACACCAGTCATATGGTTTAAACCGATTCTAAAAATGTTTATTAATCTTTGATGTTGATACTTGTGGAATGCAGTGAAAGAGCCGAGAGAGCACAGTAGTAGAAAGTAGCAATGCCAGGAGAGCGCGATCTTCATAATAATGATTTGTAGTATGTTATTCTACACTTAGTAACCAGATGCTGGCTTCTACGTGTATTTCCAACTACTTACCGAGAATAGCAAGATGGCGTGGTACATGGCAAAAGGCGCATAGATACCTGGTAACCAGCCCCTGTATTTAAATTTATTTATTTATTTTTTATTCTATGAAATATCTAAGCCGTTTAACTGCGCATTCGGCTTCCCCAAGTATTTCCGCAAGTTGTGAAATATTTTTTTAAAAAATTAACAATAATAATAACAAAATTCTTTGCATACAACCATGACGTGTACAATGCTCTGATTAAGTAGAAATATGCACAATCATTTTACAAATGCTGCTCAAGTCGAAGTACTAAAGTCTAAATGCCACAATTCAGCTGCGCGTTTATTTATTGAATACATTTGCACGCTACAACAGGCACTAGCTGTGTGTGTGCGTCTGTGTGGCATATGTATGTCCATGTGTGCGTGTGCCAGTGTGCCAGTGTGCTTAATGTTAATAGCAACGCATGCGAAATTGTGAAATTCCAACTATTAAAATATTAAACAGAACAATTTCGAAAGTACGCCAAAGAAATGCTCATACTAAAGAACGAGCTATGCTTGCGTCTGTCAATGCCAGTCGCTTTATCAAATGGTACCGTTAACAACGGAATATGAGCTGTTCCGTTTTTTTAATCATCAAACGTTGGGCTCAGTGCTCTCAACCAATTAGAATATGAAGTCACAGCTACTTAACACACAAACTAAATCTTACTCTCACTCACACTCTTATCACTCACGCTGTCTATCGAAAACGAAACGAAAAAGTTACTCATACGCAATGTTGATAATACCAATGTTCAACCTTGGACTGCCGAATCTTAAACAGTCAAGAAAAGCATTACCTGCGTCTTTTCTGGAGTATGGTCTTGTACTACGGGTATTGTTAGTTATTTGATATTGCTTTCATCGATAGTCGGCAAACTCTGACTGAGCTCGAATATGAATAAGGACTGTGTACCTTTTTGTTGGCGCTTCGAAACGCACCCAAACTATGTTTTTGAGAATCTTTTCATTTGTGTCCAACATGCAAAGTAACGCCGTTTCTTTTCAAGCCTTCAAGCCTCTATGTATATAAATAGTAAACAAATAGGCCAAGGCATTCGCTTTCGCGACACTTTAAGCCTAAGTTATATAGCCGATTTTAACAAAAAATATACCATTCGCAAGGTTTTCATTTGCAGTTGTGCACAAAATACTTTTTAATACAATAAGTCACACACACGCTTGCATTTTGTTAAATTACCTTAACTCGTCTCGTTACTAAGTGTAGAATGACATACTACAATTCAATATTGTTACGATTGTGTTTGTTTACGTTAATCGTTGTAGGAGACAAGGTGCTAACGATAAGCAAAAGCTGAGTAGGGCAGGCAAAAGCTGGAGTTTTATATGCCTTGAGTTTCTTCTAAGACTTTTCGTTGCCGTGGGTGGTAACTGATCTTAATATATGTGCGTGGGTCTGTCTGTTTATGTGTGTGTTAATGTGCGTATGCTAGGCGCCACACCAAGCACAACGGGCGTGTCACTTTGAAATGTTTCCGCATGAAATCTAATCAAAATAGATAATTTAACAATGAAGCAAAAAATAAATATTATAATAAAAAATTAAATTCCAAAAACAACAACAAACACAACAGAAAGAAATTTTGAGTGAGCTATTTCTTTATTTGCTTTTGTTTATAAAAGCGAAAACTTGCGTAAACACTAAAAAATAGATGTATGTAGGTATGTATGTCTATATATGAAAGTATAATGTTTAAAAAAGTATTGAGTATAATACAAGTGTCATTATAGATAGGTGCCAAACGTGCTGGGCGGTGATAGCTGGGCGACGCTTTGCCATGGAGGCGACTCACTCACTCGTATGCGTTTCACTTGCTGATAAGACAAAACAATTGTGAATCTTCTTAGCATTTGGCAACATACTCGTGTTGTATTTGGCAACATTGTACAGCTCTTCCCAATTCAACTGCTCACCGCGTCGCTTGTTGCGTGATGCTATCTTTTTGTTGCTTGTTTCATCACACCTCTGCAATCACCACCACGACTACTTCCCTCATGCTCTGCATTGTTTCTACTACAATACTCGAAATTTGATAAGAAATTTGGCGCCAAACGTTCAAAATTTCATCGTTTTCGTTTCTATTTCAATTGGCTTGTGATTGCTTTACTTTGTTGCCACACGATTCTCGCTTGATTGGCGCAATTATGGTGATTACTGACCTAAAAATTAAACAAAATGCTATCAGCAAGGTGCTGAAGTGCTGCTCTCGAACACAAATCGAAATACATAAGCTTGTTCCTTTTATTAAAATTTTTTTTTTTTTTTTTTAGAAATTATTATAAAATTGTAATGATCTGTGTAAGTCGCTTGCCTGCTAGGGGCTGTTTGAACATGTAATCAAGTCTGTTTCAGACTTCGGCCGTCACCATTTTTTTTTTAATTAATCATCAATAAGGCAAAATTATTGTGGGATAAAAACTAAACTAAACTGGAGGCAAGAAGAATGGAATAAGATAATTTTCAGCGATTAATCGAAATTGATGTCTGTATGAATTATTTTGCACAGCAACAAACGTACCTTATAAAATTTATATTCCGGTCCACTCACATCCCACTTGCTTCCCGATTCGGTCTGACCGATCTCAAAATATGTTTTCTTATTGATCTTTGGTGTTTATACTTAACGAGCACGGGATGTACCCTTTGATTTTCAAGTGCTATTTTGCAGTTGTGTCCCAATAGAGCTTTTCTTTTTTTTTAAACCCTTGATAACATAGTGAACAGTCGACTTTGATAAACTTAGTTCCGATGGTATTTCCGAATAAATTTCTCTAAAATTTAAATTTTCAATTATTAAGTTGCGCATATTTTCGCAAATCGGCCCACCACGTGCCATTTCGATACAAAAATAATAAATATTTAAAAAAAAAAATAATTAAGTTAAACGCTTTTATTGTAAAGAGTCATAATAATGATGAAGATAAGGTACTTAAAAGATAAAAAATAATTTAATAGGTGTCAAGTACCCGCCATAGCACCACTCTCCTCATCAATACAGTTTTTTAAACAGACGATTTAATGATCGTGGTGACGTCATTAAAACTATTTTGACAAATTATTATATTGTCATCAGAACCAAAGCTATGTACCAAATTTTAGATCAGTCATTCAACAGGAAATAGGCCAAATTTCATTTACAAGATTTGACCCAAATAGGCTGACTTAAATAAAAGCGTTCAGAAACAAAAAAAAATATATAATAGCATAGCATAGAAGGAATGAAATAGAAGATCAGATTTTTCCATTGTGCTGTTAAATGTTTGCACACAATGATGGATGATGACTTCCTACAATAAAAAAATGAATTCAAACTCCTAATAATAAAGTCATGTCCTTCAAAAGGTTGCATCCATAATGACGCCTAGTTTGTCGAGCTGCATTCCACAGATGTTTTGTCTCATCTTGAAACCAACAAGAGATCTTTGTTCGATGCCACTAAGATTTAGTAGGAAGTTAGCAGTTCTAGCTGTAGATTCATGAAGCTTGATAATCGTTATCCACCGAGGCACATAGTCCTTGTTTACAGCAATGGTTGGCAGCGTTACTTTTTTGTTTTTGAAGTGAAACTTCTTTAGCGAGGTGTAAGTCTAAAAAAAGTGAAACGGAATTCATGATGCGGTTGCTTGTAGGACTTAGTGGGTATAAGCATTGGTGCGTGCGTCTGATGCGAAGGAGAATGAGTGTGAAAGAGAATTAGAATTGTGTCGTTGCTGCTTTGTTGCTGTTGTTGTTGTTGTTGTTGTTGTTGTTGTTGTTGTTGTTGTTGTTGTTGTTGTTGTTGCTCGTGTTTGGTTTTGTTTGGTATTATATAAATAATTAAATACGTAATTTGCCACAATTATTTTAAAACTTGTTTCCCACTATTTTGTGCAGCCGTTTCACTTCAATAGTGTGCTTATATACATAGGTGAGGCACATACCTTTTGCTTTGGTATTACTCAGCTTTAATTTTTTTTTATTTTTATATTTTTTTTCAACTTACCGTTAATTTCTAATGCGCTTTGAATTAATTCATTTGAAATATGCGTATGGTAGATGCAGGAAAATCTCTTGCGGTTAAATTTTCTCTAATTAGCTGTTGCAGATATGTAATACTCACAGGGATTAAATTATTTATTTATGAATAAGTAGCCTGAAGTTAGAGACCAAAGGCATGAATGAATGAAGCGCTCTGTTGCCAAGCAACGCTCTTGACACAGTACAAATGAGACCATTTTCATTCGAGCGGGTGCTCATAAACTACTTGTAATAGTAATAGTAAAAGGTTGGCGGTTCATCCATTCGCTTTCTTTATGAATTGCTAAGCAACGCTTTAAATTCAATTAGTTTTTCGCTTGTTGCTTTATGCGAACATCTTTCAAAGGTTGCTCTTGACTAAAAAAAAGAATTAATAAATAAAAGAAAGCTATTACTAGTGGTCTATTAGCTATTTGTAATATTTATTTTAATATTACATTTAACAAATTTGCAATCACTAAGTGCACATTCAAATCGAGTGCAACAATGAAGTGCTGCGCTTATCTAAGCACTACGAGTGTGCTATTTTATTTTTGTTTCAGTACAACTCCGCACTATTTGGGAACTTAGGAATTGGAAATGACAGCAAAAAAAAAAAAACACCTAATTTAGTGGCTTGTTTTCCCATTAAATTTTTAATAGTCTTCACGCAATGACTGCGCAATGATAAGTTTGTAACACAGTGAAGAAAACATCAAAGACTACACAAAGTAGAAGTATGGACCAATTATTCTACCAAGCAAACTTTAGTCTTCCATTCTTAAGAAACATTTTCAATGCTACTGCTATCTTCTATCTAACGTTTGAACAACGAATTCCAATAGAGTAAACCATCTAAAATATTCTTAGAACTAGATAATTAATTGATTGAATTGATTTGCTTTAATACGCCACAGCGTTGGCTTCCTTTTTATTTATTTTCGCTTAGTAAGTCGGTTTAGCCAAAGAAAGTTGAGCACTGAAGAATTTTTCATAATTTGAATCTCGAGTCAAGAAAGTCTGTTGCTGCGAGAGAATCACTGGCGCCTTTTCATAATCTTGTGCTTCATTTTAATATTGCATTGCCTGAAATTATGGCAAAGTATTCAAATTGAATTCCGAACTGTAGCTCGATTTTGTTGGTTTTATTTAAGAGTGAATAAAAAATTACTGCAGACATTTTCAACATGTGTTTTACTAGCGGATATGTTGTCGGATATGCTGACACGTGTGTGAACGCGAAAAATAAATAAAAATAAGAAAAGAATACAAAAATGAAAAAAAAGCGAACTGAAAAATTGTGTGAGTAATGCAGAAAAGCTGGCAAAGCTGTAAGCAGCGCTTGAGTGCGTCAAAAACGCACTAACCGCCAACAATGCGGCTGAACTAAGAATTATTATAATACCATCATTACATATTACGCAACGGCAGGACTTCGTGCTTGAGGTTTCTGCATGAACTGACCAAAGTCTCTTTGTGTGATGAGCAAGCAACAAAGGGCTAACTGCTACAGCCAATACGGTAGGAAACTACTTGCGCGCAGCATAAATTACTCCCATAGTATCAACTAACTGATGTAGTTTAACAATACAAACAGACAGCACAACAGCATCTACAACAACAAAATAACAAACGCAGCCGAGGCAACCGTCGTAGTCACGGAAACAACAGCCGCCGAAGCAATAGCGGCTGCAATAGCAACCGTCAGCAACCACTGAACAAAATTCAACAGTTGTTCAACACAGCATCAGCCAACGACAACTACATGCATCAACCAGTCTTCAGCTTCAGCTTTCAATGCTTTTGTTAGGTATTGTGGGCGTAAAAATAATTAAAAGTTGTCACACACACACAATTACTATAAAATCTTAACGCATGTGCTTACTAAGTGTAGAATGACATAGTGCAAATCAATATAATGACGATTGTAGTTGAATTTCAACCGCTGGGCGTACTACTACTAAAATAGTTCAAAACAATTTAAAAACTCCTATATTACATGACTTGAAAACACTTTTAGGTCACGATAGCCAATTCGCCAATTATATAATATGTATACTAACTAGCAAGTGCCCACCCAGTTGCTGCTCGAAATTTGGCACACACTAAATTGATTTAATCGTTTTAAATGCACCAAAGATATGATCACCACCAAAAACGCACTGAATTTCGGTTGACAGACTTTTCGATTCGAATTTGACATACATATCAACGGCAAACTGATGAAGCAAGATTGATTTCATACAAAAAAATTGAATAGAATTTCCCGACTTTCCCGTTAGACTCTAGCTTTAAACTGCACATACAAACATTGTCCATGATGACATCTATATATGTACGAATTTTCATGGTGCTCAATCGAACTGTGTCGGAGTCTATAGGCATCAGACAGACAAACATCAATTTCTATATATATAGAAGACACAAATTCTGATTTAGCATTTCTGTAATAAAGTCATAACATCGTCGCATGTTTGCATACTTTTGAAGCCCTAGAAACGCTGCAAGAAAAGCAAAATTCAGCTTGCCGGAAATCCCGGCCAATTGCTTTTATGGGCGTGCGGGCCTAAGGGTAAGGGTAAGGCGACAATTAAAGCAACAAAAAATTTGGAAAAAATATATATATGAAAGCTACATGAGCATATAAGGTATACATATACATATATGTAGGTATTACAAAAAAAACAACGTCTGACCGCAGGCTTTTGCTTCTTCGACTCTGCTACGCCAGAGTTGGAGGCCAAGTCGGATCAGCAAAGTTCATATCTACTCATACACGTAAATTCACATCTGCAAAAAGTGTGTTCTCTGAAATCTTCTTCATCTTTGGTAGACAACATGCTCATCTTCATCATTATTATGAAGAAGAACTTCATCAATGGCTAAGTGCAACATTTGTTTGTCAGCACTAAAAGCTCTGAGCGTTGAGCGCCTTTCGTCGAGTTGTTGCTTTGTGCTACTAATGGCAATAATACGAAAAGCCCCCACCAAAATATGGCTGAACAGAATTTTTTTGTGATTTTCAACAAATCAATTAGCTGTGCTGTTAATAGATCAAAAATGCCATAAAAAATGTTTTGAGGGCATTGTTTGAAAATAGGCCTGAAGTAGTCGAAGAGCTAAAAACACAACACTTTGAAAATAACGACACGACGGTTCAACGTGTTCACCCTTGACTGCAGCCACCCTTCGATCGCAGCCCCCGATTATGAAAATTTTAATATACATTGAACTTGAAATATTTATCTGTAAGTCGCACAGACTGTAATTAATGGCCTCGCCAAGAAGCACAATAAACATTTTGGCTGAGATTTCAGCACTTGAAACCGAATCAATGAAACGAGAAAAAAAAAACTGCTAACTAAAACTCTGGAAAAAGACGAACTGATTAAAAATCAACTCTCAGGAATTCACCTTAGAAAAGTGCACGCACAGAACTACCAATCCAGTTGGGCAGGAGTAACATCAAAGCTAAGCTGAAGCTACTGGAAAAATATCTGCCGCGTAATGAGAATATTCGTGATCATGGTAATAGACGAAGAGTTTTTTTTTATAGATAGAAGACGTGAAAAAGAATGTAAGCGAAGCCAAATTAATTGAGAATTTAGCGTTGCCCAATTGCAAAGTAATAATATCATCGAGACTGTCTCGGTAGCCTAGTGGAACGTAACACAATGGAGAAAGAGTCATGCTCATGGACAATACCTTCAATCTCCGGTAGGTGGCGTTGTGCCATGGTGACGTTAGATGGTACTCTCAACAACAAGAATTGGTAGCGGCAGGCTGATCACCCAGCTTATCAAACAAAAACGATTCGTTTAACCTAACCAGCACAAGTCTTGGATTTAAAGAAAAAATAAATAAAAAGTAAAAAAAAAATAAAAAACAAATTAACTTCTATGCTCCATAGAGAAGTAAAAAATAAAAAAAAATTCAAGTAATCGAAAAGTGCGCACAGTTATTTGAAGAATTGTTCGAAATTTGGCACACGCCTTTTGAGCTAATTGAGGCGCTAATTAGCCCGAACTTATAGTTAAGATCGAAAAACAAACTGGGAAACTTACAGTACTGCCCGAACTACTATCAACTCTTGCCCCTACGATTTGTGCGCATATACTTTTTTCAAACGGACTTTAATAATTTATTTAAAATGTTTGCTTACATAAAATGTACTTGTTTGAAAGGTTGTGCAAGCTACTCTTAGAAAAAAATTGCTCCACATTTATTCAGCATGTAATATTTTTTTATTAATTTTTATGTGAAACAACGGCATCCATTAATAATTTTTATGGTTCAGTTTTTATGCGGTCTAACCGCACAAAAAATAAAGAATCACATGAATTAATATGAACAATTTGCCGTTATTAGTGCTGGGAATGTAATTTGTTTTGTTTCTCTGTGTGCTTTGGCATTCACTTTCGCTTTTTAAACGCTTCTATTTAAATTAGACCTGCTTGCGTCAAATCTTGCAATTGAAATTTTGCCTACTTCCTGTTGAACGATTGTTCTGAAATTTGGTACATAGCTTTGGTTCGGATGACAATGTAATAATTTGTCAACTTTGTTTGAATGACGTCACCACAATTTTATTTAAGTCTGTCCAATAATCTATATTGATGCAGAGTGTGGTGTGATGGCCGGTACCTGGCACCTCTCAAATTCCTTTGTAGCTTTTGGTACATTAACTGCATTATAATTATATTACTTTACAATAAAAGCGTTGAATTGAAAAAAATTTTATTGCATTTTGTTTGATTGAAGGTTAAATATTTTGTGAATAGATGAAAGCAGCTATCAAATGTAGCTACCAAAAGCGATGTTGAGCTGCACCTCATAAGCACAAAGCAAAGCCTGATAAGAAATGAAAGTATACATAAAGCAAACAAAACAAATATAGTAAAAGGAAAGGTTCAATGAACGGCATTAACGCCTGTGATAAAGAACTGCTGGGCAAATAGTACAGCAAAAAGCAAAAAAAGACATCAACAATGAGAGGAGAGCAAAGGATTGCTGTGAAAATGAAGGATTTGTTTAATTTGTTTAATAAAGAATTTAAAAATAAATAAACCAAAAAAAAAAAAAAATAACTGAATTAGAAATTTTGTCTTTCCTAATGTGAGTGCACGCATGAATGCCACACTCGTAGACACATTTGGGCATACAAACTTTGAGCGGGCGTACATGTACGCTCGCTGCATTTGACAAGTTCTGTTGAAATGCAGCCATGCTGAAGCTGACGTCAGGCATTGAGAACGTTAACGCTGAGTGAGCTGCGGCATTTCGAGCAGTTCGAGCAGGCTGAGCGTGAAAGACAATGCGTCATTTGCCTGGCTGCTGCTGCTGTTTTTAGAACGCTGCTGCGTCGAATAATTTGGCATAAATGTTACATGCAGCCGACACGTGCGCTGTGATGGGGAGGCAATGGCAATCGTCACTTTGTTTACTTCTTATATTTGTAGGCAATAGTGCCTTTACAACTATTTTTGTCAGTCTTTTCGAACGTGTGTGTGTGTGTGTGTGTGTGTGTGTGTGTGTGTGTGTGTGTGTGTTGCCAATTGCTGCAACTTTGTCAATAGAAGGAAGATAACAAAAACACTTCGCTTGTGATGTTCACAGCAGCACAAATCCCCCTCGAAGCGCACGATCAGAGTTCATTTTCGTACTGCCAGGCCAGGCGTTGTTCGCAAATTTGGTTTTATTCGGTCGGCAAATATTTGTTCGAAACAAGCGAAAAACAACTGTGGCAACTCATCACAATATGACCAAAATAAAAGATACAACAACAACAACAAAAACAACAACAAAATTATTTAAATAATTGGCAAGTTAATTTTTTGTTCGCCTTTTGTGGAACGTGTGCTTCTTTGCACAGTCGTTTGATAAAAATATATTTGTATAGATAGAATAAATACATTTGGCAGTGTTTGTGTATGTGTTTGTGAATTTGTGTGTGTGTGTGTGTGTGTTGCAGGCCTATATTTGTTTAAATGGTTGGCATTTGAACTGAAGTTTTTTTTTTTTTGGAGCGTGGGACGTTTGATAATATTCAAAGAAGTGTTGGAGTGACTAAGAGTGCGTGAACGAGAGAGATGGGGAGAGAATGAAACTAGACAGTGTTGATACCCATATATTGTACAACATTAATCTGATTGTGTCAAAGGCACACTTGATTTAAAGGCGACATTTCAGGCTACATTTTCTGTTCTGTAATTCGTCACTCGTGTAAACAGTTATATGGATTTGAAAATGAGTAAAATATCTAGGCCTTTATTATATTCACGGAGGCTATCAATCCCTTTCCCGGCGCCCAATTATGGGCCGTGCTCTTCTTTCTAATGCTCTTCACACTTTGGCATTGACTTGCAGTTTGGCACGCTCGAAGGTGTCGTTACTACACTAGTGGACCTGAAACTCTTTTCCAATTTTCCCAAGGAGTGGATCAGAAAAGTTGAAGTTACATTATGTAAATAATATACATATTGCATATAGATAGAAAGAAAGAAAAGATGCACTATGACTAAATGATGGCAATACGTAATTAAACAAAACTTATTTGATCTAAATTGGACAACGATTGCATTGTCTTATTCAAATAATATTTGAAAAAAGGTTAAAAATAATGGATTTCTTTCTACTCAACCTATTATGCCCAACTGATTTCAATGAAATTTTGCAAATGTGTATGATTATGTCCTGAATCCCTAATAGGATAGTTGTTTGAAGCTGTTTTTTTTTATTTTTTTTTTTTCATAATAATACAATAATTATATATTTGTGTAGAGGAACGCTTCCTAGTGGACGGATTCGATGGGTTCCCACAATTTTTTTGTAAACAACTCAGCGTGCGTAAATAGATATGCTATGTAATTTTATGATTTCTGATGGATGAGTATACAGCTGGCTGGTAGTGAGGAACAACATTATAAAAGCATTAATATATAATTTGTTACATTATGAAGTGAGAATGTGTAGTTTTAGAACATAAAACTACAACCCGGAGCTAGAACGAATGAGCACAAGTAGTGCCCATTAAATGGACTTCTCTATGAAATTATTATGAATTAACTTCTGATCAGGTAACTATACCCGAAAATTTAAGCTGCACACTTCTAACGAAAAGGAGAGCATTTCGGTTTGGAAGCAAATTTTCTTGGAAACCGCCTAACAGTTATAGCAACCTAACGCATGGAAGGAGCACTGATTCACTGATGCACTGATGTCAGGAGGCTTGGTAACACCTCAATTTCAGCTCACCTTAGGAACACCTAAAATGAATCTAATTAACAAATGTTATGCAATTACATATTACAATATAATTTCGTGCAACTACGCAAGCGTTGAGCAAATTCGTCGAGATGAGCGACTGGCGATCTGCTAAGGGAGAAACAAGGCAACTTGTTGTCACGTTGTTACCATTTCCTGCATTTATAACTGTAATATGTTCTCGGCTATAATTACCGCTTCGTTAATAGTGTTCATTGATGAACTGATGTTGTGTGATGAAAATAATTTCACTTGCAAAATTTTGACTATCTGTATATTTGTTGAAACCTATCGAATTCTAGCACTACGAGGAGTAAGCTTTTATAGAGTAAAATTTACGGAATATAAATAGACCAAGACAAGACTCGCTGCTCTTTCGGACACTATCATACAATAACGTCATTAAAATTTGTGTCTTTTTGACAATTACACTTGAGCGCTAGACGTTGTGAAAACTTTTGCTTACTTTTTTGAAGTCGAGCTTAGTATTTAAAACAATAAATAAATTAAATAAATGAAAAGCAAGTGATACAATCAAACTTCCTTATAAAAAATCCTCACGCGACCAAAAAATCATGAAAAATTCGTTATGTGTACTCGAATAAGCTGCGCTTGAAGCTTGAATTCAGTTCGTAATAGCGAGAGCTTCGTTATATGGAAGTTCGTTGAAGGGAAGTTCGACTGTACGACAATACCTTCAATGCTGATCCATGTGCTGCACAGGCAGGCAAACACTGACAATGAATCGGCGATAGGTCGCCATCTCAGCTGAGAGTTAAGTCAAGTTAAGAAACTATGAACTGATGAATGTACAAGTAAGCAGAACCAATGTCTTTAAACTTATATTCTTATTACAATAAACCTTATATTATAAACCTTAAACAAAAGCTTATGCAGCAGCTACTTGTGTGCAGCGCATTCTATCTCATACAGTTTTATTTTCATTCGCATTGCTTATCAAACAGCCGACGTTGCATTCGTGGTTGAACGAGTTCGAGTTGAACTTTGGAGAACGCGATTTTACTTTATTTTATATATATCTATATATATATATTCTATTTGGTTTTTCTTGTCTCTGTTTAATGTTCTTTGTTTCTATGTGCTTGTGCTTGTGTTCTGCTTCGTGCCATTTTCGTATCCAGGAAATTCACTTCGCTCACTTTCATACACAATGAAATATTAGCACGCTATATTTAAAAGCGACGCTGGCGTTGTCGTCTGCTTGTCGTCATCAAATGCGTTTAGCGTTGGGTTGGTGCGGGGCGGGGCGTGGCGTGGCGCGGCATGCATGCGATTAACATGTTTACGCAGTTTGTGTGCGATAACCCGCAATTCAAATAGTTGCATTGCGCCAGCATTTCCTATGCGCGTTTTAATTACACGTGTGAGACTTTTATGCTGCTGTGGTCGCCGCTAGCGTCACTTTGTTTGTGCAACGCAGCTGTGCAATTTGCAAATTGAATATAATGAGAAATTACTTACTTACTTATTATCTAGCGACCATAATTATGTAATGCAATGTTTTTCATCTATTGCTCAGTTAAATTGGGCGTGCCACGTCGGCGTTGGGGCAGGCAAGAATTTATGCTAATTGGGGGTGGGTCGCTGGCGTGTCTGCTTACCACTTGCCCAACGTATATGTAATCTTCTGTCTTGCCACGCTAAAAATATTATATTTCCATTTTCACTTAGATGGGTCGGCATTTACAGACAAAAACACAGACGTTCAGTTAAATATTGATTTGTTTACTTTTAGGTAGACAATTTCTAAGTAAATATTCGAACCTGGTTGCCGCAAGTCTTGTCACAATTGATGACATTATTGCTGCACTTTCATTCTTGTATTTTTGCCATTATGACGCGTAAATGGGTCAAGTGTAGGCAGGTTTTCTCGTATTGCCCGTCACCAGCTTCCATGAAGGCGATCAATTATTTAACAAGCAAATCAATTATTTGATAGCTTCTCACCTCGCGCCTCTGACGTATAATTTTCAAATTACTATGAAAGTAACTGGTGCCTGCCCAGTTGGTTGGATATACGAATTTTAGTCGGTTTACCCATAAAAATTTTGAGCAACAAATTAAATAATAATAAATAACACAGGATAGGATACCAATTCTAATAGATATTAGGTGCTAAGTTACCAAAAAAATAATAAACAAATTCCATTACTTAAATTTTCCGAAAAAATGACTTTTCTCATTTTACTTAGTATTACCGCGTATTACTCGTATTACTAGCGAAACAACCAAACTTCTGCGACATAGCTTTATGAGTGTCGATACATGACAAAGCACAGGACTTCCAGTAGCAAAAGTAATGGAACTTTTCCAGCAGTGACTAAAAATATCAAATATTCATTTGAAAGAATGCTACGAAAAATAAATTATGCTTATCATGGTTGGAGTATATCTGTTGATCTAAAGATACTAAATATGCTTCTGGGTTAACAAGGAGGCTATACAAAAAATCCTTGCTTCCTTTGTGAATGAGACAGTAGAAATAGGGAGCATCATTGGATCTAAAAAAGATTGGCCACAAAGAGCAACATTATCTAGTTGATCGCTCAACAATGCTGCTACCTCCACTTCAATTAAATTAGGTATTATAAAGCAATTTGTAAAGGCCCTACCTAAAGAGGTTACTTCTTTTAAGTGCTTATGTGATAAATTTAAGCATTTATCGGATGCAAAGATACAAGAAGGCATTTTTGTTGGCCCTGAGATAAGCAAGTTAATGAAAGACATTAAATTTACAAAAATCATGAATAAAACCGAAACCAACGCTTGGAATGAATACGTTTAAAGAGTTAGTCCAACAATTTTTTATGAAAGAGAAAAAGGCCAGATTATGAAAAAATAGTCAAAAATATGCTCAGCAATTTCCATACACTGGGTTGCAATATGGGTATGGGTATAAAGCTACATTTTCTGCATTCTTATATGGACTTCATTTCGTGAGAATCTTGGTGCCGTAAGTGAAGAACAAGGTGAGCGCTTCCACCAAGATATTAAGGTGATGGAGAACAGACAGCAAGGAAGTTGGAACGCAAGAGAACTGCTGGATGATAAAGAGAGATGAACCGCATAGAAGGCATAATAGAGAATGTTTAAACAGGACTTCTAAAGGAAGTAGAAAAAATATACCATTACTGTTTTTGATTTACGTAGTCTCTTTATCATTATTTTTAACTAATATTGTTGGTTTTTTTAAAAAAAAAAAAATTAATATGAAATCCATTTATTTTTGCTTTACCACGAAAATGGTTAAAAAAATCTAAAATAGCAAGTCATCAATAAAAAAAATCTCAATGTGGTGAAAAAAAAAACAAAGATACAATTTAATGTAATATACCTAGATATTTAAAAAAAATAACATAAATTTTGGAAAAAATTTTTAATTTCGTTGACCTGTGTAGTTAAAACAAAAAAAAATATATAAAGAAATCAATGGAAAAGTTACTTCAACGTGTTTGCTGCGTAATTCGCTACCGTCGTCTAAAGAGCTTGACGACCTTAATCACGCAACGATTTATTTAAAAAAAAATTTTTTTGGGAAACTCTTTTGATTGCTTAAAAATTTGCACAGTTTAAAAATAACTGCAAAAAATCAAAAAAAAAAAAAAAAAAGCAATACAAATCATTTGACTCTTGGTTCAAGTGCAACAATCTAAAGAAACTCAGAGAAATTTTTCAATAGCCTCAAACAATTTTGAATTCTAAATGAAAGCACTAGCAAGCCCGGCAAACGTTGTTTAGCCCTCTCTAGTATGTGTTGTACGACTGACTCATGCTTAATGCTCTTTGCCTATGCGCTCTCACTGTATTCATAAGAGCGCATCACTGCCTTAGCACTTTCTTTTTGCATGCTATTTTTGCAAGCAACTCACAAATGCAGATACACAAATAAATAAGAAGCTTAGCGAAACCAACGAAACACTTACAAAACGTTTTGTGCTTGTGGTCCTGTAGTTGTTTTAAAAAAAAAAAATTAATACTAAAAAAAGTATATTTGCTTTTAAAAACTAAAAAAAAAGGTGTGCCCCGACCTTCCTATGACAATTATCTATATTTTAAAAGCAAAATATCTAAAATGGTTAAAAATTGTGGGCAGCAGAGGTCATCCCAAATTCAGTAACAAGAAACTATAGTAGTGTAGATGTGCACAAAATAGTTTAACTGTTAAGAACTTGTGTTTAAACACGTCAAAACATGAAATTGCAACAACAAAATATATGCGCTGGCAATATAACAGCGAGAAAATGCAAGAGAGAGTATGCGTAAGGAAGACTGAGCGTGATGGAGAGTGTGAGTAAAGGAGAGTGCGCGCAATAGAGATGTGCGTAAAGGCACGAACAGAATGGTGTTACTGTTACTGAAAAAAAAAAGTGAACAGAACGCGTGCTTCAGTAACAGTAGAGTTGTCATACCATTAAACGTAAGGTATTTTAATACTAAGGATAATAAAAAATTTTTAAAAAAGTAAATTTTAAAATTAATTTTTTTTTTAAATAAATGAATGAATAACCCTGCGCTTGCCATTTCAGATTGAGAGTGATTGAGAGAGAGTGAGCGAGAGGATTTGTTGCTGAGCAAATTCAAATAGTTTGACTTTACGGTAACACCCAGTGGAACACAAGCAGAGTCACAGCTACACATTGTGTTCGTTCACATACAAACAGCTGTATTTGATTTTTTGACGGATAGCAAACGCAGTAACAGTAACACCATCAAAGAGTATTAATTCATTAATTCATGAATAAGTTCTCTCTGAACACCATTCTGTTCGAGCCTTAACACCGCGCTCGCAAAATAACAGCTCTGTGTGACACATGCCTTTATGTTTCTTCTTCTTATTTTTTAGCAATATGCTGTTGAGGATTTTAATGTATTTTAACATCGAAATATTCACAACTAAATAAGCTCAGCAAAATAAGCGCTATGTGTGATCGAATTTCGACTATTGGGTGAAAAACTAGTTTTAATTATTAGACATGCGCCTATGATATCTGAAGTGCCGAAGTTTTATACTCTGATCTTGTCGACTTGATGACAAAATTGATGAACAACTGCCAAAATATTATTACTTTTGTGAAAGTTTGTACTTTAATTCCCCTAGAAAATTGGCCTTGCTTGAGCTTAATGCGATAATACGCGTATAGTTCGCAAAGTAGCTTTAACATGCAAAGCAGAGTCCATTAATCCTCATCAAACTCATACATGATAAGCTAACTTCCGCCACGAAGACAACAAATAAATCGCATTTTCGAAAACTTCAACACGATTCGGCGTACTTTGAGAGTAGAAAAATTCTTAAGAGACAAGGCAACAGGAGGGAAGAGTGCCTTTTTTATTAGTGTGGTTTTTTTATTATTTTTGTCTTGATTCACGTTGTCTGACAAGAGCTGAGTAAATATGCACACGCTTATTCAACACAAACACAACACAACTCAGCGCAGCTCAGTTCATTTAAACTCGATTTAATTGAAGCCGCTACGAATGTCATTGACTTCATTTCAGGGTGCCAGCCGAGGGGGTGTAAAAAAGCGAACGCATTGAATGAATTTGTGCTCAAATGCCAAAAAAAAAAAACGAGACACAAACCAAAAAACAATAATAAAAAATCTAAGAAATAAAATAAAATAAAAAAAGCAATCCGAAAAAAAGAATTTAAAAAAAAAAACCGAAAAAGCTGAATATTTTTTTTAACTTCGAGAGGACAGAAGCAACAGCATTGATTTCACAATTTCACGGGCAACAGGCATTCTTTATCAAGTCCTTGCCGCTTAACTAAATTATATTTGTATGACACACACACACACACACACACACACATGGAGATAACCGGAAAACAAAACAAACAAAATGACGACGGCAAAAGCCAAAGGAAAAAAAAGAATACAGCGCCATAAAAGAGACGATTTGCGTGTGGCTGTATGCAATACAACGTTCAATAAAATGTTGCCACGCCTTTACAGAATTATTTTCATTATTTGTATTTCTCTTTAAATGTTTAATGCTCATTTCTGTGCGGTGCATTACTCTAATTTTTATGTTTTTTTCTTATATTTTTTGCATTTTATTTTATTTTATTATATATTATTTAATTTGTTAGTTTCTCTGTCCTCATGCACAGATACAATTTTACAAATTTGCCGCTCGTTCTTTGTTGATCATTTTGAACCATTTAGGAACCACACTAAAAGAACTTTTTTATGCGGGTTCAAGGCTATTTTTTTAATTTTCTTTGTTTGTTTCTTTTTTTTTTTTTTTGCATGTCTCACTCAATAATTCATTCATGCAAATTTTTATTCATGCTGCATTTAGGTTTATGTCAAATATCTTTGTAGCTAATTTATGTTTATGTTTAGATACTTCATTGCAATGGCTTCAGTCTTAACTAATCAAACTATTTTTTTGTACTCCATTCCAAGTTGAGAACTTGATTTTTTTTATTATTAAAGAATGGTACTTACTTGGTTTGCATTTTTTAATGCTGTCATTGTTCTTGTGAGGATTGTTTTTTTTTTCTCAATTTTTTATTTTATTTTGTTCTACACTTTTGCTTGCATTTCGCTTCGCTTCGCTAAACGAGCCGTTGGCAACGAGCACAGTGCATTTTTGTCAGTTGGTTAAGTGTCTCTATTAAATAATGTTGATTTATTATATTCACACACACACACACACAAAGGCACAGAGCCACGCATTCACTCAGTCACTCAGTCACTCAGTCAGTCAGTCAGTCACTTTGTTCGTATTTTAATTCATTCATTTGGCTTAATCCTCTTCATGCTGGTGTTGCTGATAAGTAATACGTGTACGCTCCGCTCCCACCAACTGCTGAACCAACTGCTGTGATCGGTTGGCATTGTTGGCATCGGTGTCCATGTGTGTTGCCTGAGAGGGGTTAGTGCGCATTTAGCTGGGTTTTTGTTTTTTTTGTTTTTGTTTTGTCGGTTTTCACTTGCTCTTTGCTTAATTATTAATTTAAATCGCATCGTTTATATGATAACGATAGACATATTGGACAGACATCTAACTGTGTATGTGTGTTCCAGTGGGGGCGCTTAGTGCAATGCACTACGCCCGTAAAATAATGTGAACAGTCTACCTGCGCTTAAACTTAGATGCACAGGCTCGCAGTCAAACTGATGAGAGTGAAGTTCAACTAAAAAAAAAGTACAGCATTAAAAATCTATATACATATCTATATATATAAAACAAAGTGGCAAAAGCCTGCGTTTCCCTCTGATGCCCGTAATTTTTTACCAATTGAATTTTCTTTTGTTTTAAAATGTAGATAATTACCGTAGAAAGGTTGGCGGACCTACTTGCAGAGGGAATACCGGACCCAGAGAGAACAAGTTCATATAGAGTATACATTCAAAGAGTATGATTATATTATATACATATTTAATACTCTTTGGCAAGAGTTTTTTTTTATGTAGAAAATTACGGGACGAAATTGATAGGCGGATAAATTTTAATGCATGCAAAAACATTGAAAGAAAAGGGAAAGAGTTCGCTGACGCAGTTCACAGTTGAAATATTTAATTATAATTTCATTTATACAGCAGCACTCGTTGTCATTTAAGTAAATTATTGTATGTATTACAATTATTATTAATATAATTCGATTGTTATTGCAATGGAATTGTGCCATGAAGTTTGATCCGCATTTGAATTTACATATTTCGTTAGTACTTTTTTTATTTTGTCGTTTGTAATTTCTTATTTAATTCCAGTGCTTCACATTTTCTTTTTTAAAATAAAGAAGTCGTCGTACTTGGTTAGCGGAAAGGATTGAAAATCTATGAAGAAAGGGCTACAGCAAACCAGTGAATCAGACAAAGACCGTATAATTTTTCTATTAATCTTCTTTATTGAACTGGATTAAATTTTAATATCAAAAGAATTTAAAGTTAATATAAAAACGAATACATTCTTTAAAAGCAAAAACATTTATTAATTTTTTCTTTTTATTACTTTTTTTAATTTTATTTATTTTATTTATTGTAGACAAAAACACATGCTTGAAAATTGTCAGGGACTCAGGATTAGGATAACTCAGTAGTCTCTGTCTATATTTGTTGCTTAAAAAGGGCATATACTTTATAGATATATACGAGATTATCACTCTATACTTCCTCTTAATTCGAATGCACTGTTAAAACCAACGAACACACAGCTGTATGCCAGCTATTTAAACTGATAATTAGATTTTTCACTATTAGCTATCACTGATCAGAATTAATGTAAGCTCCTAATACAGTATTTCAATGGAGTAAGCAGTTGCACTGGATATTTAGCGTGTAACCTACTTATGTAGTTTTAATTTGCTCTTTGGCGAAGTTTCTAATAGAGAATATAGCTGCTTATCGTTAGACGGTGTTTTTCTAATTAGCATTTGATTATTCTGCAGCTTTGGGTATATATCCACTTTTAAAATTACAATTCCACCTCAATTGCACCTACTCATACAAGACAATCGACAACCACTACAAAAGTACAACATATATATAGCTATAAGTTGCCCCGGCGTTGCTCAGGATTGCAGGAGTGCAGAATGAAGAGTGTGCTCATTCGTATTCAAATTTGAAATTGATTTTATTAATTTAATAACTTAAAATCCAAGTCACATTTTTTTTTTTCAAATTTCTTTCAGTACAACTAGAAATTATCAGCCGCTTAAAATGTTTTCTTGGAAAAGCCACTCTCAATCGTAAAGAAAAAAAAAATGGTTAAAATTATTTTCATTGCTATGCATTGTAAATGCCGCAGTATATATTGTACACGATAATCCGTGCGACGACGAGGAAGCCACATTCATTAGGGCACACCTGCAAAAGTTTCATTCATACATATTTTTGACATATATTATATATGGTGAGGCACAGTTCGAACATTAAATTAGCCATTTTTGAATAATATATATACGGCCTTATACAGCATACAACCACAGAACCGCCACCGCCAAAGTGCAGCTTAAGGAGCACTACACCCCTTCAGTCTGTCTGTCGTTGATGGCGTGACAAAACTTTTTGCTCGAATGGATCTCGCAAGAAAATGCCAAGAAGCCACGCCAGACAACATCAGTTCATAATTAATCAGACTCCCTGCGCGGAGTTCGCCCTTTTGGACTGACTATACGAACAACACAACACCAACAGCTTCAAGAATGAAGCAGCAAACAAGACTCTGAACCCTTTTGGTTGGCGCAATTGTGCTGTTGGTTGAGCTTCGCTGGGCTGCCTAGCTGCCTGGCTACTTGGCATGGCAAGTGAATTGAATACTTTATGGATTTTATGCAATTTCAACACGCTTCAACACTGCGATCCGGCTAACAAAATATTAATACAAGAAGAATACGCGAACAACAATAACAAAATTTAGCCATAATTTAGCCGGACATCGATGCCATCGTTCATGTTGTTCGCCCTACCGCCAAAAGGTTGGCGAAGGCAGGGCAGGGCAGCGCAGCGCGTTGAGTTACGCGAATAGTGGGGCGTTGAAGCCCGACGAAGAGTGATGATGAGAATATTGGACGCAAAATGAAGAATACGAGTAAAGTCGAGTATATTCTTAAAATAGGCAACTTCTTTCAGCTGCTGACAAAATTATTGTTCTAAATGGTTTCTACCGCTGAGAAGTGCGATTTGCGATTTTTAAAATATTTTTTTTTAAATTTATTTATCTATTTTTCATGGTGTCTTTGTGGGCATTCACAACGAGCTAATTTGCATGCATAGCCAGCCAAATGTGTTTTTTTTTTAGGCTTATTTTATGGTCTAACACAGGTTCCGCATAGCGGCCAAATAGCAGCGGCACCTTATCAATTTTGGAAAGCGTTTGATGATGGAATTGATGACGAACGCAGGTGTACGACGTAGAAGAAGCGCCATCAGTTTGGATTGGGTTCGATTCGATTCGCACTCATAAGGGGCGCATGGCCATAGTTTTTTTTTCTTCATTTTTTCCACTCGTTTATTTTAATAACTACGAGTGGCAAAGAACCAAAAATTTTGACTTTTCTATTATGTTTTCAATGTCAAGCGTGTCCGGCGTACTTAATTGAAATGACAACGAAAGCTGACAAATCGAATGGCACGTTCGACATTTACACGTGTCGCCATTTATGCCTTCTGTATTCGTTTGATGAACACAACTCTTCATACTTAGTTACAAAGCTTTCTAGCCGCAGTATTATCACATTGAACAACCATAGATCAACCATAATATTGGCTGGGTACCGCTGTCCAATAAAATTAAATAAAATGAAATAAAAAATAAATACATAAAATTGTTACAATTTCGTAGTTAGAGTGAGTGCATATGACTTCTAAAGTCGATTTGAACTGATTAAAATAAATAAATAGGCCAAGACATTTTCTTTACCATCATCCAACGCCTAAACCATATAGCCGATTTTGATAAAAAGTATACCATTCGAAAGGTTTTCATTTGCAGATGTGCACAATATACACTACACACTACACAAACACATATACTTCATCTCTCTCACAATGTCACATGTAGGAGAGAAAGTGAATTATACGTGAGAATAGCAGAAATGAAACGTCGTATCATTTCTCTCACGATTGCGTCATATTAGCAATGGCTGAATAATGGAATAATGGTACTCAACCGTTTTCTATTGTCGCTATAGCGATTGCATTTCAACTACTGGGCGAACACTAGTCCATACTAGTCCACACTAATATTATAAAGAAGTAGCGTTTGTTTGGATGTTTTAGTTAATCTCCGAAAGAAATCGGTTAGATTTTGAAAATTCTTTCAGCAGTAGAATGCTACGTAGTCACTAAGTGTCATGGACTACGTCTATATTTGATTTGTAAAATAAAATATGGTTTTTTCTTGGTTTCTGCTATGCTCCTTCTTCATTTTTGATTTTGTGTTTGTGAGTTGTTTTACATAAGAGTGTTAGCGGATATTTACAAAGAGAGTGAGTGTGCTAGCAGGTAAACACAATGGTTATCTACAATTTTTGAATACCTAACACAGTTTTAACATGCGTGAGCGAAATTCGGCAGTTAGTTGTATTAAAATGCGCTATAATCTTAACGCCGAGTGCCGTGAGAGGATTGTTGCGTAAATACTTAAAAACTAATAAAGCTCAAGGCACCAACTACAGACAGGGAAAGCCAAAACAACGTCTGCCGGGCATGCCAATTATATGTAATACATTAGCTTTACTATCGATACTTTTTTTTTGCCGTCAAACGTTTGTGCATTTCTTAATATTAATAGGAAACAAATTATGTGTTGTCTGTATTTATTACTGTTTGAGGGAGTGGGGAATAACAGAACAAAATATTTGAATATTGGAAACAAAAATGTCACAACTTGGACCATAAAAAAGAACACAGCGCTATAAGTTTAATTAATAAGATTAATAGGATTCAAAGAAATTGAACGAGAGCTCGGTGCTTACTTTGTGCATGCATCAAGGAACTTTTTATATAAGCGTAACTCTGAATAATTGAAATATTCCCATATACTCCGTCCGGAGATCAGTCAGAACAACTTTCATTATCATCTGAGGTTGCAATCTCATCCAAACAGTCTGGACAAGGCCCTCTCTATTGGCGTGATGCGCGGCGGCTAATGACTATGTAAAGAATCTGTTTATTACGAATTTACTTTCTTTTAAGCAAATTCCGTAGGGTTGTCTATACACTGGTGCCACTAACTAAACTATTGGCATTCCATTTTTTAATCTTACTGCAGCAGTAAGCTATGATAGCAGCTGCCATCCATAACCTCCCTAGCATATTATCGTCTTTCCGGAAGATAGTAGAAGTGCCAAATCAATCTCGATGTCATCAACGAAATCATCATAACAAATAAATAGAAAAAGTGAACAAAACAAAAAACCTAAAAAAAACAACTTCGAAATCAACTCTACATTTTGCTCTCCATAGTTTTTATAAAAACGAACTGAAAGCATGTTACGTCAAACTTGAGGTCTTGAAAATTTCTCTCGAGCTGTGTTCATTTTGGTTAGCCGAACTGAAATATCGTAAATTTTATTCAAGCAATAGAAAAAATCTGGGAAAATATTCATAAAACATCGTAACGTGCAGAAATAGCTCAACTAAAGAAGGGTAAGGAGCAAATCAGAAAAGAAAATCTAGAATTAAAGCGAACGTGAACTATGTGTTTGTGCTAGGGTCAGCGTACAGAAATGTATTTCCTTGATGCGCTTTTAAACAGTCTTCTGATGGTGTCCTCAAGCTATGGACTCTACACGCTACAACCAATCGAGCACCCGTACGCGTACACGGTGGCTGTGTTCGGTTTGTTGCATGGCCTGATCGGCGTCATGCGCTCTCTACGCACCGACCAAAATCGCAGCTGCAATCGTATCAAGTTGATGTCATCCGGAGTCATGGAAATCATACCGATGCCGCTAATCAACATGGAACTGTATTTAAACTCGGCTAACCCCAGAATGGCTTACGCGCACAGTTGCTTTGTCATACCTCTCATCTATGATTTGTATGCGCGTATGAACGAGAACGAGGACATCTCGACGGAGTCGCTGAAAGACCTCACATTGATGGGCAACATTGTGTCCATGCTCTTTCTGGGCATCAACGAGAATAACGACCACTACGCTTTGATGACCATGTCAGCGTTTCTATCCAGATATATAGCATCTCTACTTGATAACTATAGTGGTGGCCACGGCAGTAATGTACTACTCATGGGCAACAGCGGCTTGATTGTGCTGATGACCATGGCACTCAAGTCGTGAACGGTAAACTTACTCTAGATTTCGGGCATACACAACAAACACACACAAGCAATGATAAACAACAACACAATTACGGATTTACAACACTAAGCAAAACACCAAAAATAATTAACCAAATGCATTGACCACCCTCTCATCCGACAAATTACGGATTAGCTTTGTGTCCGTCGCACTTCGGCAACATGTACACCTGGACGAAATATCAGAGCATTTGGAAGAAAACGAATTTAAGAATATGATATATTTTTGCACTCAATTGCACAACCACAAACAGTCTTTTGTGCATATTGAGAACTTTCGTTAAAGGCGTTAATCAAAATAGGATGTACGAATTTATATAAATCTAACTAGTGACTACTTCCGTCTTGAAAATTAAATACAACACAAAACAATAAAGAACAAAATAGAAAAATGTAGAAGTTTCTCTTTCTTTGCCAAAGTGCTGGGTGGATCAGAAGAAGTGCAATCTATTTTATTACACAGTTATAATATTGGGTCAAATAAAAAGTATCCGCGGTTTCTTTGGTTGCTTTTCCTTGATTGCTTCGTTCAAGTTGTCGCATTGTAAGTAGTACAGGAACGAATGAAACGTTTCAACCAGAGTGAGATGCATTTTGACAATGCAATTTCTTAAACGGAGTCGAGCAAGCCACTCCTGGGACCGGGATACACTGACAACAGCGATTTCATAGTATTTTATATAATAAAAAAGCAAGACAGCGTTATTCTCAAATATTTCACTCAGTTTCAAATCCATATAACTTTTGACACGAGCACAACAAAATGTAGCCTGAAGTGTTCGTTTAACACAACCGGACTAGTGTTGCGCAATGTATCGGTATCAACAACATCTAGTGGTAAAAAACGGGAAAGAGGATAACTGATTAAAGTCTAAGGCGAACTCCCGCACTCGGCGTGCCAGAAATACTCACTACGCACTACGCTGTTGAGGACAATGAAATACCTTTGCTTAATCGCAGCGATTATATGCTACTTTCAAGCACTAAGAAATATAATAGCTCGCCGGAGAAAAATTTGCCTCCAATGATGAAGTGTAAACCTGTCTTCGGCCTAAGGTATTCGTGTATTGTTATTTGAGCATGAAGAATTCGCAGGAGCGTTGCACAAAGTGTATTGAAGTGTACATATAAGGGATTAAACTTAAGGCGTTGTTTCTTTATAAGTACAGTATATAGATCCGTTGACGTGGTTTAGTCAATTACGTAAATTACATATTGGTAACGGGTGAGCTTAGTTCAGTTGTCAGCTGAGTCTAAGTCACCTAAAAAACGTCATTGTCATTACCATTATTCTAATTATAATACTTATTTCAGTAATAATAATATAGAATGAAAAGAATTACAGTCAATGCCATAAAAAGACAACTATTGAAAAACGAAGTCACAACATGAGAAGGACTTTAATTTGAGGCTATCAATGAAAGTGTATCGTGTGCGGCTGAGGCTGAGGCTGAGGCTACAACAAAAATGAAGTTGCAATTAATATACGCAAATTTAAAATGCAAAACCAACATTAATTAAATGTCGCCCAAAAGGGGCAAAATATGTGACAACGCCGACCAAATAGCAGACAAAATACGCGCTTGGCAACAACAGCGAAAGATGCGCCTAAAAAGCACAAAAGAGATGCAAAGCATTCTTGCCGCAAAATTTACGACTCGCACTACCAACGCTGCTGACCGCGACGACACGAAGCCGTCGCCGTCTCCGTCGCCGTCGCCGTCGGCGATGGCGATGGCGTTGGCGTTGGCGTCGTGTCCGAAGTTGAGTCGCACTACTCCTTACCATTGACGCTGATGATGACGATGAAGCTTTTTTCAGACGAAAACGCTACGCGATGCGTGATGATGTTGTTGTTTCATTCGAAATGTTGTTGTTGGTTGTGTTGCCGACGCTGTTGTTACTGTTGTGTGTATATTGGCGTTGTTGATCTCGTACAACGCTGAAACACATTCCGTTTCATTCTCGCCTCAAACTTTCAACTTCAATGTTTTTATTTTTTGTTATTTTTAAGTTTTTACGTCCATGCTTAATTTTGTTGCTATCATCATTGTGGCTGGCGTTGTTGTTGTTGTTGTTGGGCTTTTGCCTTTGCTTTTTATGTGACTTTCAACTTTCCGCAAGTCATTAAAGGCGTCGCTTCATCAGCTTCGTCAGCGTCATTATCGTCAACGCCATCGTCATCTCCGTTGTCAGACCTCATGTCAGACATTAAAATTGCCTAAATAATGCCTTTTTGAGCGCTTGTCACTTTATCATTTGCGAATTTGTTTCGCTTTAAAAATCGGCTAATGAAGGCGAACGTCAAACGTATGCATTTGACCCCACCAGTTATTATGGGGCCTTCCGCTTTTTTCTTTTCATATCTGTATGTATTTATGTATGCGTATATTTTTGTCATTATTTGCATCGCTCAAATTAAATAAATGTTGGCGTCAGCCTTTTATTATTATTATTATCATTATTTTATGATTTTTTTTTTCTTCAAGTTTAACGGAAATGCGTGATTGACAAAGTCCTCGTGGTCATAAACAAACGGAGCGATCAGCCTTGTTTTTTCTTGCCGGTTTTGTGGCAACTAAAAGCCCCTACAATATGTAGCTGAACTAGCTGTAATTCGTTTAAAAGTCGCACTGTGTATTGTATTTTTATTATATCAGCGACAAGATAATATAAAAATTGAGTGAGCTGAGAAAGTACTTCTTCTCTATTTTTAGTTTGTAAAACTGTTTAAGCGTTTTTGCTCGTAGTTGCTATAACCGAAGAACAAAGTTGTTGCAATAAAGAGACGCCTATTTCTGAATTATACAGAATTACTGAAAAGCTGTTGACGAAAGATTTCTATACAATTAATGATGACTCTTGTTACTCAAGTGTATCCGATAATCTCTGGAACTAAACTTAAAAATTGTTAATACCTGATAAACCCGACCTTGTTATCTAGATGCAACTGTGAGGGTCTGAACATTATATATAATCGTCACTCGAAAGTTTAGAATTAGTTTAGTTCAGTCTATTGCATTAAACCGAAATATTGGTAGGGGCATAGATTGATTGTTGAGCAAATTTACGTAGCAACAGACTGCCAAGTGAAAGATTGAACAACACTTCTTTAAGGATATCTTTTATGAGCGGAACGACAAAAAGTAACGAAGAAAAGTATAGACTATGTTTACGTGTATATGTATATTCGCCACAGCGAACAAACTCTAACACAAGTCCCAAACACTTTGAATTTTGTGCAGTACATCAAAATAAAGCTGACTGATGAATGCACAAGCCTCTGATGAAAATAAAGAAAACAAATATAGATAATATAAACACGGAATATGGTTTGCATTCGTAAAAGACATTTGTTTTTTCATATTTTATTTTATTTATTTGTTATTATTATTATTATTTTTCTTCTTTTTTTTTGTGTCAGAAGACAGCAAGAACAAAGCCAAAAGTTTACTTCTATTTGCATATTAAAACGCATTTACTTTAAAAATAATTTGTCATCGTGATGTTGTTGTTATTGTTGTTGGTTTTGTTGTTTTTATTTGATAAATCTGTGTATTTGGTTGAAGTTTGCCAACCTGAAACTTTATTGTTGTCCTTTTCTCGCCAGCAGACGTGCGAATTTTTGTTGTCCTTTTTTATGTTTTATTAATAAACAAAACACGTACAACAATAATAACAAGCATAACCATGAAATTAAAAGCTTGCATTCGAGCGTAGTCCGTCCGATCCAGCCATATCATTCATCCGACCAACGTTGCATTCGGCTGTCACTTCTTCCGCTCCGTGAATTCATACATCAACACAATGTTTGCATTTCACTTATCTGTCGTCTACAACAATAGCAACCTACAGAGTAGGAAGTGACCATGTAATTTTTGAAATAAAATCAATCGCGAAATGTGCGAAAATGACTCGCTAAGCTGAGCATTCTTCTTCTATGTAATATTTTAAACCACTTTCGTTTCAAAGCTCATCTTTTGTGAACAAATTTAACGATGAGATGCGCTCATCTAAAGGCTAAAAACATCGAATGATCAAACTTGAAACTGTATCTCAATAATGCATTAAAAATAAATGGAAGATGATACGAGAAAGTCCAGAGCCCCACCGTGGCTTCTACTTCCAAACCTGGTTGACGAAACAAAAACCCAGTAAAACACAGCTTTTGCGTGTGTGGACCAGGGAGGCAAAGTCATACCCTTAACCCCTCAGTTGAAAGGGTCATAAAGAGGACCACCTACCAATACTTTCGAGGACAGTTAGTTAACAACTGGACATCTTTCCAACACAGCTATAAGGATTTTAATTCAAATCTGATTAAGTTCCGCTACCGCACAAACTTCTCTCTATCAAAATGCATCATCTTTGCCCGCCTTCACATTGGACACAACAGCTTCACTCATACCCACCTGTTCCACGGAGATCCCAAGCCTCCTTGTCCACATATTGGATATTTGCCGAAACCTGAAGAGTATCAGGAAAGCCCATTTACCAAACCCATTACCTTCATTATATCTACTAAAACTCTTATTTGTCAATATACATACAATCAAAAGAAAATTTTATCGATGAAGTATAAATAAATAAAAAAAAAAACATATTCTATATATTATACATCTATATATATATATATATATATATATAAAATTGGAAGTATGTCTGCCTGTATGTCAGCGCCGAAACCGCGTGATCGATTTTGAGGGGATTTTCAGGGGAAACTCTAGAATAGCCTGTCGAGTAATCCTGTGATATTTGGTGCGTTAGTATACCGCGAAAGTCGGAGGCAAAAAATTAATTAATTGGATTATTTGTAATCCATATTGCTTCATCAGTTTGCCTTTGAAACTAATAATGAGAAAATAATAAATGTTTAACTGAAATTCAAAGGTAACGAAGTTCTCATTCTCACAGCTTCAATAGAGCAAATTTCTTGCTAACACGCCATTGAAATACTTGATTTATGTACTTCTATTGAATTTTTATTTTCTTTGCTAATACCGGAAAGGGCAAAACAACGTCTGGTGGGTGGGCTACGCTAGTATTATAATATATAGTTAATTTTAATAAATAAAAACGAAAAATAGTCTTTTAGTGATTGTATCTCTTTTTGAAAGCTGCAGTATTAAAATAAGCTGTTTTTCTTAGAACAGTTAACATTTTTAAGAAACGATAATTTCTCTAAAAAATATTGTCCGATACTGAAAATGGATCGCTATGGTAACGCAATGACTTCAACAGAATAAACTAGGTACTCTTAATTGTTCAGTGTTATAACAGTGTGTCCTAATATTTTAAGATGACCTCATGAGAAGGTATTAAATTAAAACAGAGCGAAATTTCCTTGAGGCAGCAAGATTATCAAAAATGCCATTCACAGCCTCTGTTAGAGTTTACAGAGTACCTATTAAACTGATAGAGTTTTGAAAATAGGATAGTTTTAATTTTACTACGATCTAGGATACATTCTCCTCCCTATTAAAGTTGGACACGAATATAACTTTTAGTCCACCCAAACAATAATTTTTGTAACATGTATAATTATTACCTTAAGTAACTTAATTGTCGAGCTTTCGGTCGATTGGGTGAGCATAAAAATTACAACCACAACAACTCAGGCAATGTCCGCATTCATCGACGTCGTTATAGACGTCATCCTCAGCTTGCTCTTGCAGCTGCCGCCGTTGCAGTTGGTAACGTAACTTTTGCATTATTCTTTTGATTTTTTGACCGTTTCTTAATGTGTTGTTGTTTTTGTTTTTTTTTTTGTTTGTTTATTTGTTTTGCCCTACGCGAATATGTTTCTTCCCATCGATGTTGTTGTGTAGTGTTTGTTGTTCTGCATTGCGAGCTTGTTTCGCATTCATTTCTTGTATTCGCTCATTCACTCGTTGGTTTGCTCTGCAATCGTAAGCTCTGTTACGCCAGTCAACCGACAACGTCTGGCGCAACGCCCGCCGCCGACACAACCATGGAAAGCACAACGTCAGCCAGCAAAGCCAAATGCATTCATCCGGCGTTCAAGCACACTGACACATACTCTAAAGAGGGTGGAGTGAAAAGTTACCAGTCTGAGCCGGAGGCGCTGACTTACTTGTATTATGTAATAATATTCAAGTCGATTGCTCATGTTCGACAACCTACTGAATAAGGCGAACTCAACGCTTGTGCGAAAATGGGGAAAAATTGAAAAGCTTGTGGTCAACAAATTAAATCAGAAAAGCATTGAATTCAATACTGAAGGAGCTTCTTTTTTCTTTGAGTGCGAAAACTTTTGACTCAGCCCTCGTATGCTTAGTTGCACAGATCCACATGTCGTGTGAATATGGATGTGTGTTGTTGTTATTGTTGTTGCGACCGCATTTTGCATGGAGCATTTGTGTTTTTGTTATTATCCACTGCTTCTTTAAATGAAAAGAGAAAAGAAAAAGATGGCGTGCTTTTTCGTTTATTATTTTTGTTGTTATTGTTTTTCTTTTTCTTGGCGTTGTCGTTGTCGTTGTCGTTGTCGTTATTTTTTTTCTTTTCTTTTTAGTTGTTTAATAAACACGCCAAGCACGCCAAAGCCGGCCGGCATTTTTAACCGACTGACGACGTCGCACTCGAATGCGATTTTTATTGTTGCCACTAATGTTGTTGTTGCTGTTGTCAATGATGTTGCTGTTGATGTTGCTGTTTTGCCAGTTGACTCATAGGTTTTTGAACTTGCAGACGATGCGATCACGTCTTGAAAAAATATAAATAAATAAAAAAAGAAGGCGCATGTCGAGCATGGTCGAAGAGCGCAGCGGAGTGCACTTCTCTCTTGTTCCATTCGCCTCTTTTCAATCTTTTATTTTTGTTGCTGGTTAGTCCTTCATTTATTTATTTTATTTACTTTTTATTTTCGTTTCTATAATTCGTATGGTTTTTCGTTGTGCTTTTGACTTTTAGCTTTTTATTTTATTTGAGTTTTTCGTTGTTGTTGCCATCGTTCTGGGATTAGTCTCTTTTTTATGCGCTGCGCAAGTTGTTTTAATTCTTGGATAATCATTTAGCGAGTAGGAGATACTTTTTTGCACTGCGACAGTCACTGTTGTATTAAAAGTGTCGCTACTCAATGCCAAATGGATTTATATTTTTAAAAATAACTTGCTTTGTTAAGAAATCCTAAATATGTATATTTTTAGTGATTTCTTATTTAAAAAAAATATAATAATAATAATATTTAAAAAAATTTAAAATAAATAAATTCAAAAAATGTCTGTGATTAAAATATTTCTTGTTAAAAGTCGTTGACAACTGATCTAAACTGTCTCACAGATTTAGATACAAACATACACAGATACTGTCAGCTGAATAGCAACGTTGCTCGGTTGATTAGAACAACGTAGGCACGGAAGAAGCGAAGCAGAAGGAAGAATCAAATGACTTCCAAAATAGCCACAATTCGAAATTGTTGCGTGTTCATGTGCAGACATTTCCGTGTTGGCTGTTAGCTGATCTGATTATGTCTAGTGATCGCCAGATAAAGCCATACATACATATGAATGTATGTATGTACAGATACACGAAAGTATCTGCATGCGTTTGCCTGGGCGTGTGTGTATCATAGTCTGCGTCTGTCTGTCATTCGAACAAACTGAATTATACTTGTGATATTTGATTTTTATTGCTCTACTCAGAGTTGACATTTGACAACATTTGTCACACGCCAACTGAAATTCCACAGTTCTGTGTGTGTGCTTCTATGTTTCGTCGTTCTTTTTTATTTTTCTTTCTATATTTATTTATATATTATTATTATTATTATTTTTTTTTTTTTCAGTGAGCCGAGTGAGTTACTTTTCCATCCAATATATGTGCGGCACGGTATGCGACGACATTAATGAGTTCAAATGCGGCATAACGAGGAAATTAACGCTTCGAAAAATAGTCCAAAAGCATTTAACTATGAAACAACAATCATTTCTTTTCAACGGAAATTTGAAAAATTAATGGGGAAAAACTTTTTATTTTTCTTCACGATCAATTCAATTTTTCTTCTTGTCTGTGCTCAACATCTATTATAGGTATTTGGTTAAATAGATGTACGTATGTATGTATGTATGTATGTAAATACAGTGGAATCTCGATAACTCGAAGTTTAAGGGAAATACTAAAAATTCCGAGTTGACCAGTTTTTTTTTTTGGCTATCCTTTCCAAGGACAACTCTGTGTACAATGCTAGCGATGTTCTTCAGCGGTATCTTCCCGATTTTGAGCTTTGGACCAAACGCTAGAATATTATTGTTATAAACTTGGATTGGTATGCCTTTGTGTGACCCATTCACTGCGCAGGGATGTCTGTCCGGGTGTCTATCTCCAGGATCAGCTGCTAGACCACCTACCGGGGCATAAATAACTGGGTGTCTATCTGAGTAGGAGACTCACTTTCAACACCCATATCATCAGAATGCTAAAATCTCTTAGCGCCAGGATAGCAAAACTCGGCTAGCTAATCAACGGCAGAAACAAGCTGTCGCTACAAAACAAGATCAGCACATATAAGGCAATAATTGCCATGGCATTGCTGCTATGTCACACCTTGATAAGAGCAGAGTCCTTTAAGCGAAGCTCCTCCGCACACTCTCTGACGCCCCTTGGATATGCCCTAAACCAACAAGCTGCGGTGTATTCAGAGCAGCTCAAACTTCATCCTACTCGTCTTCTCAGGAAGAGTAGAAGGAGAAGGCTCCGGAGAGTGTATCGACCTCGCGGTGAGATCTTTGTAAATTATGTTAACCAATGAATCAATCACCAATCCAATCAAGTTCACTCTTTACTAAGTTGTAATTATTTTCTTCGTTTCCTTTAAGTATTATTTATGTAATAATAAGAGTAAAATTAAATAAAAAAATTATGTTTTAAGAATATAAACAAATACATTTGAGACCCTTCCAACAAGCCCTTTCATTTGAGATATCACACAACCTAATCGGTCGAGTAGATTCTGAGCAAATTTGCTGTACAAGTGAGACAGACACACGAGTTATCCTATAATGGTTCCTTTATTCACTCAAACTTACGGAACCCTAAAAATGAAATACTTGCATTACTTTGTGTTTAATGTCAAAGTACTAAGAGCGTTCCACTGCAACAGTCGCTTACGACGGTGATGCGGTCACCGAGGGAGAGCAGCGTGAAATGACAATTCAACCACCGTTGAAAAGAGCACGGCGTGCTGAGCCGTTAGACGATGATACTTTCTCACTGGAGGATCTGAAGCGTTCCAAAATGGTGAAATGGCCAATGATGAGACTAGTGTACACGCTGACCCTCGTGACAATGTTGCGGGTAAGTCAAGTTAAAAATACGCGGACTGGTGCACCCGAAAAAAATAAATTTTGTCGACTTTTCAGAAATTAAACACCTTCCGCATAATCAAAATGAAGAAGGAACCGTCCAAATTTTTTTTCAAGTGCGAGATTCGCGGTATTATTCTTAACTTAACATGGAGCGAAACGGAGGTTATTCGCACTACGCACAAAAAATGCAACAAGCTGCTAAGCATGCTCTGTGGAATAGGGCACTTCGATTTGATGGAAAATCCATTGAAGTGATTTTTAGAGTAAATCTTAATTTGGTGCACTCCAATAATACACACATACCTTCTATACTTCATGCTAGGAACATGCTTGAAGTAGGTGTTGGGTGTAATGTATGCGGCATCGCTCAAAGTCCGCTGGAATGTCTCACTTTTGATTTTATGGTGTGCTCAAACGACAGAATTCTGAAAGTGTTCCACAAACTCTTCCGGAGCTTGCTGACATAAAGCGACTAAACATCAATCTGAAGATCAAGACCTCCACAATTATGGTATGTTTTCCTAATGACACGATCGAACTAGATATTGGCCCAGGTAGTATGGGCGATGAGTAATATGAGGCAACGACTTGCTTTGGAGCGGAATTATTTTTTTAGTTCGAAGAAGCTGAATTTTTGATCAATAATTGCAACCCAATTTCATACTCGGCTTTACGCTACTCCTCAATGGGGAAGTTGTCAGTTGTACTAAGAACTTTTTAAAATTTTCTGTTTCGTTCTATTATATGTTCGGAAGCTACGTACATTTTCTTATATATAACGTCACTCGGAAGCCATTACGAAGGACTTAATATTGACTTTCGATATAAGAACGCATATGTATAAAGTAATAGTAATAATAATAATTAATAATTATAATAAAATTAACAATAATATATTTAAAGTTTACAGCGAAATTTCAGGATGATTGCTAGACTTGCTTTACAAGAAATTTTGAAAAAAAAAATTGGAAAAGTCAAATTTCCCATCCACATTGGCGACGCTCTCGTTTTTGTTGTGGTTTTGGCTTACAAAAAGTGTGGTAAATATACACAAGTCTGTTTTGACGTTCACCTTGAAAATGTTGTACTTCTCCTCAGGCCGTAGCATTTCCATTTTGTCAACGACTTCCAGTGCATATCGAATAGACAATTCCATCTTGTGAGTGCCCCCAGCCCCCCCCCCCCCCCCAGTGAGTGGCATCCAGCAACAGGAGTGTCCTTTAAAATCTCATTTGATTTCGCATTACGTTCTGGTTAAACAAAAGCTTACAACAACAATTGATTTACAATCAATGTAACAATAATAACGGAATAACGGAATATAAAATAAAACTGTAACGAATTGGTTAATAACACAAAATTCAGAGCTGAGAGGTCAGACGTTTGGGTGATGTTAGCCAACATATGACTTTGTAAAAAGTGCCCATTGCAACACCCGAGTGTCCAATTAGGTTTTCGCAATGGCGCTGATGGTTCACAAATCGACCTATGTCTATATAAAGACAGAAGTAAAATATACTCATGGCAATTATCATTAAAATAATCGTAACGTAAAGCCCCATAAGATTAACTGTGGGAGAAACAAGTAAATTAGAGTGTTTGGTATTTTCAAATGCGTCCAAGAACTCACTGTATCTCTGTCTTGGTCTATTATTCAAACTTCCCAAAAAGTTGAAGTTGCCGATACTTAATGTATCACGAATTGCTATATTTTCGAAGTTATATCCAACTTCATGCGGTAAGAGCTCGCGCACTTGTTCGTCAGTTTGACTGGCAATACTACATACCTTTTTGGTTTTCCTCTTATATAAGTGCCCGAATTTAGATCTATTTGGTCTTCCTGGTTTCGGGCACATTTTTCTTATACGTATTTTCTTACGCTAGTTTGGAAAGGCGATGAAAAATTATAGGGAAGCTAAAAGTTGATAAGAGTACTTACATAGCGTACGCTTCCGGGCCAAAGGGTTTCGGTGCTCGCTCTATCCTCTTCTTCGCCATCATCCGACTTTAGGTGTTTGGCGTATACACTAACCAATCTTTCTTTTTTATCTTCAGAAATACATCCATCCAAATGGTCTAGGAAATGTCTGTCGAAAGGCTCATTTGTAATCATTTCTGTCAACTTCCTTCTTCCATCCGCCAGCAATTTCACAGCAGCTTCCTCAAGTATAACATATATTTCTGATATGGCGTGGTTGCGATTATATGCCGCTGACCGAGACAATGATGAATATTCTGGCTCAACCATTATACAATTTTGTTCTCTTATTTCCCAGCTGATATTTGTCTATGACATATGTTTGTCGAAAGACTGCAGATGTTCTCTGAATTTATATTTGTAATATAAAGCCAGTCAAGCCTGGCCTCCTACGATTTCAAAACATTTTATATTACTATACTTAGAACTTTTTATATGGATGTTGTATGTAACGCTTTTGCGCAAATATACTGAACCGATTTTAATATTTTTTTTTCTTTAAATACATATGTGTGCTATAGAAGACACTGGCATACAATTTTTTAAAATTTTTTAAAAAGGAATATATGTTTTTTTTAGGGTTTAGTTTTTGCAAGACCACACCTTAAATTTTCTATTATTGTTATTGTTGCATTGAGTATGTACAAGAGAAGTGCGTTCTTGTTTTTGTATATGATTTGTACTACGCGAAAATATATGTAAGCCGGGTAAAACAGCTAGTAATCAAATAAAAAAATCGACTTAAGTAAGTTTTGTTGTACATATTAATTTAAAAAAATATATCCGTTATTTTCTTTTGTTTTAAAGAATTTTTATATTTTTTATCAGTAACTATTTCAAGTTCAAACAATGAACCGTATACTTGATTCTCGCTGCCATTACATATTTCAGCTTAAGCTTTCAGTGTTAATTGCTGCTCTGATTTGTTTATTTGATATTATGTTAGCATAGGCGCTTTCCCTCACAAAATAGCGCATGTGAGAGCTTATGTTCCTTAGCGCATTTTCATGCAATATTTCTTCTTCTTTGTCATCTCCGCTTTCATCACTATATTATTATTATTAATATATTTCTTCGATTATATACCACACAAATTGTCGTCTGAATCATATTCCGGGCTCTTCGAGTGCAAAATTGTATTAACGCCAGGAGCACTGACACGTTTATTAAAGCCCTTGAATCTTTTGCTTTACCAATCATTAGTAATTTCAGTTTATGAGCGCCAGATGCATTACAACTGATGCGTAACGTTATTTTTTCTTTGCATACCTTTGAGTATGTAATGCAAGAGTCTGTTCAGGTGGCTTTTCCCAAAATAAAGCACTCTAATTTGCTTTATAAATTTACGAGTAAGACAAGCCTACTTCTTTAATTTGGGTGTGGAGCCCCTCAATAAATGGCTCAACAGCAGTAACATCGTTTGACAATTTCGCTTCAGATATTTTTCCAAATTTGATTTCATACCTTGAACATGTTTGAACATGCCACAATATTTTATTCATACAAAAGTGCTACAATTATATACACCGACTATAGCAATACTGTTAGAAAATTTGTATTGTTCATACCCTACTATATGCATAACGATGACACAAATTGGCGTATACAAAAATGTGTATCCTATCCGGATTTTAGAAGTTACATGCAATGTTAGGGTCCGAATTACAGGGACGTGCGGATTACCGAGTACTCGAATTTCCGCAATTCTACTGAATTAGTCTTTATAATTTTAAAAGTGTTTGAAATATTTTTCAGATTTTTTTTTCTGTCTGACTCTGTAGGTGTCTGCTTTTTGAAATACCTCGCAGAGAAATAAAATTTTGTTAGAGTTAGTGGGGGGAAATACTCTTAAGCCTGATATATGTAGAACTAAATACTAAGAGCCGTCTAGAGATTTTTTTTTAATGAACATAAAACCACGTCTAATCAACAATGCACTGCCTCAACGTATTTATAAATTTAGATGGTAGCTGGCACTCTGTTACCCATCTCGGGTGCGGAACAGAGGAGCTAGAAGGTGTTGTCTTTTTCAAACGCTGAGTTTATGTGCCTGATGACTTACTTCTTCATCATTAGGATCTAGAGATTGCAGCTTAGAACTGGATTTATGACTGATAAACAACAACCGTCCGTAGCAGCTTGGCAGACTTCAATTAGTTATACTTCGTCCAAAAAAGCCAAGTCATCCTTTGATCCAATCTTCACATACAACTACAACTTTCTTTTAACCTTCTTATTCCTAGACCATGGTGACGTCTGCTTTAGTTCCTCGCAATTGCCATTGAATTCAGTTCACTAGGCACATCCTAAACAGTAACTCCGGTTCAACTTATCGACTTGATTAAGAAGACAATATGGTTATAATGGAGGTGTGATATGCTTAGTAATATTGGCCACACACGAACGTATCCTATACGAAATTTTCGTTACTCTTGCAATCTACTCATTATTCTTTAATAATTTTCGCTTCGTTGAAGAATTATTTGCGATTCTTTCAAAATGTTTTGCCAACGTAAATAGATTCCGGATTAGCTACTCATACTACTACATACTCTACTTATTTAAAAACAAATCAAGCTGAAAGTATTTCACAGTTCGTTCCCCTTAGTGCAATCAAATCGTTCAAGCTAATTGGCTATAGCAAATATTATGCAAACAACGCGCCTTGAAACGGTCAGCGAGCGTCGACAACCCCAACTCAAATTCAGTTCGTAAAAATCGTGAATCTTGTAGCTGCCGATGAAGCCAACTTTTTATTACCCAAACCGCTTTGCTTTGTCTCTCGAGCTGATTCGATTTCAAAAATTTTTTGCTTATCAATTTTTGTTTGGTGTTTGATTATGCAAACTATTTTATGGCTTGTCTCAATAGAAATACACACCACGTTCGAAGATATTTATGAATGTTGAAAATTGTTTGAAAGCCAGCAGAACAAAAGTAATTGAATAGGAAAACAATAAAGACAAAATTTACATTCAAACAAAAAAAAAAGAAGAAAATTAATAAAAAAAAAGATTGTCTATAAAGCAAAATCCGCGAAATTGGAAATCGAATCAAGTTATTTTTATGTGAGTCGGTCGAGCAATCAAACGTGCTCTCAATTATTTCCGTGTCAACCATGCAAATTTAGATACATTTCGCAGACAAAATGGAATGTTTCGTTGTTGCTGTGGTTGTTGTCGTTGCTTTCGTTATTTTATTTCATCTTTTCTTGTCTAAGATTGCGACAGGTGCTTCTGACTACTTGGCTTTATCACCAAGGAGACCAAAAGCACAGAGGACTACTCAAAGAAAAGAAAAAAGTTTCCATTTAGTTTTCGTTTTCTTTTAAATTTTCTCTGCTTGTATGAAAATTAAATTCTTTTTGTATCTGCTTATGTTTTCTTTATTAAAACTATGTAAGTAGAAAGGTGCATTGTAACGTGCATTCTAGTCACTTTGATCCATTCCAGTGCGAGTATTCTTAGCATCGTAATATTAGTAAAGCTTTAGTACGAGGCCATATTAGGTAGACTTATCTGGCAATACTAAAAAATTGAGAAGCAGCAACTATTTGTGCAGCTCTACATTCAAAAAGACTAATCAATTCTAAAAACTTAACATAACAAAGAGAACTCAATAAAGCGTTTGCACGAAATATTTTTGCGTTCTGGTACTGTCGGTAATCCCAGGCGTAAAAATGAGAAGCAAAAAAAAAATATTGTGATCGTACAAGTCCGTACTGAAACATCACATGATAACCGATATTATTACCCATTTTTTGATGCCGTTTGTTCATGAAAATACAATAGTAGTATGGAGCATTTCTAGTTTCAACATGACGTCGCACCAGCTCATACAATCGATGCATTGAAGCCATGGGGCGCATTCAGCAAAAGTTAACGCTGAACTTTTTCGCTGCTTTTTGCTCATTGTGAATGCCGAGAATTCACAATTTCGTTGAAAATTTAGTGATTGTGATGACTAAAAATCCATCGTTGGAAAATGCTAATAAAGGAGCACATTCCAAAAGTGATGTAAGCAAATCTGCTTAAACCAAATTAACTATGTCTCACTTATAGAGCAAGACAAGTATTTCTTTCATGTGTTTTTCTTTAATAAATGTGTCCACCTAGTATGGTCCACCCTGTACATGTCAAACAGTTTAACGACACTCGCTGTTGTCTTAATACCTTTAATTTTCTATAGGCGTCATCTTTGTTACAAGAACCTCGGGCAATTCTTTGGCTATCACGTACAGCGCAGCATGTTTACACCTGCAGGTTTCAGCTGCCTCAGCCACTGCCTATCGATTGGTCAACTTCTGACACATCCTGCAAAGCCTTAACGCAGCGACTCTATAATAATAGATTATATAAAACAATAAAACAATAATACTTAATACGCCTTTTCTTTTGCTTTTTGCCTACAGCATGATACAGCTATAATAACTAGCCTGCCCACTTCGAATGCCTTTTTGGCACATGCCTTAGTAGCTCCATTCCTTCGTAGCAACTAATTTAAAGCGCTGCGAAAATTCGTGCAACAATATCAACTTTGGAAAAAATTTTAGAAATCTCTTCAACTCTTAGCCGGAAATATTTGCAAAAGTTTTATCATCATCATCGTCATCGTCATCGTCATCATCATTATCATTCACAGTAACACCTGCATCAGAAGTTCATTTCACTGCATTAACAATTAACAGTGCTGCACTAAATACAATACCAACGCTAATTGAGTTCGAACTGAAAAACGTGGAACATTTCAATTGCCACAAAATTTCCTCGTTCAAAGAAAAACATGCAACAATTTTTGAAACGAGCAGCTCAACGCTTTTCACAAACGTCATTTAGCGCTGCCTTAAATGAGACTACGACGAAGGCTGACAACAGCAGCATTCAGCACAGCAGCAGCTGAATGCAGTGGTCAGTAAAGATTTGTAGTGCCAGGAGGGACTAAGTGTTAATTGGTCAGGCGCGCCATCGGCATCGAATTGGCCAACGGCATCACATACTCGTGCAGCGATGCATACGGTACTCATCGATTCAAGGTAATGGAGGGCAGGCAGTGAGTCGAACAAAGGACTTGCTGCGACTAGTGCACAACACAAACACAATTGCTGGCATTGAAAGACAAAAGAGCAATTCGTTTCGGCGCTATTTCAGGCTCACTGCTCTGTCATTCGCATTGTTTGCTCATCCGCTTACGACGCAGTCATGCTTTCGAAGACGTCAATTTGCGCTGCTTTTCGCACCATGCCATACACAAATATTTTATGATTTGTAGCATTTAAACTGCGTCATCGGAATTTTTATTAATATACATATCTTTCTAACAACACATATTAATATGGTATTTTCTTCGACCAAACGAAGACAACGTTTGCGTCCCATAATGTCATCAGTTTTCATAAGAATTCCTGAGAGTGAAAGCCAGGACAAAAAAAAATTGAATTGAATTGAATTGAAATGACATCAACAAAAATATCGTAGGCGAAAAAGGAAATATTTTCATAAATTCCAACGTTTTCTCATATTTTCCTTTGCCAAATTTAAACCTCAACAGGAGCACATAATTTGACGTCGATTGCCTGTCAAATTACACGTTTTTATGATTAGAACCATATCTTTAAGTCTTAAGCTTTAAGCTTAAATAAGTTGCAATACACAGTAGACTTTCTTTAGATAAAAAAGGTACGCACAAATGTTCGAGCTGGTCTCAACAACAGTTGCCCCCCCGGCTTAAATAACTGGCTCGGCCATAAGCTATTTATAAGACGCTAATACTTTTTCTAGAGGTTTTTTATTCAACTTTATATATATAAGATCGAAGTAAGATTAATTAATTAGAGTGTTGGAAGAATTAGATGTCAATTGGAACTACTTTAACATTATATTTACACTTTGACAGAACATTAGCTTGGCATAACATAGAGTAAGTAAGCATTCACAGAGCGCCAGGCCAGCGACCGTGCTGAATTCGCACCAAAGCGTACCAATTATTCAACGGCAACTGAAATACTTCACTTTCGAAACAACAATAGTCATTGTTTATTATATATACCATATATACCATATATACCATATATTGGCAAGTCCAATTAGCTATAGCAATGTATCATTTCTTTAACTTTTCAATATATAACAAAAAGCTTTAATTGTGGGCTCAGTAGTTTAGAATAGAACTAGAGAAACAAATCAGTGACAGTACTCAACTTCTACACAACAGACAAAAACAAAAAAATTTATCCAGTGAGCAGTATTATATACAATACTAGCAGGGACCCAGCGCGTTGCTGCCTTCGCGTGCGTCTCGCTCTTTGGGTGTTTCAGAAGCTCAGCGCTCTGTCTACGGCTGCGATTTTTTCGTTGATCTTCCAGTGTTTGACTTTTTGGTTGGCATTTCGTATTCTCCACTATTTTGTATATATATATATCTATATACAGTTTGAAAAGCATCTGAAAATGTAGTTGGGATTAATAATTACCGAATTCAACGATTTTTTTCGCACCAAAATTCACAGTAACTTTCTAAGTCTATTATAGAGATTCCCTGAAGTTTTCATCAAAATCGGTATAGCGGTTTCGGCGTCCATAATGGACAAACATGCAGACAAACAGACAACCATACTTCCAATTTTATATATATAGATTGTTTTACCGATTTATAAAGCCGATTGATTTATTTGTTGATTTATTTGTCTCTGAGTTCAATAAGCTATTGAGTAACTCCTAAGTTGAATAATACATTTCGTAGTTTTTAACGAAAACAGTGCCATGGGATTGGATGACCATTGTTGACCAAAGTTGCTTCGAATCGACAAGATCATGTGATGCTATTATAGATTAAAGTTTAAAACTGCTAATCTATCTGCCTATATATATAAAATTCGATTTTTGCCTGTGTATCTGTATATATGTATGTCCGTTATAGATGCCGAAAGTGTTGCACCGATTTTGGTGAAATTTTCAGGGAAACTCTAGAGTAATTCTGTGAAGTTTGGTGCGTTAGTATATCGTGAAAGTCGTGGAAAATAAATAAATTGTATTTTTTGTATGAGATCAATATTGCTTCATCAGTTGGCCGTTGAAAAGTATGTCAAATTCAAAATCGAAAGTCTGTCAAAGACGCGCAATATTCGTCGTTCACTAAACAAATTATTTATTTTTTGTTCAATGCAACGGAACGGGTTTGGTGATAAGAAAACTGATGATCAATGTGGTTCATGCGACAATACTGAAAGGAGAATTTAAAGTTGACCAAATTTCTTGCTAACACACCATTGCAATATTTGATATTATTGAGTGTATGCTGAAAAGACTGCAGTAAATTAATAGTATAGTGTTTTCTCTATTATATATATATATATATTAAAGTATATTTATTGTACAGTGAATAAAACGTTGCTCAGTTTTTTGTATTTTCACCTTTTTTTATTTTTTTAGTATTGAAACATGACAATTTTACATTAATTTAACAATTCAAAACATTTCACTACAACAATAATAGTCACATTTTCATAGAAACTCATTTTAATTGTACTTTTTAAATACAACTCTTTAGTTCTAAGGTTTTCTTCCCATTTTTTCTTAATATTTTTACATTATCCATCAATAACCACAATTAGCACTTCTCAGTAATAAAATTCTCCTCAGATGTAACTAAACTTTGTATGCATTGAATTTCTCTTCATATTATAAATAATGTAAAATTTCTGAGTACACATAAATAAAGAAACTCACTTTATACGTTGTACACAAGTGTACCCATTTAAAGGAATGAATTGGATACAATTTCACGTTAGACATTAATATATTCCGTATGATCGCTTGTAATTAAAGAGCACGCATTGCATTTATTTTGCATGTGTATCGCACTTCACTTCGAAGTGTAGAGTACAATGAAAATACAGTTCAGTAAATTTGTGTGTAGTATAGTACTGTATTGAATCAGACCTCTCCGTTGATATTTATTTCGATTTCATTACGTATGACTGGAGGAACAGACTTTTAAATAAGTCGAATCGATATTTCTGGAATGTGCTCAAGAGACTTTGACAAAAAATTGTACATTTTTAATTTGATTTAATACCGTTACTCTAGAATAACTCGAACATAGAGTATCAGGATCTCTCATCATCGTCGAGATGAACACACTGCGCAACATAGCCGGCTATACGCGCTTTGACAGATGATCCAATATGAATAAATTAGATCAGCCCACAAAGCCAACAATATAACAAAATGGAAAAGAAGACAACGGAAAAAATGGAAAGATCACGTTCGTAGTCAGCTAGAAAACAACTTCCGACTGACAAGCCTCCCTAGAATACACCTGAAGTATATAATATAATAGCTCCCTATATTAATGATGATTGACGGCACACATTTAATTATCGTATATATTATAACTACGAGTATAACATTAGTCTATAATACTCGCACTTTGATGTTAGATGAACAGGATCTAATCCTAATAAAGCAACACCATATCATTCATTGGAGCGTGTCTTCGCAAAGCGGATGGCCAATTATGATGCCATATAATTAAAAAAAAAAAGTATAAAACATTAAAATTCATTTCACTTCGAACAAACAAACAATTCTCTATAGAATTTCAGCTTAGTTTCACCTTTGCACTTTTGCATACAATAAACTCGAGCAACAATCAAACTTGTTGCGCTTCCTAAAGGAACCCTTTGAGCGACGCCCGTCAACTTGAATTTGAGTGGTTACTGTTCTGTTGCTCTTGGCGTGATTGTTTATTTGTATTTGAATACTTGTTAATTGCTGCGCATTATGGACCCTCGTCAGATACAAGAACAGTTGCTCAGTTCGGCATGATCATGCATCCTGAGGCTGAGCCAGATCGCGAGGTCTGGCGTAGTTAAACATGAAGCCGCAGACCGTCCGACCCCGGACCCAATACAATTTGCATTGCCATTCAATCGTCAATTGTTGACAAAGTCTTGTACTTTTGTGCTCATTCTTTTATCTTTTACCGTTTTCCTAGTATTGTATCTGATTCAGGTTTAACAAGACGGTTACAAAATTACAATGCCCGGCAGGGTTTGAGTGAGTATGAGTACGAGTACACGCAAAACCTACCCTTCGCATGGCAGACCCAGAAAACTGCGTTGTTTTTATGCCTTTTCAAAAGTGAGTTTCAGGGTCTTCGTTTGAAGTACTGACTGACTCAAACAGCGCACTGGCATATTTTGTTGTTCTATTATTCTCAAAGCAAAAAAAAAAAAAGGTAAAAAGAAACACCATTTCTTGTAATTCTGAAGCTCGCAACACACTGATGGAAGGATGACAGATATCGAGCTCATATTAGCTCATTGGAAATTGACACATAGACGTTGGTAGACAATAAGATAAATAGAGCTATAGATCAACAGATAATTGGATGGATTATGAATCGTTGACGAATAGATGAGAAAATAGATAGACTGATAAAGGTGCATCCGAGTAAATATGTATCATCAGTGTTATCTGAATACGAAGTAACAGCAAAATATATTCTATGCCAGTGCGAAGGCCTTGCAAGAACACAGCTTCAGGGCCAGAATAAGGCTTCCTCTGGACCACAACATATACACACATATGTAGCTGACTAAATGATATATGTACAAGGTTATATTCTAATAAACACACTGGAAACTATTACAGTAAACGCGATGCTACCACTCTAACTAACTAAGTGATCCTTTCGCCCCTACATGCTCTAATATAATCTCATTCAATCTAATCAAAGTGTAAACCGGCTACACTAATATTTAGATGACTCCTTGGTGTGTACTCGAATGGAGACATTTGGTCTATCAAGATTTATTGTATTACATCCGGTTCACTAATATGACATCTATACAGCCTTGTTGAATTATTTAAACTTTTCGACGAAATAGTAGCGGCAAACTTCATCACTGTAACCAGTTGTTAGAACTTCTTGCTAATAGCATTCTCTAGATCCTAATAACTGATAAGCGTTATAAGTAAGTTGCCGATAAGGCTGAATTTGTTCTCAAATACTTTTTGTTGGCACTTATTAATATTAAAAGAATTCGTTCATTTTTGGACGCAGTTTTTTAAGGCACCGACTTGTGTGCTTCATTTGTCTATGGAAGTTGCTGCGACACCAATCATCGATAATGATGTTGGCATTTGGCTTGCCGACAGTTTCATGCGATTATAAACATTACTTTATGGCACCCAATAGTAAGCGTGCACCTTGAGCGGAGTGCCTCAAGTGTGCCCAATGACTTTGGCGTTTATCAGAAAGTTTCTATTTGCTTAAAGATCCTCAAGTAGTGATCGATTTTTTATTTAATACATATATATATGTATTATTTTTTAAATTTATTTTTTTTTTGTCGTCATGAGTGCTTTATCAGCAGCAACGATCGGTCGTGTAAAGTTCGAGCGAACAGACGAATGTGATTGTTTGTCCTTCTATGTATGTATGTCTGTCTATTAATACAAGCCAACGCCCCTCCAGAGTATGTCCGGTAATCTTATCTTAAACATTTTAGTTTTTGTGACTACTCATGGGAAAATCATGGGTAGTTCTAGAGGATTCTCATATAATTATTTGACATTTTCAGCATTGCTACAGCAGTATCTACAGCTACAGCACTAATCGCATTAGGCTCTAGTGGCAATGGTTGCTAGTGTGCAGCTATTGATAAACATGACAAGCATACGGATCATCTAGTGTTGCTATGACCGGTATGGATGGACCTGCTTTGTAATGTGATCGATACGGAGCGATTGTGTTGTTTTTATGTTTGATCAAGTGAGTTCCTTGTCTGCTCTGACGCAGAACTTATTCTAACCGGTTACACATATCAACACATCGAGCCAAAGTCCATTTCAAACTCTTAATACACTCGCCGAGTATCATTATAAAAATAAAAATAAATAAATCTTAATACACTAACAGTAATACACCTTAGATTCCTACAGGCCAATTAGTTGAGGTGGCGAGACGGCTGAGAAGATCGCACCCTGCCGACCACCGTAACGTATTTTAATACACAATACTATATTCCCATTTATTATTTAAGTTGTTTTGTTAATTTTTGTATATACTATTTAATTGAAGTTGTTCTAATAATAACAGAAAAATTGAATATAAAGGAAAAAAAAACTACTGTTGTTATTGTTTTTGATATATTTTATGTGATGTTTGATGTTTTTGTATTTATGCGGAATTATTTTTCAACACAATCGCAACATTAATATGCTAGATGTGTTTTTTTAGATAGCTCAGAACGTTTAATTTGGTTCATAAATATGGTACACATAGACTCTGTAAAGCAGACGTTTTTTACTCTTTGATTGCAAATATAATAAATTGAGTTAAACCGAATCCAGCTACGAAGCATCGTGGGTGCACAGTGCTATCGCCGGAACTGTGTTAATCATCGAGACCCCACAACAAACAAAGGAGAAAGCAAGCGTCACTTGATTTTAGGACCACGACAACCACATAGGAATCAATCTAGCTGAATAGAGCAGGTAAAATTGTTTTCATTTTTTGATTATATTAGTATTAATTGGACATTGGAAATTGGTTTGAGAAAACAAAAAAAAAACTAATAATAAAATAAAATAATAATACAAAATAAATATCGAAATCATGTCGTACTGCCTTAGTGGACAGTATTTCACGTCCCCATGGCGGGGTATTGGTTAAAGTTTTCAACTAGCAATAATCGCACCTCAGTAGAACTTCATTGGCTATAGCGCCTCTGCGCAAATACAAACACCAAGACTGAAAAACCTCCGAAAAATTCTGGGCAATCCAAATATGGATTTTGTTCTGGACAAAGCAAAATATATACTGCAACACAATATAAACAGCAACAACAAATAAACTACACGCTTTTATTTTTATCTTTAGCAAGATAAATTATATACGAAAAAAAAACTAAGAAAGACCAAGACTATTAGAAAACTTCCTCTGCATCTATTTTACAAAACCTTAATTACGAACATTTTTTGATTATATTAGTATTAATTGGACATTGGAAATTGGTTTGAGAAAACAAAAAAAAAACTAATAATAAAATAAAATAATAATTTCAACTAGCAATAATCGCACCTCACTAGAACTTCATTGGCTATAGCGCCTCTGCGCAAATACAAACACCAAGACTGAAAAACCTCCGAAAAATTCTGGGCAATCCAAATATGGATTTTGTTCTGGACAAAGCAAAATATATACTGCAACACAATATAAACAGCAACAACAAATAAACTACACGCTTTTATTTTTATCTTTAGCAAGATAAATTATATACGAAAAAAAAACTAAGAAAGACCAAGACTATTAGAAAACTTCCTCTGCATCTATTTTACAAAACCTTAATTACGAACAAAAATTACGAGCAAAAACAATAATCCGCCGTAACATGCACTGGCTAGTTATGCCAGCTACACATTGAAGTGATTGTGACTTACAACGTTTCCAACCAAAAATAACTATAAAGGAGACAAACGCGTTGAACCAACTACGAATTGTAAGCAGTGAAAGCAGTGAAGCATCAAATAAACAACAAAAAAGAAAAACAAGAAAGAGAAACCGTGTAAAAAGACTACGTTTTGAAAAAATAATAACGCCTCTGTCTACTACGTGCAGGAGCAAATACTGATCTGGTGGTTGTCTTTGAAAAACTTCCTTGAATTTTATGTCCTAAAAATATATTTAGATAAATTAAGTTGTATTTTTAATATTTAATTTAATTTAATTTATTTTTGACACACGCGATTTGCGCCTATTCTCCACTACGCCCACACATTTTTAACTAGTTTTACGCCTACACTACCTAAGTTTATTAAAATGTATATTGTGACAACCTGCAAATGAAAACCTGTCGAATGGTGCATATTTCATCAAAATCGGTTATATAGTTTAGGCGTAAAAGGATGGTAAATTAAATGTCTTGGCCTATTTATATATATATAGACCCTACGGAAACCAAAGGTGTTCACATCAAAACTGTAAGTTGAAGCAATAACAGTTTATTTAAAATCAAAAAATATAAATTATTTTGTGATTTTTTCTAATTAATCTTGAAAATAAAAATCAATATATGCAATGTTAATTTCACATGATTATATATTTTGTTAGGTGTTTCATCAGATTTAATTTTATAAAAAGTATTTGTTTAACGCTGTCTGCGTTAAGATTATATCTGAAGTCCGTCAAAACAAGTTTTAATGCGGAAAATGCCCTATCGACACTAACTTGCGTTGGCGGAACACTATGCACAACTTTTGCCAATTGCAAATAGTGGGGTTACACAAATTTTTTCTCCTTCCAATATTTCATTATGTCCATGTTTACATCAATTGGTTTTGGGTCATAAGCTTCTATTTCAGCAATAGCCTTTATGGCATCATCATTGCAATTTTCGTCTTCCTCCTTGTCAGAAGCCCCATCAATGGAATTTAAATAGTTGCTGGGAGGTGAGCACATACTTTCAATTCTGGGCTCAATAATATTTAATGATTGACTGTTCGGGGTGTTCGCAAACACTGAGAGAGACGATGACGACACGGGTAAAGAAACACAGCACGACAGCAATCGTAATAATATTGAACTGTAGTACGGCACACATACACCTAGTAACCCACACGCGTTAAAGGCCTGTATCCACGGCCAATTTATTCGGCGAACAGTGTGTCATGCGAAGCGTGTGTGTGACATTTTATTGTGGTTGTGTGTGTGACCACTTTTAAACGTATTTACTTCCACATTATCTAACTAATTTTATTGAAAAATATATGATGCAGCGATAGAGATAGATAGCGAAAGAGAATGCCTTGCCCTATTTATATATAGATAAAATACATATGTTGAATTACTCGGTTTCCTATTAATATGAATAATTGCATAAACATTCTTTGATCATCGGTGTCTATTTTGAGAAACAAGGAAAATCTTGTATTTTGTTAAAGCAAAAAGAAATAAAATTTGACGTTGCATGAAGTGTATTGTTCTTACAGGAGTCTAGTGTATTGAGAAATTTTGCTTTTTAGCAAACATACTATTTCTGTTATTTTATACACACACAAACACACAAAAAGCATTTCACCTACGATCAATGCAATGCCGCTTGATGTTTGTGCCTTGCGATTTATTTATAATATGTTTGAGTGGGTAGGTGTGTGTCTGTTTGGCAATTGTTGCTATTGCAGTTAACCGCCAATTTGTTGCAATGACGGCAACAACGTAGAAACACATATGAAAGCATATTTACAGTATGACAACGCCGCAATGAGACTTGGCATTAGTAAATCAAATTGCAAACGCTCACAATCTTTACGCGTCCACTGTTGATCCTCTGGATCTGATCATTGCCACGTTTGCAGACGATACGGCCATCCTCGTCAGAAACAAGTGCATTTACGAAGCCACGGACTCACTGCAGCAATACCTGCATATTTTTGAAAACTGGGCACGACGTTGGAACATTTGCATTAACAAAAACAAATGTGCGAATGTGACGTACGCCTTACGGCCGGATTTCTGTCAGGGAGTTTTCATTCGAAACCAGCAAATACCTGGGTGTGTATTTGGATAGGCGGCTAACGTTCAATACGCATATTTCAAGTATCACGAAATCCTTAAGACAGAGGATTGGTAAATTGCATTGGCTTTTAAATAGAAGGAATAAATTGTCCTTGGGAAATAAGGTGAACATTTACAAAACCATAATTGCTCCTGCTTGGCCATACGGTTTGCAGGTGTGTGGCATAGCAGCGAGGTCAAACATCACGAAGGTGAGAGTACTGCAGGCCAAGACATTGCAAAAGCTTACTGGTGCCCCTTGGTTCAAGCGAACGGCGGACCTTGAAAACGACTTAAAAATACCGAAAATTGGCGATGTGATAAATCGTCAGGCCAAAAAATATATAGAGATGTTAAAAAATCATCCAAATAAACTAGCAAGACGCCTTCTAAAACGACGCAGAATGGGAGGAGTTGAGGTGACGAGACGGCTGAGAAGATCGCACCCTGTCGATCTCCCTATTAGATCCTTATAATATTATTATTAAATCATTTCCCCACTTATTACTTAATGTTTTGTTAATTTTTGTATATATATATATATATTTTGGCGCGACAGGTCTATGGGACCCAAGGCCTAGCTTCTCGCAACCATTCGCTTTGTGTGGGTTTTCAATTTTTGGGACGAATGGAAGGGATCTACAATTTTACGCCGAGTCCAAACGGCTAATTGAGAAGCTCATTCTTGACAGTTTTACTCTCGGATGTTTGTCAGACGTATATATATACAATATATATATTGTATATACAATTTAATTTAAGTTGTTCTAATAATAACAGAAAAATTATATATAAAGGAAAAAAGAAAAAAAAAACTAACAGTAATACAATAACAGAAACTTTTCTAATAAAACGAACTCCTTGCTATTCAAGTGAATACCGTGAATGTCAATCAGCTGCGTTATTAGGGGGTGCTACTAGTCTCGATTGCCGTTACTGTTTACTAACTGTTTATTGTTTTGATTTGTTTTGTGCTTTTTGTTGTTTTGTTTATTGGATTATGCACTTGCGCGTTTGTTGCTTTTGGTGCCGCCGATGCTGTAGTCAAAGAGAGCGTGATGAAGTAATAGAGCTGGTTATGTGTTTGTTGTTGTTGTAAGTGTGGCCTTGGCGAGAGTTTTAACTGTTGAAAGTTGTGTTTAATAGCAACTTTGCTGTTGTTGTAACGGGAGTTCTTATAGTGACTGTTTTGTGAATGAGAATGAGTGTTGTGTTATAAGCGAAGAGTGCATGAGGCGCCGTTGGTTGAAATCTCGCTGACTATCAGTGAAGCTGCAAAGCAAGAGCTTGCTGCTTGCTACTGAATTTGTTTTCGTTGTTAGACCTACCGCTCTCGGTTGATGTTATTCGTTGTTGTTGCCGGCTTTAGCAAAGGTAGATATAGATATGCAACTGAACATGTACGTTCTCATGAATGAGTGGCTACCGAATTTGTAAGCGAATACTAAATTCGCTTTCGGAAAGTGCAATTAATGAAAATGAAATTTGCCTTCTCTTGAACCTGTAGCCTGTCAAATACTGCATAATCAATTTATCTGCCAATGTCACAAAAACCATGGTCAAATTGCAAGCTTGAGGGCTTATCATCCAAATGGAAGCCCCATCATCATAAAATGGAATGGAATAAAATGGAAGCCCCGTTAATACACACAGTCTCGATGAGGTCCAGCCTATCTGTGTATTTCACTACCGACAGTGTATTGCTTCACCAGTTATAGGGAAGTCTGCCGTATAGAGCGTGTAAACGACGCACCCCAACAATAGTTACAAATGCGACAAAAACCGTTTTCAAGTTTTTTATTTAATTTTTTTTATTTTTTTATTTTAATTTAAATTTTTTAAATATTTATTTTTTTTAAATTTATTCTTTTTTGTATTTGTTTTATTTCGATTTTTATTATTATTTATTTATGTATTTTTTCCTAAAATGAGAATATTTCGAATTGCAGTGAGCGTTTCTGGTATGTTTGTTATTATTGTTGTTGTCATTTCCAATTTTCACCATCTACATTGCCTTTGAATTCTTGGTTGTCACTCAGCTTTGTTTTAGCTATAATAAGAGACCGCCGCGCGCTGAGTGCCTTTATGGTGCAATGGTTAGCGCTCTAGACTTTAAATTCGGCGATCTGAGTTCAAACCCCAGGCTTTTACCCCTGCATTTTACTTTAATTTTTTTTGTTTTTTTTTTCTTGCAAACAATTTGAAAGTTATTAATTATTATTAATTTAATAATTCAATGTTTAAAACAAATAAAATATATAAAATTATATATTATATAAATTTTTCCTCTAAAAAATCATTTGACGAGTTCTGATTTTCTCCACAACAAGTAATTAGAACAAGTTCTCCTTTTATTCTTGACGTGGACGCAAAAATCAAGTTTACTACTTTTGTAACTTAGGTACGAGTATATGCCAGGAGTTGAGTGATTCTTTATAAATCTTCGGTTTCTTTTTCTTAAACTTTGCCCTTACTTCGCGAGTTTAGTCAGTGAAAGTATTCTGAAATATTCTGGAAAAATAATAATAAATAATAATAATAATTATGCTGACACCCACAGTCGAAAGAGGTGATTGAACTTTTTAAACATCCTCCCCTAGCTGCTTACGTAATAATAAGTGCAAATTGAGGCAAACGGCTTTCAAGTGGTTCTATGGTGTAATGGTTAGCACTCTGGACTTTGAATCCAGCGATCCGAGTTCAAATCTCGGTAGAACCTTGTCGCAAACGCATGTACGGTTTGAGGGTTTTCTTTACACTGCTCATTTTATTGCAAATGATTCGAAAATTATTAGTTATTATAAATTTATTTTGATGTTTAAAACAAATAAAATTTAAAATAAGCTAATTCCACTGTAAGTTTTTTCCGTTTTTGCTTTTTTTTTTTAATTTGTGGTCTGAAAAAAAAAATGTGACTAAAAGTTTGAAGTTTAATGAAGTTTGCAATATCTCAAGTAATTAGGAAATATCAAGTTCTGCTTTCATTTTCGTATGACGTGGCCGCAAAAATCAAGTTTATTGCTTTTGTAACTTAACTACGAGTGTATGCCAGGACTTGTGCAATTCTTTATTAATCTTCGGTTTCCTTCTTTAAAGTTTTCCCGTACTTGGAGAGCTTAGTCAGTAGTAGTGATATGTGTGAAAATATTCAGAATTAGCGTAGCCTGGCAGAAGTTTTTCTGCCTTTTCTGGTATTAGCTAAAAATGAACATTTTTTGCTTTAATAAAAATCTTTTTTGAATTTTTGGTGTATAAATTTTTCTGATTTGGTGTATAAATGTGTAATTATTTTGGAGTTCGTATAAAAGTCTCTTTCAAGTAAATTTTCGAGGCCCGGAAAAAGTCCTTCTCCAACATTGAGCAATTGTTGTGGGAAATCTTCATGAGTGTCTCTACTAATATAGGCTATCAGATTCTTTCGCAAATTTAGGTGTTGAATAAAACTCCACAAGGGAGATGATTTAAGACAATGCTTTGATGATATCCGCACAAGACCCTTTGTAACTACAGGGAGTGTCTGCCGAAAATCCTCAGCAAAAACAAAAGTAACTCCTCCCATAATGTCAATAGAGCTTATAACGTCTTTCAATATTCGATCCACGGCTTCAACATGGGCTCTGTGCCTCATGGTACATTCATGCCACATTATCAGTGACGTGTCCTGTAATAATTTTACAAAAGTGCCGTTTTTTCGTATAGAACATACGGATTGCTGCTCCAGAGATACTGATAATGGGAGTTTGAATGTGGAATGTGCAGTTTTCCCATCGCTTAATAGAGTAGCAGCGCTTCCTGAAGAAGCGACTACCACAGCTAGTAATAATAATAATAAGAATAACAATGATAATACTAAGAGTAATAAAAATAATAATAACAATAATAAAACAACTCATAATTCTTCTGTAACACGCACAGTCGAAAGAGGTGGTTGAACTTTTTAAACATCCTTTATTATGTATATGTATATGTGTGCATGCATATGTTTGAAAGCTCCTTTTTGTGTAGCCTTGCTTGCGTTGCTTACTTTTGATTGTCTGGCAAACCTTGTTCGACAAAGACGTCTTAAATTTTAGGCCCCTTTTATAGAAACACACACACACACACACACACACTCACTCACACTCGCTCACACAGACTTATCGAAACTTAGTCCTTGACGAATATTGAATTAAAATAGGACAATGAGCGGCTAACAATGCCAAGCGGAACGTTCGCGGCGCTTGTTCGTTCCGGACAGACCCACAGCGATTCAGCTTTCGTTCAGTACAGTAGACACCAAAATATTAATTTACATAATTAACATTAAAGCTACGAAACAACTTCAACTAGTGAGAAGCCTATGAAGTGCACTCGCAAATGTTTACACTAGGAAATATTACACAATTAATTCAGGTGATCAAATATTTAACTTATTCTATTATATTTTTTTGGACAGGAAGTGCATCCAAGCTGGTATGTGTTGCAGAGTACATGACTTAAGGCCGAACCTCCAAGAAAACATTTTATCTATCAACTACATAGATCGACTATTTGCTGGTTATTGCTGACCAAAATTGAAGGGCATATTGGGGAGTCGACATATATATTGATTACATAATATAATAGTATAGCTAAACATGCGACCAGTGCTCATCATTAATATTGGATCGGAGACTACAGACTAGAGAAATTAACGTTGACTACTGAGATAGATTACTTGTCATGGTTTTAGGTAAATTCAAAAGACAACGTAACTGGGGCAACGATTTGATACAATTCACAATAATAACTCAACGTTATCACTGACTTCTTATGTTCATTTCTTCCTGAACAAATCGTTCAACGTGACCTACGCAATCTACAATATTCACCGATTTCCAGATCCAGAGCCAGATGTCGATTAGAACACTTACACATTAAGTATTCTTATTTGATTCTCAGAAAATGGTCTGTGAGTCGCACAAAGTTTCTTCGATTTTACAGTTTTTGGTGTCATTACGAACGTTGCAAATTTCCACTAAGAAAGAAAGTGAGCAACATGCCACTGTATGGTAATATTTCATACAAGGCTCTTAATCTGATTTTGAAAAACCACTAGCTCAGCATATTTGATTGATCGATCATCAATTCCCAAACTCTTTCTATGGATAACGTTGAATTAATTGAAGAAGATTCTTTTAGTGCGACGTAATAACAATGACAACAACAACAGTAAAAACTACTACAACTACTATTTTTATTGAGGCTTAAATGCGAAGTGCGTATGTATGTACGTAGCTTATTCTGCTTCTCGAAAGAAACCAATTCTCTGGAAATTGTAGCAATTCCGAAATTCATTAAACTCCAACAAAAACAACAACACAGATGAAGTGAAATGTAGCCACACATGCATATAACATTAAATAACAACAACAACAACAACAACATTTTGTAATAATAAACCGGAGTAGCTATTTGTGTGCGTGTGTGTGTGTGTGTGTGTGTGTGTGATTTGAAAGTACGCCACGCATTTATTTTTTTATTTTTTGTATTATTATTTGTTGTTGTTGTTTTTCTTTGTTTTGTTTTTTTTTGTTGTTGTTATTTTTTTTCTGTGTCGATTTGTCGTAGCTACTCAGCGTAATTGCTCTGCGCGCACCCAACATGAATTCGAGATATCGCATGTTGACTCTATGTACGCTACAAGCTGTGAGCTACGACGCCTACCCAACAATTACACCTGTACTGGCAGTGTCCGTCCGCACATCGTCCAATGGAAACGTGCACGGTGCACTTGTAAAGCGCTGCGTATAGTTGGCTTTGTCAATTTTTATGTTTTCAGATTTACGTGTTTCAAATATTTAAGCCACAAGAAGGAAATCACAAAAAGAGGCTCTCACTGATCACTCAGTACGCAAAAACCAGAAAAAAAAAATTCAAGTACGGCAGTGAATGGCTTAAAAAAATATACTATATATATATTATATATGTATATATATGTGTATGTGTGTGTGTGTGTGCGTGATAGTGCTAAAGACTTAGCACTTTTACTGGTAATTCATTTCTTTTGTTGCTCTGCAGTTGTGTGCCTTCGAACCGATTCGAAAATCCACATTCCGAAAACAAAGGCAATTTGAAAACCATTGCGTGTGTTCGCAATTCAATTTGATGATCTCCGTACTTCTAAGCTTTTTGGTTAGTTAAAATTTTTTTTTTTTTAATGTTTTTTATTATTTTATTATTTGTCATGTAAATTAGCCAAAAAATCACTTTTCTTGCAGTTTTTATGATTTTTTTGTTGTTTTTTTTTTTTGAATCAAAAAACATCGAAAATTTCAATGTTTTACATATGGAATCGGATTTCTATGCAAAGAAAGAAGGACTAAAAACAAACATGAAAAAAAAACAAATTGAAAAAAAATACAAAACCAATAAAAATCTAACTATATCTATATATCTATATATTATATATATCTATATATATGTATATAAAACAAAGTGGCAAAAAGCCTGTGTTTCCCTCTGCTGCCCGTAATTGTTTACCAATTTAGTTTGTTTTTCTTTTAAAATGTAGATAATTACCATAGGAAGGTCGGGGTATACTTTTTTTAGTTTTTAAAGGCAAATCTACTTTTTTTAGTATTAAGTTTTTTTGAATATATTGCAAGATATTGAAAAATAGTAAGAAAATTACAAAAAATTATTCTGCTATTTGATCTCTGGGCATATTGATCTACCAACTTATAAGATGTTAAATGATTAAGCTTGAATTTACGTTCTTATATCCACGAGTACTACCCTACGTCATTGTAATGTGTTGCCTAAGACCTATTTTAATGCCTTACCACAAAAATTCTTCTGACTACCATGACAAACTCAAAGTCAAGCTGTCTTTGATTTCGACTTTTTTCCTCCATATTAATTCATTTGGGCGCTTGGCACTTCTGTTTATTGTATAAGGATCCTTCAACTAAAGATAAAGTTTTCATTATCTGTCTTTCAGCGATCTCTTGCCGATGTTACTCCGCATGCCTTTTTTATAGGAAGTTCCACTTCAGTGATATACAAAATGATATAATTAGCTGTATGTCACAGAGCACATTCTATTCATCTCCATTATTTTTACTGATTATGTTCATTGAATTTTGTGGTGGTTTACTGACTTTTTAGCAATGCTTTACCGTCATATTTGTGGTTTGTGGCTTCAAGGCATTCGCGTAATTTCATTACTGTAAGTGATGGTAAGGTATGTTTTAAAAATAATTAATTATTGAACAATGTCTATTTTGTCCCCTTCAAAGTGCTCCCGCTCAGATATAATACACTTGTGCCAGCGATCTTTTCCAATCTTCGGAATAAAATGTCGCCTAATTTTTTGAACACAACTCGTACGCTATTATTTTTAAACCTTTGTATTTACACACTTCAAACACGTTCTATATCCATCCGAATAAGTATCTCTATTTTATGAGACTCTGAAATAGATCAAAGATATTATATGAATTTTATATCTCATCTTATTTATTTATTTATTTATTTGTTTATTAGAATTTAGAACGAATAAACTAGTACAGTATAATCTCCATAATCCGGACAGTTAAAAACCAGGCAGTGTCCGGATTACCGAAATAAGAAAAATCAAAGAAAACATTTCTGAACTAGTTTTAATTAAATATCAATTATTTATGCTTTCAAAATGTATTTTAAATATAATTTATTCTTTGTTTACTAATTTTACGTCCTGGGGCCGATTCTTACTATGCAATGCAAGCGTTTTCTCTGGCAGCTTCCGACAAAATAAGGCAGTCACATCCGCATTATTGACCTGAGAAAATGTTATGACCATTTGCGCAATTTATGCGTACAACTCTTCAATGAACGGTTGAACAGCAGTGGAATCGTTAATTCATTTTTCTTCGAAAATTTTGAGAAATTTAATTCCATATCCATTTCCTTTATTGATATCCAAGGAGATTGGTGCTTTGTGTTGTCTTTTATTTACAACGCAAATATACGAGCCGCTCTTCCATCGGATGGTATTCAACCGATCGCATAGTTTTGGGTTTACCGGTCGTTTTCTGTTGTAGCAATGTAACTGGTATATCGCAATAATTATAATCTAATGTAATCGACTTACTATCGACTTACTATTCAATCTTTGATCTATTTAATACTATGTCGGCAAGTGTAGATTTGCTTATTTTGTATTCCGTTGTACTCCAGTTGACGAAATGAATTTCCTCTCTTTAATTTGTTTAGAATTTCTCTTTTTTTGGTCAATCGTTAAGAATGCATGTTTTTCTTAACTATTGATGGCATTCTTAATAGTAATGGTAGTTCAGAAATTTAAAGTACGGGTGATCCCCGTAAAACAGCAGCCAAATTGATGAAAAAAATATGTGTCCGAATTATTGAGGTAATAAGAAAAGTATGGTGTCCGGATTACACAGTGTCTACAATGGATAGCAGTTGGTTGTCCGGATTATAGCGTTGTCCGAATTTTCGGAATTGTACTGCAGTAAGATTAATTCAATACATCTCAATGTAGTTCCATTGTGAAACTGATTGTTCTATAATGCTATTTTGTATAGTTTCCTTATTGACCATATAGACCATATTAAATCATTTCCATTAAGTATTTTACTCTAACACATACGAATAGCTGTGTAGGTACAAGAAATATCAAAGAAACATATTATCCATTTAACTGCAATTTAAAGATAAATCAAATGTAATGGGTGTACTTATTATAACGCCTATTCCGGATTTGTATAAAAATTTGTCGATCAGTACATTTAATGAGAATCGTAGTGAAGTCTTGAGTTTATTTCAATCATGTTATATTGGGACATTTAGAATTAACTGAATGTTTAGGTGTACTATTGCCTAAAACAACCAAATCATATATTACAATCATATATATATATAATCATATATGCAATACGTACATACAATGCTCGTATATATGTATCACTCGCCAAGTGTGTATCTTTATCGTGACTATAGTATCTTCAATTCGATACTATCCAATTTATAACAAAACAGAAAAAAAAATTAAATAAAAATTAATAAAAAAAAAAAACCAGATTCAAAGCAAAGCTAAGCAATCCGAATCTAATAGCAGCCAATTTGAAGTAATGCTTATCTGAGTTTACCTCTAGCTGGTTTGATTGACAGCAAAGCAATCAAGCAGCTCATTGAACTATCAAATCATCAAACACACACACGCCTTTCTGTTTACTCGTAACTCATCTCTGCATTTAAATATGTGTGTGTGTGTGTGTGTGTGTGTGTGTGTGTGTATGTTTGAGCGTGTACGAGTATAACTGACTCGAACTGCTATATTTAGCAACTAATTATGGCGCCTATAAACGAATTCCTCATATGAATCCATTTTACTCGTTAACGTCACGTGACAATGTCAATGATGATAATGTCTACAAGTATGATGAAAAAAATAATAATGTTTTTTTTATTGCCCGAATTCGTTACTCCACAGGCGTATTGCGTTACACAATGCTGGCTCTCTTTCCCATTGATCGCTCACGCTGAGCATCGTTGATTTATCGGCTTTAATGTGCGAATTGCTTTTTCTCTAAGCCCTGCCAAATAAGCACTTCAAATTGCCCAGTTATGTTGTAAATATTATATTGAATTTTCCAAAATTCTCTCGAGAGTTGCGGTAAGAAAGGAAAATTCAAAGGGCTTTAAAGCCAAGCAATTCCAAGCCAAGCAGCCACCTCTTCGCGGCTGTTTCTTATTTAATGCTCACTGAAGCATTTCCAGCTCGGCAAAAATTCCTTCAACTAAATCCACTGCAATGGAGCTGCCTGATACCAATTAGCACAGTTCAGTGCATTGCTACGGAACACTCACTCGTTACTAGTGCTCAGAGCATGATCAGAGGCCCGCTTTTATTTTCATATCTCTGTATCTTTTTAACAAACAATGTAAGTAGCTTTGTATCTTCATGTCTTCATCTATTTATCTAACTCATGTCCAAAATCATTATGCCTTTTTAAGAAATATTATCGCGAAAGTAATGTTAGCTTCTTCCCAGTAAAAGAGTGTCCACAACTCTATTCTTTAGACAGACTTAGCTAATAAAATTATATTTTCGAGTAGTTGGACGAATTCCGTAATATTTTCGTGAATCAAACTGAGTTCCTGCAGGAATTCTCTTCGCCCAAATCATCGAAGTATTAATGCAGCATTGCAAGGCCTTTTCTGGTATACGACGCTGCTTTTTTAGAGTGGAGCCCACTTTCACGTACCATTTGAGGCATATGAATTCTCATCTCTTTCATACAATTTTTTTCTTAACAACCCCCATAAAATTGCCTTTGTTAAGCGAAAATTTTCGCTTGGCGTTAAAATCGAAATAATGATTAATGTGTTCGTAACTATTATTATGTTAATTTCTTAATATTTTTTAACATTAACATACACAGCACATACACTAAGCACGCTAAATGTTTTCACACGCTCGAAAATTAGTTTTTTTTTTCGGTTTTTTCCTTTGATTTTCGCTTAATTTCTTTTAACGATTTACCTCCATCAATGAAGGCTATCTGCCAATTTTGTCGAGTTTTTTCGCTAACTGCTTGAGAATAATTAGTATATTTTATCTTTAGCTTAGTGCCTCCTTCTTGTTAATTTACTTGCGGCAAGCATACATTTTGGCAGAGCAGTCAAAGAACGTTGCCAACTTGCTATGGAAGAACAGAGTTTTTTTTTGTTGTTCGAAGATATTGAGTAGCCTTTCCCAAAGAAATTTATACCTACTGCATTAAAAAACAAGTAGCCGAAATAAAAGTAAAAGTTTGATTCAACTGTATTCACTGTAACACTGCTGAATCGTCTGAAGGCTGACAAACCCTGAACCGGAAATGTTAATTTGTTTAATTTTGTAGTGCCTGCTTTGGTACTTCGACGCAACTCAATTAAGAAACAAAACTATCTACAGCAAAAATAAAGCAATGGACCAAATGAGAGAATACAAAAATTATGTTTTAAGCGAATTGTCGAAATACAATATTCGTGCATTCGCTCATTCAGCCATTTATAGCCTTCATTCATGCCAGTAAAAGTCGAAAATATTTGTTCGCAGCTAAATTAATGTATCTGTTAATTGCTGAACATCTCATCGTGCGCCGAAACAACAGCAGCAGCAGCAGCAGCAGCAGCAGCGCTTTTTATCGACGAGGTGGCCCTACTTACGATGTATTACAATAGCAACGACCTTAAACCTTGTCGGACCTTGGTTCCGACAGCCTACACGATTGGCAGCCAGAAGAAAGAAAATCATATAAATTTGCTTTATTCTATTGCGTTCTATTGCGCGGAAAATAGTTTCTTTCAACATAGTTGGTCAGACATTTAAGGGAAATACCATGCCAGACAATTTCTATATTCATTGGTAAAATACATAAATATGATATGCTTGGCTTGGCGTACTTGTACCTTAATGCACCAAACCGCATACCAAACAACAAGGGAACTACTGTAACTTATTAGCTCGCCTTGCTGGACCTTGCAAGAACTAGATCATATGTTCTAACGCAATCCTGGAAATATGGGCAGCTCGAGACTATATCATTTCCACTGCAGTCACTAATATTTATGAACATTTATATATTTCAACTTATTAAACATTATGACGGCCCCTTTGATTTCTGCCTGAATGCAATGTAGCCTCTAATCTTAAAAAAGTTGACCACCTCTGGCCTAAAAGGCAGTGTATGCCTCTTGTATGATTATCAACAGTCCAAATATAATTGTTACAAGTTCAATCATAAGCATAATGCCAAGATCAATACCATGCCACTCGATATACTTTAGGGCTTCTTTCATTAAAATCTCTCCACACATTTTCTATCTGATTAACGTCCTGGGATCGTACATGAAAAGCAAGCTCATACAATATTGATCAGTCCATCGCGTTTAAGAATCTTATGCAGACTTCGTGTCTAGAGCCTGTTCACTCTTATCTGTATATAATATTTGACGGCGCATTTTGGAGAACCAATTCATATGATTTTCTGCAAGCTTTATGTTTGCATTGACTTGGTTCTTCATTTCTTTCTGTCGTAACGCTCGCATCACGCATAACGCATCACGCTCGCATCCAGTTACAATGGATCATTTGGCTGCCTGAATGTGTACGTTATTGTTGTAATTGCTTTTCCTGTATCTATCTTTTTGGTGTTTCGTTTTATCATGGTGTTAGTTTTGCAATAGGCTTAGTATTGATTTATACTATATTACCGGCACTGACCAGTCATATGGATAAAACCAATTCTGACATTTGAATATCTGTGGGAAGCAACGAGCGCTTAATTCGTGAAACGAAGGCAAATGGAATAGTCATGTCTAACGAGCGATAGTCATAATATTGATTTGTCGTATTTTATCCACACTTAATAACCACTTGCGTCAAGGTAATTGTTATAAAAATAAAATTTTTCATATTTTCTTTAAATCATTCACTCAGTGTTGCACATGTGGATCACGATTACATATGAGGAAAAGTGACAGCACTGATTGAAAGATTTTTGAAAAGTAGTTTTCGGGCACACAGGCAGCCTATGGCCGAACTTATTTGTGAGGTTATTTAGTTGTGAACATTTCTTTCTTAAAATACATTAAAATCGCCATAAGCATATCGCTAAAAAGTAAGAAGGAGAAACATAAAAGAATGTTTCACACAGAGCTGTTATTTTGGGAGAGCGAGTTACGCGCATCTCTATTACGCTCACTCTGCTTCAATTACAGTCTCCATCACACTCACTCATCTTTACTCACACTCTCTCTTGTGTTTTCCCCCTCGCTGTTGTTTCACTTTTCTTAAACAATTTAACAATTAAACTATTTTGTGCACATCTACACCACTATAGCTTTCTATTGATGTACGTTTCATGTTAATACGTTGTGTCTATAATGGCGTTAGGTTGATTTCAAGAAATGTGTTGACGTATTTTTATATATTTTTTTTTTGGGTTTGTATCGAACAATCTGCCGTCTGCCGCCTGAAAAATTCGTTGTTTGGCAAGGACTTAAAATTTCATTTTCCACTGAAGCTTCAATGCTACGAATTGCGTTTTCTGAAATAAAATAATTGAAAGCAAAAACCAAAGGAAAATATAAATTCCAGCTCAATACTTAACAACCCATCAATAAATCAGACTTCGATATACACCTGTTTCGAACCAATTACATAAATTTCATAGAAATTAAGGCAAAATTGGCATACCAAAACAGTTGCCACAAATTCTAATGGATTCGGCAATAAAACTTTTTTCGACGCTTTGTCTGCCTTTCACTGATTCAGCATTTATTTCGTGCGAAAGGCATTCGAGTGGACTATTGTAATTTTATGCAAAATAGCAGAAGCAAAAACCATAACAAAATAAAAATAAAAAGAACTTTGAACCATTCACGTTCAACATGTGTTAACAGAAAACCAGCACTTGTCAAATCAGCAACCAGAAATCTTCCTCATTAAGGCCCAAATCAGTGCCAACAGAAGCCTCAAAGAAGACCACGGCATAACAACAATAAACGAAAAACAAAACCTGTCTCGTTGGAAATGTTAATTTCTATTAACTCAAACAGTCTGATACAAAAGAGGGGAAATTTTTGTTAGCTTTAAACTAAAGCAGCTTCAAGCGAATTTATAAACACTTAAAAAATATTTTTACGAGCCAAGATCAGAAAAAAAAAATAAATAAATAAATAAATAAATAAAACTAGCCAAAAACAAACTGAAACTGAAATCAAGGCAAGAATCAAAAGCACGCGGCTTGGGCCAAACAAATATACCCTACGTGCTCGAACGCGCAGGCCCCTTTAGAAGACTATATGTCTTCTTGAAGTTGTTTCCGGGAAATTTGATTTCCAGTTTGTTAAAAACAAACAGCGCAGTTCTTAAAAGAAATAAAATAAAATGTAAAAACAAAAATAGCCAAGGAAGATGAACTCCAAAACACGTTTCGTAAGCGTAGTTCAATGAAAGTTTTATTGACCTTGGACGATAATAAGTGAGTTAAGTTACTTCAAATGAAAATGGCCAGCATAAATGTGTTCGTTCGCGCTTAGCTGCGAAACCATTCAAGCGATTTCAATGAAAGATTTTGAATGAGTATGATTGATTCCATCTTCAAAGGTAGGATACATTAGGAGACTTGGAGCTGTTGTCGAAATCCAGAGATATTTTAATTGGCGCAAATATAAATGCTTCCCATACAGCACACACGCATTTGTGACCGATGTTCCTAGGCACCACTATAAAATCCTTATGTACCACTTCCTTGAGCGGTGCTTGACCTTGTAGAGTTCCATAAGCATGTCTTCCAAGTCCACTCCGCCCATGCCCTTATTGTAGGAAGCAACAATCGCAGGCCTTGGAACATCAATGTAAGATTTTTTCTTTTGGGCTCCAACGTTTGCACATCCAAACAGGTTGATGGTCTATACACGAAGATATAACTTGAACTGCTTTATTGTCAAAACACTTCAAACATAGGATATTGTGTGTAGTTTCACATCTCATGTCAAAAGATCCCCTCCCACGTTTTTTAAGATCGCCTCTAAAAGTAACTGGCAATTACTTATACGATTTTCACGCACAGTACAAGTTGCAAATATTTCAATTTCCTTCAAAGCAATGGGAAGGCTTACTGACGTAAACCAGTTATCGAAATAGAGCTTAAAGTTTTTGTGTTTGGGGAGGCCTTTTGCTAAATATAATACTGCATCAGAAGATATTCCCAAACCATATGACTCGCAAGTGCCTTCACCAACATACAGCGTAAAATCATATACCAATCCATATGTTCCAAAGTCTGTTACAGCGGTAAGCTTTATATAGTGGGACCATGCCATTTTGAACTGTGGCAATTTCAAGACACCTAGGTATACTAGATTACCAATATCTTACGGATCAGCAAACAAAAACAAAAGGAACGCTAACCGTTAGTCGCTAAATCAATTAAATTGCTGTCAGGCAAGCACAATTGCCATAACTTATTAGACATTTTGTAATAACCATAATTGCCCAAAGTTGCTCACAAGCAACTTGTCATCTTCAAAAAATTACAACTTGATGTTAATAACGAAAATCAATTAATTTAAATTTTTTTATGAATTAACAGTTCTTTTCTGAACAAATTAATTAATTAATAATAATAATCATTAATTATTTATAAATTTTAATTATTTTTTGGCTTCGAATTTTGCACTGATAAAATGTTGACGATGTAGTAGAATATTTTTCATTATAACTTTTACATTAATTATTTTTTTATATCAATTGTTTCTAATAAATTACTCTACAGACATCAACCTATCAGTGTGTATTCAGCTTTGGAATAAAACCGACATATGTCTTTTATTATTCGTCGATAATTCAGCCAAGTTGCTCATTGGCAACGTTGGGGTCGAAAGGGTTAAGAACACACGCACAGCGATATGTTCATCTGCGCTTGATAATTTTTTTCTTTCTTATCTAATTACAATAATGTGTATAACTCCGACTATACGAATCGCTGATTATTCAAATCGCTTTCAGAAAAAACATTTAAAGCGGAAACATACATAATGATGCTATCTACAAGCGAGCTATCAGTTGCAGATCCCTCAGACAATCAGAAGACGATCGAGCTCGTTTCACTTTTGAACAGAAATGTTTATTAGCATTACATTGTTTAACAAGCAGCGCCATGCATTGGATTTAGGTTCTACTTACAAATGAACTCTTTGACGTACGGAAGATGCTTTTGAAAAATCCATGAATGTTTAGAAGTTAGTGCTGAAGATGTAGGAGCGTGGCTGTAGGAGAGTGGATGTAGGAGAGTGGATGGTGTGTGATTTGCAAATTCTGAATGCTGACGAATTAATTGAAAGTGTAGGAGAAGAAAGTGTCGAGGAATATGCTGATGACCTTAATGTCGAAGTTGAAGCAGACGAGGCACCATCAGCTAGTGAAGCGTTTGCCAGCCTTGAAACTGCGTTAAAGTGAATGGGGCGTCAGCCCAAGTGTGGCCACATGCAACTGCTCACTGTCAAGCGGATGTGCGACTTGACTGCCCGAAAACGCTAAATACGCTATATAACAAGTTAGAGTGTTGTCTTTTCATTTAAATTAGAATGATGTATAATTATGTATATACATAAACTAGAAGTGCGAAAGAAAGCTCGTTGTCTTTAAAATTATACATAAAAATAAGTTAGCCCTCTAACTGTAAGAGTTATCTATTTATCTGAACTGACTTTGCGCCTAACCTTTGAAGAATTTCCAGACTTCAATGGGCTGCCGCGCTCTAGAGTTGTAGGAGAATACCGTATACCGTATACCGTATACCGTATACCGTATACAGTAAAAGCTTTCTTCAGTTGTACAATTATTTGAGATAAAGTAATTTCCATGTTCAAACCGTTTGGGTATATCGTTAATTATCCCTGATACGCCTTACGTTTCAAGCCACTCAATAATAACATTTTCTACTAGCGGCCAACTCTAACTTTGCAAAAAACTTCCACACCTCTGATCATAGTGCTGCTCAATAAACTAGGCAGAGTAATCACTACTGTGAAGTTTTTAAGTGAGACTATGTATCGATGACATAATATCGGCTCATTACAAAATGTTTCGAATTTGTACTTTACCCTCAATAGAATAGACTAATAATAATAAATAAAAGTCTGCTGTGCTTCTAAGTAAAACTGCTATTACGCACTACAATACACAACTGAATCAATTTGAAACGATTTTATTTTATTAGCATTCATTGTCGCTGAGCATTCTGGCATTTGTATCATATTTGAGGCGCCCGTAAAAAGGCTCGTTTGAGTGTTAAATACGCATAAGACAAAGCCAAGCACAAACACACATACACACGCACGCACGCACGCACGCACGCACAACATTTAATTCATAAATATTTAAAAGGAAAATATTTGCATAGTCGTCCCACACCTGTACCTGTAAGCGATACAATTTGAATTGAGCTGGTCGAGAGAGCGTTCGTTGCCACCGTCGTCGTTGACTCTTTTAATTGGCTGCCAATTGAAGGGCGAACGTGTTGGTGAAGGGTGTTGTGCGTGCCGAAGAGCAGTGAGCCATCAATTGTTGGCTGCTGCTGTGGCTGCTTTGAATGCCGATCACCTGTCGAAACTCTACATCGAGGAAGGTAAAGAATGTCTACTTTTTAACGACGACGACAACGACGATAGCGACGACAGCGACGACAGCGACGACAACTCTTTTCAAGAATGCGTACATTCCAAAACCTGAATTAATTTGATTTGCTTCGATTCGATTTATTTAGTCATCGCAAATGAATGGTGTATGGTTAGAGGTGGTAAGCGGTTTGTTGGCTTGAAAATAATTTATTAGTTTACTTAAAGGCTTATTAACAGCCACATAAAGTCAGCAAGCAACAACAGCAATCACAGCAACGTCATTATGATTATAATAATTACGTTGGTGCGTTGATTTGCCACATTCGGTTTGACCAAAGGAAATTGAAAGTTATTTGCATCACCGTGTTCAAATTATATATACAAAATGCCTACAAAATGCTTCTCCGTAATGAAAATGAAAATTAAAATTTGTACGTTGCTCAATGGGTGACCATTTTATGAGTAACATAACGCTTTAAGTGAGATTCTTGCGAGCCTTTAATTGAGTGCAGTAATTCCCATAAACCTCGCTTCATTAATACCAAATTAAATACATATTAAATTCTCTTTAATTGTCAAGATATGTATTTATTTTCAAAAAATTGCAAATTAATAGTATGCCAAAATCAAAAGAAAAAATAATAATAATAACAATAAAGCCAAGAAAGACTATATGTGTCTGAAGGCCATAAGCGTGGCTATTTAGTTTGTATTTTCACTGACTTCACACTGACTTAGTCTTTTTAACTGACTGACTTGACTGTCTCTCTGTGTCACTGTATATCTAAATGTCCGTCCATTACTCCATACCGCCATACCTTTGTCATCCTGCCGATTTAAGGTTAAAAAAATTTCGTCGCAAATTAATAACCATAAAAATCTCAATGACGAAACAAAAATACAAAAAAAAAAATAAACAACCAACACCTAAAAATCCCAGCTTCCTTTGCTGGTTTTCTCAAGAAAACCACTTAAATGTGAAAAAAGCATCTCATAGCAAAAATTAAACGAGTCACACTCCAACAACAATAACAACAACAAGAGCAAACAAAACAAAATCCACAACAACAGCAAAGATACAATGTGAAGTGCCGCCGCCATTTAAATGTATTCGCTTGCAAGTGTAAACTTCACGAACATGTTCACCCAACCGACCAACAGTTCAAAAATAATATCAGTAACGTTCCTTAGCCATGTTACATTATTTCATTTACACTATACATATACCCCATACTCGTATATTTAATATTGCTAGTGTACGCCCAGCGCTTGAATTGTACTATGTCACTAAGCAACCACATGCGTTAAGACTTTATTGTAGTTGTGTGTGTGACAACTTTTAACTATTTTTACGCGCACAATACCTAACTAATTTTATTAAAAAGTATATTGTGACAATTGGCAAATGAAAACCTGTCGAATGGTACATTTTTTATTAACATCGCTTATATAGTTTAGGCGCAAAAGGATGGTAAAGTAAATGGCTTGGCCTATTTATATATAGATAGTTGTTAAATTCACTGTAAAATGTATTTAAGTTTGATCAAAACAACATGTTATACTGGAATTAAATCACCAGGCACTAACTATAAATTAGTAACTGAATTATATCATTAAGGAATCGTTATCGGATTGTGTTAGTCTCGATAGATTGTTCAAAATTTCATAATGCATGAAATGCAGACTCCTTTTTTTTTTGTTTCTTATTTATTTATTTTTATTTATTTTATTTTATTTATTTATTTTTTTTTTCAACAACCAATGTAATACATTTTTCATAGCGCTGCTCAAATACAGTGATACCATTATTAAAGAACCCTTCACAATACACTTTGATGTCTAAGATAGACATGCCCACAAATATTATAGCTGCGGTTTGAAACGCATTTCGTAGATTTTATATACTGAGGAAAGAGATTGTCACTATATGCAACTGCTGCAGAACAAATAAGTTCGTTCCCCAAGAAAGATGGTTTTTCCTTTACTTGAAATGATTGAATAACTCTGCATCGTTTTCACCATTGATGCTTAAATATTGTATAAGAAAGATAAATCTATATGTCTAAAGAAGAAAAGAAGAAGGCAACACCTTTGAAGTCATAAAATAAACGTATTCGCTCATGATTTACTTGTTTTAGTCCAATATTTATAAATTTACCTTTCCTTCAGCCTCTTTTTCGAAACAGCCTTTCGACACAACTTCTTATCGTTAATTAGAAAATGTAATATCCATCCAGTTGCACAGGTTTTGATATAAAATACCGCGTACACCACGCGTTCTCTACCACGATTTTATTTATTTCCGGGTTATCCCTAGCGAGGTTTATCATTTATGCTCGCACAATCAGTACCTGCCTTAAATTCAAATGAATGTAATGATGCTACCAAGTCAGGGATAGTAATGTCGAATAGAAGTAAAAAATTAGATTTGCTGGTGTCTGTCTGGTCTGCTGGCTAAGACGAAAAACTTTTCAGCACAGCCTCAACTCTTCATTATAATTTGTGATGTGAAACATTTTTAGTTTCAATAGAGTTTAGCGTCACGCTCGCATACAATCAAATCATTTGTCTGCCCCAAAAATTGTATGTATGCGTTGTTGTTGTAATTGATATTTTATTTGTATGTGTGCTTTTGATGTTTTAAGGCACAATCGTCTTATCTCGGCTGCCTGCCTCTGTTCAATATGCAATAGATTTAGTATTGATTTATATTATGTTGCCTTCACTGACTTCCATGCGGACTTCCATGCCATACGTTTATGACAATAGTTGAAATCGATAAAATATTATTACAATATAATAATATTCACTTGATAAAGTGGCAAAATATTGAAAACACTGTTATATTTTGGACCGAGGCTATTAATTACGAGGACTCAGCGGCGAATAAATCGTTGTTGTTACTTAATAGATCAGGCAATGAAACTACAATAATATGATTACCTACTCATGAGTTCTAATTAACAAGTAAATATAAAGAGTAAAAATTAAAAAATTTTGTCCTTTTTTTATTCATTTGTCCATTTTTTTCCGCTTTTTTGGGTCGATCTGTACTGTTTTTGTGATAGGTAGTTGGTATCACTGCTCGTGAATGCTAAGCACACTCACAAATGTATTTCATTGATTAATATCGTATCATTTAGGATTCGCTAACGATATTATTTTCAAACTTTTCGCATACAAATTTATTTCTGTGTAGTTGAGGTTCGTTCCACTTTCTGTGCTCCAAATTCACTCAATGCGTTGTTTTTGTTGTGGAGCTCCAAGTGAGATTTTGGTTTAAGGCCAATGTGCTGTAGGCTTCCTTACCTGACCTCGTCTCGTTCGTTCGTTCTTTTATTTATTTATTTACTTTTATTTATTTATTTATTTTTTTATTGTATTCTTTTGTTTTTGTTCTGTCTTTTTCTTTTCACTACGCTTCGCTTTCCGCTTTTATCCACTTAAAACGTGTCATTCTCGAAAATACAACAACAGAAACTCGAATAACTTTGAGATCTCATCTTCATTCAATGCAAAAATGTACCAATAACCAACAACACAAATCCCAAAAAAATAAAAGAAAAAACCAAACTAAAAATATTTCAAAAACAACAGCAACAACGCCGACAACAGCTGAAGACGATTTAGTTAGGCAGCAGTTAGTGGAGCTGTAGGTCGCCAAAAGGACCGAAAAATGATAAGATTTTTATAATCAGAAAGCTGGAATCTAAACAGCCCAGTGATGTTCTGAATTTTTTGAATTAACTAGTTTATTTACGATGCGAATGTGAGGCCGAACACGGCAAGGTTTTTGGAAAAAGTTTTCAGATCCAAGTGGTATTATATTATTTATTTTGAGTAGATTCTGCAGAGTAATTATTATAACTATTGCTAGCAGAGAGTTAGTTCCTACAATAATAAACTACGTAATAAAACTTTTCTCAAGAATAATCAGCAACAGCCTCAAGATCTGATTCGGGCGACTAAACAAACATTTTTGAGTATTTTATAGACACTGACAGCCCTGAAACCAATTATTGCTTGCAGTGTTCTTGAGCAACTTAAAATTATGGTAATCTTAAAGCTAAAGCTCTGATAAACGGACTACTAACAATTCATTCAATGTATATACTGAATCGATGTATTATATATTCATAGATAGTCTGGTTTCCATTCGTCTGCCAATACACTATAAACTTTGAGTTGCATGCATATATATGCATAAGATTTCTGTTATTTCATTGAGAGCACTTAGCCACATAAGTATTGAGCAATTTATTTCTTTAATTGATTTAGTTTGGTGAAGCTAGACTTATTTTAGCGAAAAGCCTAGACTCAGACAAACTCGCGCCCTTAATAACCGTAATGGAGTTGATCCAAAAATGGAAAAATGCAATGAAAAATGATTGCAGCTCTCAAACTTGAACTTGAAGATAATGAAAAAAAGAACCACAAAATAACCAGAGTCTAATTATAATCATCAAGTCAATAATATGGTGTAATGAAGTTAGTAAGTTAACAAGATGCCACACAAACGCAAACACATAAAGTTCACTCGAAACGAGTCTCGCACGCGCTCAAACCACAGCCAAGAAAGTTTAATCCACAACGAATTAATTAATTAAATCTAATCCAAACAATCGCCGTCCTAATCAAACAAAAGCGTTTAAACTTATTCAATAACAACAACAACAAAAAACAGTTAATAAATTATTTAATACGTCGTTATAGAAATCCGCACAGAAACTAAACACACGCCAACCTAAATGGCAGTCAATAAAATAAATAAAACCGCTCAAACGTAAAAAATTTAATAAAAAAAAATAAATAAATAAATAAATAAAAGAATAATAACAATGATAAAGCGAACTCCGCGCAACGATCTCGTTATCGAACGCATTTTTCTGCATAATCAAATTAACATAATTATACAAATATGTGCACATATGGATGTACCTTTTTTGTGTCTACGGCGTTGATCTTTTGCCGCAACCTGTTGCGCTGACTATGCAAAGCAGTCGCTCGACATTCTTTGAGTTTCATAATTTCAGGGACTGACCACAACGCGAAATGCGCAAGCTAGACAACGACGCAATTTTGGCAAAACAAACTGAATTCTGCGGCTGAGAATTCTGAATATTTAGAACTTATGTGACTAAAAAATAATTAAAAAGCGAAATGTCTTTAGATTCTCTCATCATCAAGGGGGACTCTCATGATGACATCGTACAACACGTTCCAGAGTGCTGGGCCGAGACTGATCCTTGCGGGACTCCTGCAGTCCAGCGTCACCACGAGACAGCATTTCTTATCGCCTCCTTCCCAGCGCTTGGTGTTAATAATGGTAGCAGTTTGGATGGCGTCCGTGGTGATGTGTCCTTTCCGGAAGCCATGCTGTCGCTCTGAGAGGCTGCCAGCTTCTTGGACTGCCTCTTCTAAGCGTGTGCAAATAATTTTCTTAAGCATCTTCCCAACTGAGTCAGTCAATACAGGTTTCCAACCCTAGCCCTCACGTAACTGGGTTCGGCATAGGTTTCATTCACGTGCATCGGTTCGGGCCCGCATGCCCATATTGAAGCTGAGTCAATAATGACCTCCCGCTCCAACTCCAGGAGTAACTCTGCCTTCATTGTTTGCCGTATTTTGGTTACGGTCTCGCCTACTCTTTTAAGGTCGCTATCTGCTTTCATGAGATTCACAATGGCTCTATACGCCACATCGCCACTTTTATCGATGACAATTGCATCTGAACTCGGGTGGAGTCGCACAGGTGAACACTTCTTATTTTTGGATTTCTTGGCTTGTTGCCAACCTCCAGTGCCGTCTTTGTTTTTTGATTTTCGTCTCTGTTGAAGTTTTCACCTGGATTCTAGTACGTTTGCTGGAAGTAGCATGATTCCGACATTCGATTTCGATGATTACGACTGTAAAATCCAGGCTCATTTTCACCAAATAACGCTTGACAGCAAATCGTAACGCATCACATCACTGCGAGCGAGTGTTCTTTGATTTATTCGAATTTCAAACTCGGGTCGTGTGTTGCGCTGATGGCCCGAAATCGCACAGGAGATGAGTGATGCGCGCACCCTTGACTCTTTATGCTTGGCAGTTATGCCTTATTGATCAATTGGCTGAATTTAGAACCAAACAGTTGCCAACATAGGAAGGATCAGATTAAGACTCTGTTAACCGAGAAAGGCGGTCTGGTCTCTATGTTTATTACTATGTTACTATAATACTTCATACTGAGACAGGCTATAACTTTTGACAGATCTTACAATATTTGGTATGTGGCGTGCATTCCCCAACTGAGACCCTTTTACGGTGTTACCTATCATTACCATGCAACAGTGTAACACCGCGAAGACTGGAGAAAGTTTTGTTGTCACACGCTGTGTAATTGAAATGTCAACCGATTGAAGGTGGAGTTTAGCAGACTACTATAGAACCTTTTCTTAGATAGGCAGAATATTGTATTCAACATCATCTTTATAAAAGGGATGCAGCACTACTTTTTGCACAATTAAAGCCAAAACACGGTTAGCCTTAAAGTCACGTAAATATAGCTATATAGCTAGCTACATCAGAGGGTTTTCAAGACATTTCAGTAAAGCCACTTCAAATGCAACTAATCTCTAAGTCACACAAATAGCAGCAATAACAGCAGCAACGAGAAATCGGGGTCAATACGTCGTGGGCTACCAATGCCAAATCGTGGCATGAATCACGCCACTGTGAGGCAACGGAAGGCGATTTCAAATTTCAAATGCAGCACAGTGGAGCCAAAATGCAATAGGCCAAGACAAGAAAACACTCGTAAATGATTGGAACAAGATGTATTTCAGGAAAAAACAAAGGTAATTTAAAAGAGTGGAAAATCGGCGCACACGTCATCGGGCAAAAGACATACCCACACACTCAAACAAACACATGAACGTTGCACATGATTGTGCAGTTGGCAGTCAAATTGTTGCTAGCTTGCTTTCGTTGGTTGCATTCAGACGCACGCTCCGCGCTCTGCGCTCCGCTCTCCTGTTGACTTTTCAATGGAAAATTCGGTAATACGAAAATTTTGGTTTTTCTTTATGATTTCATTGGTCGAAATGAAATGGCGTCATCGGCTTCTTGCGAGTCTCTGACAAACGTATTACTCGTTGCTGCTGCTTATGGCGCTTGGCTTTTGCAATTTTTTCCTGAGCAAAACGATTTTGCTTTTGTTAAAAAAAATTTTTTTTTAATTTTTCAACCTTCCCAAACTAAGAGTGTAGGCCGTTTTGTTTGTTGTGTTATTAAGGCTAATGTTTTTTGTATGAGAATTTGTTGCTAAGCCGCAGCTCTGTGCCTCTGTTTGAAGTGACATTAAAGAGCTTTGAATTATTTTGTTTTTTTTTTTTTAATTTTTCGGCGGTAGTCGGAGAGCCGGTCGGGCAGGCAATGCGATTATGATATCAGTGCCCATTACAAGTATGGCTGACAACGACGTTTTGACCTACTCAGCGAATTTGGTCAAAGGCAATAACGTTGCAAACTGTTTATTTTTTTAACTGACGGTTGCATGAATTATTAATATCTTCTTATTTGTAGATTTTTTATTTTCTTTTTGCATTTTTTTTTTGGTTTTTTTTTTTTTGTTTGGATAGTCTTTTAGTTTGGTTGGTTAGAGTTTCTTAAAAATTTTTTGTTTCATAGACCTACCTGCCTGCGGCCAAAATCAATTAATGCATTTTACTCGTATCTGCCTGCCGGCCAATAGCCAACACTTAAAATTTGAATAAATATTTTGTGTGTATTTAGAACCTATTTGCTAGCGCCACAGCAACAACAACAAACGATAGAACTTCTAAAGAAACCGCTCTAAACTGAAATTCACACGGCTAATTAGTTCCTTATTTATGTAGCCCTTAAGCAAATCGCTGAAGAAAAACGCCGAATGATGGGCGAGAAAGAAGATCGTTTTATAGTGATTAAGCTAAAACGAGGCTAAATTACGGTGTACGCCCAAATTGAAAACACGCGTAATCGTAAATATGCATGTAAATAGAAGAAAACAGAGCATATCTAGAAACACCAAATTGAGCAGCAGGCAAGGTAGATAGCAAACGAACTTGGATGAAATAATGAGCAGATAAATAGACAGACGAACTAGTAGACAGGTCCTTGGATATACAGATACACATATCGTAGTCATCGCATCAAATAAATTCCATTTACGTTGAATACAGTCCAGACTACTTAATTCATATGTTGAAGAGAGCTCTAAACTCTGTATGATGTATGCGGAATACATCTATTATAACCAGGCACCGTAACGGTTTTGAGTCATATGATGTTAATGGAAAAGTAACTGACGAAAATTTGAATTGCTAGCTATAAGCTATATCTCTTCATAACATACATATATATATACATACCCACATACTACATTCATACATCGACTTTTATATACATACACAAATTTGTTTAACGATATATATATATATATATATATATATATATATATATTAAATAAATCAGATGATATTTTAAATATAGCTTAGTTATAGTTTTTGATATTTAACGAGTAACATTCATCGCAGTAAATTGCATTACACATTTATTAGACGTAGACTAAGATGATGACTATGATGCTAGTTGCGCCGTGGAGGCAATAACCGTTTCCTTCGTAACGTAAGATGAGTGAGGGTTTGTCCAGAATCAGAACGAGATATCGGATTTGATCCAACTGCGAAATAATGCTTGATAAGTTATAGTATGAGCAGTTCATAGATGTAGCGGCAAGAAAATTTATTTAGATGTTCTTCTTCGACCAGACAGAAAGTGGTTTTGTCTCGTTTGAAATCTTCACCTGGATTCTAGTTCGTCTGCTGGAAGTAGGATGACTCTGACATTCGGTTATAGTGTGATTCGGTAGACCGAAATTATTTTTAAAAATTCCTATGTCTCTGTAGGGATCTTATACGTTTTCATGATTATGCTAATAATGTTATGTTGTTCTGTATATGTGGTGGTTAGTATTGTACTACAACTACTTTAGGAAGTTTGTATTATAGTATATTGTTGATCGATTCGCCGAGACGAGTTGATTTAGTCACGTCGATCTGTTTATTCTTGCGTCCATATATATACCTCAGTCTTTCAGATGGAGAGCTGAAATCTTATATATCCACCTGATATGTCCATAGAGTTTCACGTTTTTTTTAAATCTATTCTCTCTGTGCACTTTTTCCCCTCCATAATCACAAAAATATTCATATAAATGTTATTACTGGCTCAAGCCAATGTTGGTTTTATAATAATTATTTTCGCATATAGCAACTCACATTTATAAAATGTTGGAAATTTAACAAAAGTGTTTGAAGTGCACTACAAGTGCAGTGCTCGCAGCAGTTATTGAACTATTGAAATAACATACAACTATAGCAACTATGGCATGGCAGATTAAGCCGAATCAGCTGAGCGAAAACCGCGTTAGGACTATGCATTTGAGAATTCGAATTCTGCTTACATGCGACCAATTCACCAAGTCACACAAAATGATCTTATTTCTCAATTATGAGGATAATTCTCCGTTATGGAAGGCGTTATCGAATTGAGGTTACGTAGTCAACGCTGCAAAACCCTCTCCAACACAAGCTGCATCAAACGTTACCCTGTGTATGTGTAGCGTTTCTGTATTTCGTTCTGACAGGGGATATCCAACTTTTTCACAAAATTATTTTTTTTTCTACTAGATACATAAGTTATGCTTTCTTCTCAAGTATATCGTATGTGGCCTTGTTTGACGCGGCACACTGTTTGCCTAACCAATTCATTAATCATTGATAATTACATGACGAGTAAATGTGGGGCTACTAAAAAGTTTGTATGCTGCCAAATGGACGAACGGACAGTGAACGAAGCATAAGAGTTACGCTGGCGCACGAGGAGCTAATGGTCATGTGTGCGTGCCTGGTTGCGTGTATATGTATATTTTGTAATTTGGCTAACCTTCGGTTCAGTTCAGTTTAGCTTGGTTTGGCTTGGCTTGGCTTGGCTTGGATTGGCTTGGTTTACGTTTGATTTCGCTAATTTTGAATAAAAAAATTTTTTTTTAATTTGTTGGTCTTGTTGTTAGTTGCTAAGCGCAAATTTGAATTACAAAACTGCTAAATTAAAACGCCAGTTTTGCCCCCCAGCCCCCACCGCATTATTAAACGATCAGCAACTTAACAGGCCTAAGCGTAAGCTGAGCATTGTACGTGCCGTGCTGGCCTGGCCTAGCGTTTGGCAAGCGTGAATCGCGTCAATTTTCTACACTAGTTGCTATTTGTTGAATTTATCTAAAACATATCGGGGAAAATTACTTTTTTGTGTACGGCAAAAAGAAATAAAAAATAAGAAATAAAAAATAAGAAAATATATTTATGTAAGTATATATAATAAAAAATATCGGGTTTCTTGGAATCCAGAGACGAGCGAACATTTTTCGAAGACGAAAAAAAATCATGTCAAGTTGAACCTTCGTTTTATTACATGTTATTGCTAACGTAAAGCGGTGGCTGTGAGGAGGGTCTTTGGGCAAACCAAGGTTATACGAATCAACGAAATACGAATACGAAATCTACAGCCAAATGTTTAGGTCTAGCCAATATAAAATTGACTTAGAAACTTAAAAAAATAAAAAAATATAAAAAAATATTTTTAAAAAAAAGGCCCTGGGGAGCACTTTGAATGATTGTGCAATATATTCCAAATTTTGCATAAGATCCAATTCTATATAATCTTCAATGTTATTTTGTCTGGCACCCAATATTTTAGAATATGCATATACGCAGGTGCTACCACTAGTAGTCGGCCTAACATAGAAAACAAATAAAACTTAGCACAGTGCCCTTTGGCGATTATCAAAATTCTATCTTGCTTATAGAGCGAAATATCCAGAGTCTTAAAATAGTCATTTACAGCACATTCCAGTTGCTCAATTGTTCAGGTTTGGTAACAGAAAATAGTCAGAGGGTGCTAAATCCAGCGAATAGAATGTATGAGGAAGCGATTCCAACTTTAGTTCATTGATTTTTGCCACTTTTGCAGCTGCTGCGACCACGTTTGATTTCGGTCCACCAATATTTTATGGTTGAAATCAGACACATCAAGAGTGAAATACAGCTTAGCTTTAATATCCGTTGGACTTAGAACTTTTTAAATTTAAATATTGTATCACGTAACGCTACGACTAATTTCTTCAATTTAAAAAAAAAAAAAATGCTCTGAGTTCGTCAGTTGTTAGCGGCCATAAAAATAAACTACAAATCATATGGTTACCAATTTTTCAACTGAAAAAAATAAAACCTAGCTAAAAAGACTATGCCTCTATGTTAGGCCGACTATTTCTGGGAACACTTGCTTAATATGAGTTCGTGAACGTGTATTGGTACCAAGCTGCACTACTCTATTAGAGAATGTTTTCCAGCTGTGAGATGCTCAGCTATAAAACTCATGGATGCTCGCCTAATGAGTTTGTACAAATCGTTTAGACATTTTCATGCCTGTCTTAAAAATGTATATTTATTTACTGGGCGCATTGGGTATCAAGCGATCATGAATAACAGCAGCAATGCAAAAGTCTCAAAGCAGCAAATTAGTAATGCACAGTTCGAGGTCTGCTGTCTCGTTGGTTTTTCGCCTTACCGAGAACTCGACAAATCGAAACTTGGGGCGGGTAATTTCAAGCAAAGTTGTCTTCCCTGATTTGAGTTATTTGTGAATTTTCTGTTTTGTTTCTTTGTTTTTTTTTTATTTAATTTTTTATTTATTAATTTATTTTTTTCACTATGTTGGGGAAGTGATCGATCGCACTTAGATTTATGTATATCGCCATGGAAAGGAAATTTACGTTATATTCCCAATGAAGATAAGTCTTGGGAATGCAAGCCAGCAAAAAGTATGAGTAAAGAAATGAACGAAAATTGTATGCATAAGTGCAGTGCTGAATTCACGAAAATACTAAGAGAAAAGCAAACAAAAGAAACAAAGTAGAGCACGAATAAAAAATTTAAAAAATAAAGAAATAAATAAAAAAAATAAAAAGAACAAACAACCAAACAACCAAACATTTTTGGAGTTTGATGTTGCTTCAGGAATTTGGGGAATACATGAACACATGAATTCTTTGGAAAAAAACACGAAAATGTTTGCAAAAATTTGCAAAGAAACAAAATTTAATATCCGCCAGAGAATTTTCTGTACGCGCAGCGGGTGGAGCACCAAGCGCACAGCTTCATTTAAGATAAGAAATAAGAAAATATTCATTCATTCATAATAAGAAAAAGCCGAGAAGTTTTTACTATTTCCGGCGCGTCAACTGATTTTGCACAGCGACTTTCGTTTAATTTCACTCAAAATGAAATGAAACGAACTTGAAAACCCAGTGAAAATGGCACCACTCTGTTGTTTTGCTGTTGATAGCTCTGTACAGCAGAAATTTGGCAAGACTATACGAACCTGAATTGGGTTTGCTGCTTGTAGCCTTGGTGCTTTTCTCAACACGCACAGCGGCAGCTTCTTTCTGAAATTTTTTTGTGAATGGCACGGGATGCGGCAGTACGATGTTCAACTTATGACTGGTGTGCACTTTGCGTATAGTGGTTCTTGGAATGTGCCAACGAAAAAAAAAGTGGTACATAAAAATATATGTACAAGCATAACACTATCGGTTATATCGGATAAGGTGAAAATAACAGAATCCCATTAAACGCTCAGCATGTACTTCGAGAAACTCTTGATGCCTCTTCGGTCCGCAGTGTTGAAAGTGAGAGGTTGCATGTATTTTGTTATGCAGCCACAAGCGGACCCGGATAAGCGGGTGGGTAGACTTACGCAGGTGCCAGGCAGTTTGTGGCAACTGTTGTTAACAATAAATATGCTTAGCGCTTGAGCACATAAGTAGATATAGGAATATTGCTTATGTATTTATGTATGTACACAGCCCGGCAATCGATTAGCACACTATATGCTTTCTGTCTTTGAAGTTTCATACCAGCGAAACGAATAAGGCCTTGAAGATGAAATTTTTTGTCAATAAACTTTATAGAATTATACAACAGAAAAACTAATAGTTTACATGTTAACCTTATTAATAACATTTTAAATGAATTTCAACGAACTTAACATAAAACAATTTTTTTTTACGACAGCCGATTAGCACAACCTTTTGGAAATAGTGAATAACATAAGAAAATAGGCCAGAACACACCAAAATTAGTTTTTTTATTTTAATTTGTATGTTTTTGAACTTATTTATTTAATAACTTATAATGTGTTGAGCCACCACGGTTAAGTATGACCGCGTACATCCTGTTGGGTAAAGTGACATATACTTTTTTTTTGTAATTCCGGAAATAATCTTCCAGGCATATTTTGTTCAGCTTCAGTTGAGTATTGCCTCACGGACTCGTACATTTTGCATGATAAAATCCCCAAACATTTTCTATAATATTCAAGTCGGATAATATTCTGGCCGCGTGGATAGGTGCGTTATGCTGCTGGAATTTTTATTCTGTAAGTCCTCGCCCGTGTAATAAGTTTTACTGATTTGAAAATAAGTGAAATATCTGAGAAATACGCTTTATATTGTGATGCTTTTGTAATACAATACAATATAAAAAAGGTAAAGTCACTGTAGCAACATGCCCAAGGATTTGTCAGTCCCAGAAGTGGTTTGCTCGATTCCGTTCCGGAAATTTCGATGTCAAAGATGCACCGTCACTGAAAAAGCCAATGAAACGGTTAATTCGATCCTCTACTGCTCACGACTCGACCGCTTGAACGAAGCAGCCAAGGAAAAGCGAACGGAATTGCCCAATAAAAAGTGCTTGTCCAAAAATGTACCAAGAAACCGCGAATACTGTTCGTATCAACCAAAAATAATGGAACCAAAACGAACAGCTCGACCAAAAACAATCCACACACACACAGACAAATAAGGCAGCAACAAAAAAAAACGTCAATCCATTGAATGAGGTTTTCTGATTTCATTATGCGTTCAAAGAGCAAAGGTACTCGCATCGCACACCGAAAGCGACAGGTAGAAGAAAACAGGAACAACAACAAACTAAGCCGCCTCAAAAATACACCTCAAAAACGCCGCTCACCGCTCGAAAGACAACAATGAAGACGATGATGACCGCCTACAGCCCACAAAAATTCTTCTTTCTCTTCTTGTTCTACTACTTCTTCTTCTTCTACTTAGACTTCGCCAAGACTCATTTGGCCAAAAGCCAAGCAAATGTTGACTTCGTGTCCTTTTACACACGAACACACCATAACAAAGTGGTCGCGTCTCAGAGCTCAGAGCCATCTCTCTCTCTCTCTCACTCTCTCACTCGCAAACTCTACTTTTTTCACACACATTTTTTTGTCGCTTATATTTTGACCAATATCCAGTCGTTGCTGGACTTGTCTTGATTAGTATGCGTGGCAGGAAGAGAATGCCAGGCGAAAACTCGAAGCAGAAGAGCGAAAAGTGCAGTACGTACCTCATTTTATTTTATGTTCACAAATTAGATACAAACGTAGGCATTTTTACGCTAAACTGACGAATTGCCTCGTTTGAAAGTTGCTGCACTGTTGCTGTTCTTCTTCTACTCCTTCTTCATGTTGCTTTTGTTGTTATTCTTATTAGTGTTTTTGTTATCTCCTTGAAGTTCGTCAGCGCAGACATTTTAATTTTAACCCATTAATGATGACTGCACGTAACTCCCTACCAAACTCGTGTTCTCGGATCTCTTGCAACTCATTTTGTGCTAAAACAAACAGTGACACTCAAGTCCGTCAAGACGTCCGATGAACAACAGTTCTAATTTGTAGAGAGAAACCAGAGTTCTGTACAAAAATCAAAGTTACTCTAATTCGAATAGAAGTGTTCTACTTCTTGGGCTTATTGAAAAGCTGAAATGAGTGTGTCAGTGAGAGCTGAATATCACTGGCAATGTCATGTGGCTACAAGTCAAAGTGAATATAAAATAACCCAACCTAAATACTAAGCTAAACAGCGACCTACAACAAGACAAGAACTCTGAATGTATCCCATGTAACTCTGAATGAAACCCGCTCTTCAGATTGCTCATTTATCTTGCAGTGTAATTTTTTATTTTAATTCTCTACGTCGCTCAATGACTGTTTTACTATATCTATGTATATTTTTCAATATAATATTAATTTTTATATACAAATATGTACAACACATATAACTCAGGCAATCCTTTGCATTTGCCACACTAAGGTGAACCCATTTATTAAAACGGAAAAGGGACATGCTCACTTATAAGACATGCTATATAAGTGAGCGATCATTTAACTTTGTTTAAGCCGATTGAATTTATTACTTTCAAACCGAACCATTGTGGAATCACTCTTGTGTCTGTCTGTCCCACTTTTACAGCCAATTTCTTCCGAATCTACTAGTCCAAGAAGTCATTTCGGTCATTTGGCACGAACCACAGAAAAAGGGCGATAAAAAAAACAACGGGCACAGCGAAACAGAACAAAACAACAAACAGCAAACGTCCATTGTTCCAGGCGTTTTCATAGTTATTGACAAGATAACTATGACAAGTATATAATTTTATTTTTATATTTCAATTATATTTTTATATTTTATAATTCAGAATCACTTCAATGTGGCGAACGTATAAGAAGTAATTTTAGGCTGGGCTGGGTTTATAGTTTATAGGTGAAGTTGGCATTTCTTCTTTTTTTGATTTACTACGGTTGTTATTTTAATTTTTTATTATTGTATTTTGTGTGATCTCTGAAGTAATTTCATTTATTCTGAATGCGGTGTTTATGTTTGAAAAATTTTCTGTAGTTATATGTAATGTATGTAGCAGTGGATCTTTATCATATTGGAAAGATGTGGGAGTCTGTTAATTTATTTTTAATTTGTATCGGTTTTGAAGAACTTTTATATTTATTTATTTTTGAAATGCTAACTATTTTTCAATAATTACAAACTGGCTCTTATATACGGAGATCATATTGTCCTGACATATAGCACTAGACGGCATTAACGCCTGGAAATACTTTGTGATGCGCAACATTTCTCAAATTTGATTAGGTGCTTTATTAATATAGTGGGAGCGTATAAGAGGATTAAGAAGCGGAACAACACATCGGGTTAGGGTTCAACGAGCTGGGAATTTTTTGACGTGTTAGACTAGACGAGGTTTTTGGCAGCCGCAGTAGTGTTCAGGTGCCAGAAGAATTGGTAGAAAGTTCACTGGCAAACTTAGTGACAGATTTAACTAGCGATGATTTTTTTTATAACATCTCCCTTTAAACGGCCGATCATCTTTATTATTTTCACAAATGTTTTACACGCGAGGCCAATTGCTACTCCAAACCGATCACTGACGTCTCTAAAAGAGCAGTTGTTGCTCAGTTTCCACATCGTTATTCGTAATGATTTTTCCAATGAAACTCCAATTCGTCCAGTTGTGAGCGAACGCCACCAAGGTTTTATCATTGTCTCTAATTTCTTTAAACAAAAGATATGACATATTTTTGATAAAACTATTAAATTTAGTAACAAATACCTTAAATGTGCTCTTGTTCATACGAAAATGCGAGTAGAACACGTCATCCTGCATAATTTTAATTGTTTTGCAAAAATGTACGGTTTTATGAATTTTTCTTTTAGAATCGCGGTCAATTAATAATGTAGTACGCTGGCGCTTTCGTTTTCTTAAAATATTTTTAATTAACTTGGTGTTGCTCGTATAGGTTGTTTGAGCCAATTCTAAAGCTGTTTTCAGAACAAAAGCACACGATTGCTGAAGATCCATTTTACAATAATTTTATTTATAATTTTTAATTTCACTGCAAACGCACTGCAAACACACGACAAGCAACATTGCGTTCATAAACGCCTGAAAATGTCTTTGCATCATTTGACAAAGCAGTGTTGCTTTGCGGTGTTGCGTTTATGAAGTCAGCCAAAACCTCTTAGCGGCAGGATAGGCTACTCAACGGCAAAAACAAGCTGTCGCTACAAAACCAGACCAGCATATACAAGGCAGTAATTGCGCCTGCACCTGCGCTATGGCTTTGCTGATACGTCGCACCTTGCTAAGATCAGAGTGCTTTCAGCGAAAGTACTACGCAAACTCTATGGCGCCCCTCAGTATAAGCGAACAGCGAACCTAGAAATATACTTAAATGTTCCCAAAATTGTGGATGTCCTAAACCAACAAGCTGCGACATATTTAGAGCGGCTCAAACATTAAGCAAATCGACTGACTCGACTGCTTCTCAGGACACTACTAATTGTGGTCGCTTTGCAAATTCTATACAAACCACTTAATTAACTATGGGGTCGTCAGGTTGAAATCTTTTCTAGAGTCTCTAAGCGCAATTTTTTGTCATTAATATCGGTCAGAAAATGAAAGAAAGAACAAAACAACAAAAACTTCCTCATTTTAACCGCAACACGCGTGCTTCAATCTCGTCGTTATCAAGAACCTCACCTGAGCTGACATCAAAGTTCGCTACAATTAAGCGGTGGACGCTTGACTCAATCATCATTCATACCACTGTGCGCACGAGCAACGCCAGCGCCAGCAACAGCGTCGGCAGCAGCGTGAGTCGCTCATTCACTCTTTCATTCACTTAGTCAGAGAGTCAGACAGTCAGACAGTCAGACAGGCAGACGCTGAGCTGTACTGGGAGGGCCAAGCCAAGCCAAGTCAGGGCAACCCACTCAGTCAAAAACCTAATCGGGCAAAGAAAGCAACAACAACAACAAAGAAACGTTTATTTCGGTTATGCCGAAGTTGATATGCTCTTCACACATATACACACCATCGAAAGAATTGTGTTCGAGCCCATAACGTTGTCGCATTATTAATATGACTTATGTTTCGTAGTTATACTGCTATATATACTGCACTTCAGACACACGGTATCATATGGACTTGACATACAAACCGCTCCTCCCCAATGCATGCTTTAGTAATAAAACGTCTGAAATCGTAAACTCAAATGTAGTAAAATCCCGGGAAGTAATTTATAGGGCTTGTGTGCATGGACTTGGTATAACTAACAGCTGTCCAAATTACAGCTTGATAGATCGACAAGCAAGAAACTTTTTCTATTAGAAACACTGAATTGGTGGAATCTGTGGTTTTTATGGGAATTACCTCTATTAGTGGTTTTGGAACGGCCCAATTTTCATGTCTCTAGCTTATTAGATGAGTGAAAAGTTTAAGTCGCCGAGCTAATCAGATAGCTTCTCCGGCAACTCCACCGTGTCGCAAGCTTCATGCCAAAGCCGTAATAATGAGTGTGGAGAATATAAAAACCAAAACATGGAAATGAAGTACAAAGCTCTCACGCACACACACGCGCGCGCACATGCACAACAACGATTTCGATGCGAATGAGAATGAGAATGCCAAAGCTCGCCTCGTTTGTCTGTCCATCTGTCTAACTGTCTGTCTGTAGTTTTGTCTAATGGCTTGATATTTTGTCAAGCCAACTGTCGGTTTGTCAAACTGGCTGGCAGACACACGCGACATGTGCGAATGTTTTGCATGTGTCTGTGCATGTGTGTGTGTGTGTGTGTGTTTTCATTTCGTGCGGCTTGTAAGTTATGTGGAATCTCTGGCTCAATGACTGTCGCTTTGTGTATCTACACGTACGCTGGGCGGCTGGCCGGCCGGCCGGCCGGTCTGTTTGCCTATACCGTTGTCTCTTTGTAACTTAACTCTGTGCGTGTGTGTTTCTGTTTGAGTTGTGTTTCAGTTTCTGTGTGTGTGTGCGCTATTGTTGTTGGTTCATTGCCCGCCAAAATTTTTGAAGGCCAAAATAATATGCGGTTTTTCGTGGTTGTTGTTGCTTTTGCCGCTGCTGGTTTTTATTTTCTTTCATTTCATTTTCTGCCTCTTCTACGTCGTCTTCTTTTCGCGCTGAGTATCTGCGTTTTGTATGTACCGTGCATGTGTTTGTGTACATCTTTTTTTTCAGGTTTTCCCTTTACGGCAACACTTTTTTTCATTTCTAGCTTCTTTTGGCATTCATTCGGGACAACGCTGGCAAATGTTTCTTAACAACTGCCACTGCCACTACCCCTGCCAACAATGCTGACAATACATTTTCAATTTCAATCTCTTACGCACTTTTTTTGATACTCGTACAACGCACTTCTTCTATTGCCGTTCACAGTTCATATTTTTTGGCACATTGTATATTTTAAGTCAGAGTTGCTTTACACTCAACAGCTGAGTTGTTCAGCCAACACTGCATTCACCGCGCCCCACGCGGGACACGCGATCAATCGATCAATCGAATTACCCGCGTACTTTCGCTCGCTTAAATCTTTTTTTTTTATATTTTTTATTCTTTTTAATTTTTTGTTTTAATAATTTTTATTTTTTTAAATCTTTTTATCTATTTTTTCTCTTATTTTTTATTTATTTATTTTTTATTTTATTTATTTATTAATTAATTTATTTATTATTAGTATTTTTTTGTTTCTGTTGGTCTTTGCGGTTCTCAAATATTTCGCTAAAATTTCTCACACGCACAGCTTCCCACACCCATCCGAAATGTGGGCATTTTTCTCTTACGAGTGATTCGAATGCCTTTTGAAAAGGCTGCTTTACCGACTCCATTGCGCTTGGCTACTTAAAAAAAAAAACGTTTCGCTGATGGCTTCTGGCTGTCTTTGATTTCAGCTGACTTTCATTTTGTGAGTCGCTTCTTTGGCTTGGCCTTCTTATATTTTTCGCCCCTTTTATTATTATTTTTATTTATCTTTTGTTTTGCTCTTGGCCGCCGCCAATTTTGTGGCTCTTGAAAGCTTTAAGCCTCTTCAAGTTTTCAAAAATTAAAATTCGACAAGAATTTAAAAAAAGAAGCTTTTCCACTCGCACAAACCGCACCGAAATGCGCGTCAATGAGTTACTCGAATTGGGAATACGGCGAAAGGTGGTTAAACCATGGAGTTCAAGAGGTATCAATTAAGCGGCGAGCTGATTTTGGGGTTTTGGGGTTGGCATTTCGCATTATTTGGCTACACGCGCAAAACTTATTTATTCATTTATTTATATTATATAATACTAGCTAGCTATAAGCTAATAATAGTTAGCTAACAGGGATAACCCGTAGCTACTAAGGCCTACACTCCACTACTTGTTTAATGTAAAATTATTATGAGTGTTGGACAATGCTCGTAGATTTTTATATATATTTTATATAGATAGATAATAGGCCATTTTCGTAGCTTGGTTATGTAGTGCGGCATGGGCAAGCTGTGCTAATGTGTTGGTATAAAAAATGTGACCATGTCAGTTTGATGTGTTGCTTTATCTTCGTCTATATAATATGTAGTTATGTTCGTTTGTTCCAAATGGCAAATCTCTAAAAGCTATTTATCGATTTCTTTGAAATTCCGAAACAACGTTGATTTTGTTTCCCCACGTATTTTTATATAGGGGAAAACTTTTTTAAACAAATAAATACCTAAATTAATCATTAATTAATAAATTCTTAAGGCGGTACTCAGCACCTTTCAAATTAGTATTTTCCAACACTAGCTCAGCGCCGGTTGGTCGACGTGGTCCTCCAACCTAAGTGATTATTGGAATCTACAAGTCACTATAAATACCAGAGTTTCGCATATAACACTGTGCACCTACGTTACACCGCAGTAGCTTGGCCAGCACACTCGGAGGAATTTCTAGATTTGAATAGATTGCAGTGCACCAAAGCTGTATACCGTAAGGCCATACCTGTTTCAGTATGGCCTTGTACGAGTCTTTCAGGTCAGTGTCAGTCAGCTGTTAAAATTTTTCAATGACGCATTCATAAAAATCAATCAATTTTGGTTACCACCAAATTTTTCGTCACTTATAAACTGTTCTAGCTAACGAAATAAATACAAATCCTATGGGGGTTTGCATTACCGTGTTGCAGAATAACACACAAACACCTGCTCTGCTTACCTTACCTTAACAATCTGCTGCAAATGTTCTGTGATGGTCGACCAGGTTCGTTTAGAGTTTGTTTAGCAGTGCATTAATTGTCTGACACCGATTTACTATTAGTTCCACCCCTAACATATCATTGTCTGGAGTTGGTCGAAAAGATCAAATCTGAACTTAGAAAACTGCCTTCGCTAGCAACTGCTGTGTTACAACCCTTGTGAGTCTCTAACAATATACAATGCATATGTTTGTTTCTTTGCTTGTAGTTGGCTGGCGATTTGAACCGGAACTGGAAAAATAATATGATTTGATTATTTCCACGTAAGTAGATCACCATAACCTAAAATTAGTTTTGGTATGATTTTGAAGTACACAATGAGCTGACAAATGACAAACAACCAGCGATATGCGTTGACTACAAGTGCTCAAGGTCTTAGTACTATCTAATACAAGCACATGTGTCGAATTCAATTGCTTGTGCCAAATGCTAATGCATAAATTAGGTAACAAGATTGCACAGTCTTAGGTTCCATTCCGGCAGCAACTACCTGAGCCTTGATACTCAAAAGGGATGAAAGATTCATTTTTCAGTGATATCTAAATACTACAAAAGGGCGGTAAAAATATAGCCTAAAAGTTTAATTACTGACACTGGTTAATAAAAAAATATCTATTATATTTGAGCCTCCTTCTTTGCATGTGCTTCTTTCCCAACTGAACTGTCCATGTAACTACATACAAGGTGGCGCAAAAGTAATATCATAATGTGAATTCTGTTTTCATGAAACGTTTATTTGAAGTTGTAAAATTGCTGACGTTAATTTGAAAAAAAGAATATCGCCTAAATGGTCATCTACCGAGTTGTTGCAGAGTTGTGCTCGTTTACGGCATTTTGAATTGTTGCTCGAAAACCACCTGGCTCCACATCAAACAGTCACTTTGAGTGAATGCAATTACTCTTCGGATCACTTTTCTAATATACTGAGTTCAATCACTGTACAAACTTTTATTTATATTTACCAAATTTAACGAATTACAATATAGTGGTTAGCATGAAAACCTTCCCACGATAACAACCACATATGGTACCAATTTTCATGGTGTTCGTTCAAACGGTGTCGGAGTCTATAGGCTTCGGAGAGACAGTATTATAAGCTTGCCTGAATTCTCTTCAGTGATATCTAATGGTCAAACTTCGAAGTAACAGTGTAAATAGTTTCCAAACAGCTATGTATGTGTTCGATGTTTTTGCAATTTCAGAACACTAAAATAGTAGCCCGAAGCTCAACAAACACTTTTAGAAATTTATGGCATTGCTGCTTCGTCATTTTCCAATTGGTTTCAACGATTTAGAGGTGGCAATTTTGATGTCACTGACAAAGATTTCTTTTTTTCAATAAATTTTCTTTTTAATAAAAAAAAAAAAAAAAAAACATGACCAGAATTCATGCAAGCACCTAATAGATGGGCTGCTCTCCGACTCCGATGTCTCCTTTATTGTGCTTATTGTGCGCTTCTTGACACAGTTATACAATAATGCTATACACAACATACAGTATATTGGGCGTGGTGCATAATACTTGCGGCAAGAGGCAACATTTCAAACGAAAATTTAAATTCGAATTTCGAGAGCTGCGAACATGAATTTCAATAGTTTTGCGAGTTTATGCGCCTACTTTTCGGCTGTGTGTGTGTCCATCCGCATGAACGCCCATAAAAAATAGGCCACCACAACGTGCGCATAAAAATGCTAAACTTTGAGTCTCAGTGGCATGTTTGATACCATTTGGGACTCAATTCGCTTTCGGGTTTTCTTTTTTTTTTTCTTTCTTTCTTTTCTTTGCGATTCCGTTGACCCAGAAAGCTAATACAACTCAAATTTGCTTAACTGCCTGTGTTAGTGCCAAATCGGTTGCTAGGCTGGCTTTCAATGTTAATCTGCTTGGACAACTCTCTATGTAGGCATGTTACTATTAATTTATCTATCTATTCATTAACGCGTATATATCATGAATATTTTATTGGCTATTGTAGGGTATGGATAGAGTAATACAATTCGTTTGATAAATATTGTGTTTATTGTCCTTATGGAGTTATGTTCATGTACAGCCTTCTTTGAATTTGCATTCGCGTTTGTCGTCAGAAATTTCGTTCCTAAACAAGGCTTGGTGTTAAACGGAATCTACAAAGCACTACTGTCCCAATCGTGCACAATGATTTATACATTTTATTCTGTTACAACTTAAATTCAGTACAATAAAAATAAGAATAAAAATAAGAATAGTAAAACTGACATACGCATACGCACAAAATTAACACTTCAGTCGAACCAAGAAACGATCAAGTATCTAATTATATGCTAATACATACAAATGCGTCGTACCCTTAGGAGAGAGTTGGAAATATGTACAACGCAAAAAAAAAGTAAATAAATAAATGAAAAAAATAAATAAATGGAAATGAAAATGAAAAAGGGAACGCCAACACGTTACGCTCATTACGCAATCGTTTGTTGTAACTCCCATTGACTGCGGCACGTTTGCAACTTTTAAGAAATCTCTCAACAGCGCAAATATGACGCATTGCCAATATTTTGTATTAAAATTCTAAACGTCGCTTGAATTTACCGACGCAGTGGCAGTCGCTCTAAGCCAAGCTTGAGTTTATTAATTTTTTATAATTTTATTTCTTGTCATTGAGCAACAATTGGTAGCGTTTAGTAAGCTGTTTATTGTTAGTATGTAAGCTTGAAATATTATTATTTTAAAAAAATATATAAAAAATATATAAATAAAATAATAAATAAAAAAAATATATAAATATATAAATATATAAAAAAAATAAAAATAATTTTATTTATTTATTAATTTATTTATTTAGTATTTTTCGTTGGCCTTTGAGAATTTCATTCATAAAAATGCAAGTTAATAATTGATTTAGGCTGTTAGCACGCATTTGAGACATGCCTCGAATACGAACCGACCCCGACGACGGCCACGGCCGCGGCCGCGAACCGACCAATTTACTACGCAACTCTATTCGCCTGTGCGTGCACGCATAAATTTGTATCCAAATCAGTGCTAATCAATCCGAACAAATTAAATTAAGGCGTTTTTTTTAAATGTATTTTATTTTTTATTTGGTTTAGTTTTTTTTTTTTTTCTAGAGATGAGCATTCGATTATTGCTACTTACGCGGACGATACGGCAGTTATTTTCAACTCTGCCTCTCTGAACGAAGCTGCTGAGAAATTGTCCAGCTACCTGGATAGATTCCACTCATGGGCCAGGCGTTGGAATATAGCCATAAACTCTGAGAAATCAGCTCACTGTACCTTCACATTAAGGCAAGGCGTCTGTCCGGTTGTGACTTACAACACAAGAATCATTCCGCAAATGGAGCAAATCCGGTATCTCGGTTTGATCCTGGATAAGCGTCTTACCTGGCGTGCACACATTAAGGTAGTTACAGCGCGCTGCTACCAAAAGCTCAAGAAACTGGAGTGGCTCCTCCGCCCATCGAATAAGTTATCTTTAACTAATAAAAGGCTCATCTATCTGCAAGTAGTGGCACCTGCTTGGCGCTACGCCATACAAATTTGGGGCACTACTGCTGCCTACAACATCAGAAGAGTGCAGGCGTGTCAGAGCAAGGCTCTCAGAAGATTTATGGGCGCCCCTTGGTACGTCCGCAACTCCACGCTGCATAGGGATCTTGCCGTGCCAACTGTTATGGAGGTGATTAATTCTCACAGCTGCCGCTATCACTACAGACTTTTGTCGCACCCAAATCCTCTAGCTTTCTCCCTCACCCGTATCTCAACAAGGCGTAGACTGAAGAGGCTGCACCCACATGATCTCCCTTTAAAGAAGGATACAGCCTTCTATAATTAATTAAGTTAGTATAAGTCTAATTTTTTATTTTTATTGTCACGTCATTATTTTTTAAATCCGACAAATGTTTTATGCAGTTTACTGCGTTTAATGTTATAATTTAATTTAAAAAAAAAAAAAAAAAAAAAAAAAGGTTTAGTTTTGCATAAAAAAAAATAAAAATAAAAAAATTAAAAATAAAAAAATTGTGTCTTTGGGGCGCTAAGCCTATTGTGCCTAAAAACTCAAAGTGCAATGTGTTCAGTTAATAGTAGAGCTGTTCTCGATAGCTTAGCACAAGTACACAAAGTCTGCTGCCCCAGAGTTGTTGGCCTAAGTGGAATAGCTGTCGCAATCTAACCTAGCCTAACCTAGGGTAATACGAAAGCAATTAAAATCTGTGACTGTGCTTATTATACTCGCATATTGTAGTTTGTAGCTGTAGTCGCATCTATGACTATATGGGTATCTATGTATCTGTTTACATGCATCTAATCGCTTAAGCAAACCTTTTCAATCTACCGTCCTTAAATGCTAAGCTTATTCTTATTTATTTTGCTTACTCATTCAAACATTCAGTCATTCGCTCAATCAATCACTCACTCACGCATGCGCTCGCATTCATTCACAGATGTTTTAGTCGCTTTTTCACGCCCCCTCGCCAACGCAGACTGTTGCGCCCACATACATGACGAACTCTCACGCAACCACAACATATTTGTTGTCTTTTTTTGGTTGGTTATTATGGTTGTTGTTGTTATTGTTTTCATTGTTGTTGTTGTTGTTGTTGTTGTTGTTGTTGTTGTTGTTGTGTTAATACTGTTAGCAAAAGCACAGTTTGGCCCGTTCGTTCATCGTTTTATGTGCGTTTGGTGCGTTTGGTGCGTTCGCTTTTGGCGTTTGTGGGTGATTTCGTTTTTAATTATAAATTTTCTATTTACATGGGATTCAAACATCAAAGCAGCAGACGGTAAGGAGCAAAACTCGGATACAAAAACTCTGAAATTAACAATAACAATAACAACAAAAACAAACGTACAACAATGTGTACGTACGAGTAACACCTACGCGCCACAGACACGCGTTGCCTTTTTTCGGATCATCAAGTTTTACTTGTTGCCTTCGTGGAGGTTTTCTTTACTATTTTGGTGTTGTGGTTGTTGCCGCACCTTTTACTCTCAACATGTTTTTGTAGTAAAAATAAAACAGCCGCAAAAACAATAACAACAACAACGACAACCAAATTGACAACAAGCACAGCAACAACAACAATAAAAATTCTCACGTCAATCAGTTTGATTTTTTGTTGTGGAACCCCTGCCGGGGAAGTTTCTTTGACCAAGGTTTGTATCAAATCTTGATTATTAGCTTACGCTGGAATAGGAATTATATAAATTATGTACTTCCGGCTGGCAATCGTACACCACTGCAACCACAACAAGAAACAGCAACACAAACACTTTATGACTAAAGAAAGAAATTCATTCATAATACTCTGTAGAATGCGCTACACGCTGCCGGCGTATCAGTCAACAAATAGCAGATGTCCGGTGAAGCGGAAACAAAGTGGGAAGTTACTTTATAAATAATTTTCAATAATGAATAAAATATGCGTACAGAGAACCTAGAAAGGGATTTAAATGCACTAAACCAACAAGCAGCGACGTATTTAGAGCGGCCACAAAACAACACCCAAATCAGCAATCTGTATCCGGCCTTGCCGACAGATCCTCGTAATTGTAACTTAAATCACGAATCACACTTAGCTAAATGCACTTCACACTTCACTAAGTTGTTACGTATTGGTTCTTTTCTTGAAAATTTAATTTAAGTTCTTCTCCATTTTGTATTACAATAAAAAAAAATGCTTAAACTATTGATCGCTGTTGTTATCTTGTTATCAGTATAGATCTGAATAATCTTATGAATTCTGAGAATGCTCCTAACGCCACCATTATGAATGTTTATATTATTGTATTTCAGTTGTGTAGAATGAATATTTAAACGGCAAGTGAAAACTTCTTTGGTCTTCTTCTATATTGAAGTTTACTGTCATGCTAATGGTATTGATTCTACATTATCTTTATTAGATAATGTTGAAGAGTAGTTTGTAAAAAATGCTCTGCCCACAAATTCTTTCAATTAATAATTCTGTGAATTATTTATTTTATAAGTCTTTCTATTTATGAAGTGAATAGAGTTGCGCTTTTTTGGATTTTATAATCTAACTCTGTTATCTGTTATAACTTTAATTTAAATTTAATTTGTAATTATTTTGAATTTAATGAATTCTTGTTCCTAATATTTGGTACTCTTAAATAAATAGATTGCATAATTTTTTTTTTAAATTTTGACTTGTCATTTGTGTGTTATCTACTATATATGAGTCCCTCCTATTCCATACGCAACTATATTTTATACAAAATAACAAAGCAATGTAAGCTATTGTTGTCGTATGGCATGTTCCCCGTTCCCCTGTCGACTTTCGCACCAAACTGTACTCGATTACTCTTGATACTATTTTAGAGTTGCCCTGAAAATTTCATCAAAATCGTTCCAGCCGTTACGGAGTCTACAGGTACCATACATCTACATGTATAAAATTTTTGCGCATTTTTTTGAAACGCATGTTCTCCGCCTTCTGTTCTGTTCGAACTCTTCTCGGTTTTTTGTTTAAATCTTGGATCCGGTGGTGGATGTATTTCGATTATTCTTATTTGCATACATTTTTGCGCTTCTTCCTTATCTTTGTTTTTGATTAATAAATAAATAATAATAAATTAATAAATTGCACGTAAAATAAAAATTTATGAAGACATTAAATCGTAACACACAACTACTATATTTAATTCTTTGATGGCAAAATAACATTTGCCGGGTCTAGCTGTTGCATATATATTTTTATTACACAATTAGCAGCAATGCTATCTATCTATCTATCTATTTATCTATCTATATCTACCTATCTTTATGTAACTATCTTTATCCACCTATATTTTTAATTAGCTCTATGCAATTACTAGGCCCTCATACTATAGCCAATGAAGTCGCTATTATCACCGTAGCGCATCTCTGAACCGATTTTGCTACATTTCCTAACATTTCCGTTTCTTCGCCCATTCTCATTGTTATTTTTGGCATATCGAGCCGACAATTTGTCATTTTAATTGTGATTTGGTGAATGGTTTGCATATATGATTAAATTAATTTTTCATTGGAAATACGAAGTGGTCTAACACAGCCGAAAGATTTCGCCACAATTATATTAATAAAAATGGCAATTGATGTGCCAATCAAAAAGTATTTGCATTCGCATTCTTACTCTCTCGCATTAGCTCTTGGGCTAGATCCTTGTGACTGTGTCACAGTTTCAAGTGCATTTTCAACTGCATTTCCCTTGATCGTTTTTAAGTGGAAATTCGGTTTTTGTTGTTTTCGTGGTATGCCATACTAACAATTCGGGTTTTGCTTATTTATAATTCAAACAGAAAAAAATCTCAATATTTGAATAATTTTTTAATATATTTTTATAGCGACTAAATCCCCGCCCACATTGAGTTAATGCAGTTATTGACTCCGTTGCGAACAGAACAAAATGCCAGAGGACAAAAAGCTTCACAACAAAATTTGCATGAAACGTGTTAAAAATAAGAATCAACACTTCATGATTCTCTTTATGCATTTTTCAAATCACGCCGCCTCGACGTCCCTCGTCGTCCCTCGACTAGCCACCACGCGGCACGACCCGGCTTGGCTTGGCTGGGCTCGGCTTAGGCTCAGCTGTGAGACGAACGTCAGCTGTCAACTGAATTATGCAAATTTACAGTGAACGAATAATGACGTTGTTGTTGTTAGCGACAATAATGGAATTGACCGGGCAGATGCCAATTACAACGGCAACGAAATGATATTTTTTTTTTAACGGAAATTGTTGTTGGTCGATCAAACGCTCCACCGAGGGGGCTGTTGAGTACAATATTGTGCGACTACAATGTTCAATGCAACGCAACACACACATGCACACAGCTATTACTTTGTCATAGAGCAAAGCAAGCAAGAGCAGTTATGAAGAGGAAGCTTTTAAAAGGTGTATGCGTGTGAAATGGTATAGGAAAGAGAATGGGAAAGCGGGAAAGTGTGTGGGTTGGCGGGGCGCAAGAGTTGTCAACTCATGTGCAGTTAAGCAAACAAAGCCAACGACAACAACCAAATATAAACGACGACAAAGAAATGACGTCGGCCTGCTAAGAATATTCAACGTAGATGATGATGATGATGATGATGATGATGATGATGATGATGATGATGATGATGATAACAATTGAATGACTCATTCGCAAGTCATTTTGCCCCACTTCGCCACGCCATGCCCCAAAAACAAAAACTTCAGCAAAGTTGGCTGACTAAGCTTTCGTCAAGATGACATCAAAGTTGTTAAGTGCGTTTATTTGCGTGCCTATGTGTGTGTGTGTGTGTGTTTGAGTGTGTAGTAGTATGTCGACGTTGTTTCTTTTTGTTTTTTTTTTTTGTTTTATTTTTTATATTCTTGCCCAAATGAGTATGTTCACAATTTGGCTTGAAGCATTTGCAGATGTTTTGTTCTTCCCATTATTGGCATCGCACTCACGCAAAATCACAAATCGCTTTAATATTCGGTTCAGCTGTCGCACATATGTGAAAGGACGAGATCAGGTGTTAACGCTAACACACTCACCCAATCCAATCACCCACAAGCAATAGAATTGATTTTGAAAGCTTACGATACGAGTACACTCAGCAAGAGCAAAAATCCCAACAATGTAATTCGGCAGCTCGAATGACTTTTATTTGTACAAACACCCAAGCTCTTTGATCATTGGCTCTAGAAAGAAGTCAAATCCTACTGAACGAAGCGGTCAAAAACATTTCATGCTATATTATTCCAGGCACAACTCGATCGCTTCGTTCGACTTACGATTCTGTTCTGTTTTATTCATTTTCTCTTTTCTCGCCACCCAGCTTACACACTCCGCTAGGATATTTTTTTTTTTAGATTCTATTTATTAAGCACCCAACCGGGCTCATTGTGCCTTATAATGTGCTTTGCAACTACAAATATCAAAATGTTTCGCCTGGTTTGAACAATTATTTACAAGTATTACAAACGGTATAAAGATAACTGTTTCTTTCTCAAATTCAACGAGTGTGCTACATTGGTCTGAGCTCATGAAATTATCATGCACAGTGCTGCGATTACAAAATAATTTTAAGTCTAATAATTAAGCATATATATATATATTATAAGTTAAACTGTATTACTACATTATTAAGCATCATCGGTGCAGTGATTGTCCAATTATTGTGTCATCCAAGGTTCCATTCATCAAACAAGCGGCGCAGACCTTTCAAAAAGCGCAGTACTTCTGTATTATCACGTAACCCTTCCTATTAGCTTTCACTTTTTTTATTATTTTATTTTTTATTTATTTATTTTTTATTTTTCTATTTTTTTATTTTTTATTTTATTTATTTATTTTATTTTGTTTAAATGATGGCGATTAACATTAGTCGTATTTGTATGATTAAAAGAGCAATGACTTGTTTCTCACTCTAATCAAATGGCTGACTAATCTTATTTTTTTTAATCTTTCGTTTCCATTCATAATTCAATATTCCAAGGAGATGTGTGATTTACATAGACTTAATATTATGAAGCCTGCAAACTTGACTTGTCTTGAGTTTGGGCTTTCATATTTGGCAATGCCCATATTCGTTTCTCACTTTTAAGGCGAATATATTTTCCTTCAAGAATTAAACCTTCTTTGTTACTTAAGGTGGAACGAGATACAACAGTTCGTACGCAGTTTTATTCCCAACGATACCTTGGTGGCCGAGTGCCCAGCACCGTCTAAGTTTGTTACATAGGTACTGTAGTAGCAAAGTATTCCTTTTCCTTTACACATGAACTCGATGAGGATTTCCACAACATGAAACCCATTGATCTTTGCTTTAATATCGGAAAACAATAGTGATTTTTACACCTCTTGGCGCTATTTCCAAAACTTTTTATTTTTGGCATGCAGTTATATTTGATTTCTCTTCCAGATAATTCAAAAGGTTAAAAAATATTAAATATATATATATATATATATGTGAGTGTACTTGGCGTGTGATGTGAAACGCGCGTCTTTACTTTCCCGCCCACCGTGGGGACTGAACCACAAGTAAATTTTGAATATTATTTTTTTTTAACCACCGTGTGGATTGAAATTCGATCTATGGGACAACAAATGTAGTAAGCTTAAACTAAGCTATCAACGCGCATATTCAGGCAGGCAAATGATTTAACTGTACATTTGATATTTGATTGTATGCGAGCATAACGCTATGCAAAATTTTACTCTACTGAAAACAAAGATGTTTCATATCAGTATAATATAGATGATAGATAGTAGCGAAATTGGAGAGTAGACTTTGATACCGCAACCTCTTAATATATACATAGATATATTCTGTTATCTGCTTAGTTCGTTTGAGTTCTTTTGAACATGTTGTGTGCTTTTACAGCATGACAATTTCAATATTTCTTGTCCATACAAATCGGTCGTTTGAGTAGCCTTAAAACTATTCCAAATTAACAGGCGTTACCATTATGGCCTAATACACAGCACACGTTGACCTTGTTGCAAACGGTACAGTAACTGTAGACTACAATTCATCGTGAAGATAATTCGGTTTGAACTCGTAAAGGGCCGAGCGTGTTCGTAGTAGCGTCATCTACCTACATACAGACATACAATTCAAATGTTTTATGATGCCTGACTTTATGGTCGTAACCATGAAAAACGAACGCACTTTGGTTCGGATTTAAATGAGATTCACAATAGTTGGCCATTCTTACTGAAAGACCATTTCCAACGAAAAGAAACGGAAAATTTTAACTGTTTGTATCTTTAACGATTCGACGACCTTGTTGATTAATAGCGCCGCAATGTTCGTATAATTCTAAGCAATTGGCGTTTCTATAATATTAGAGTACGTCTTATAATACGTCTTGCTTTTCTTGTCGATCTTCTGGATTTGTTATCCACTTTTGTTGTGATTTTTTGGTTCGAAGTACAAAAATATTCTTGTTCACTTGCTCCGAGCCAGGCAAAAAGTATAGTATTTTTTTTATATTCTAAAATATGCAAAGTGCTTGCTCTATCGCACGCAGTCACACCTGCCCGCCCTTTGGCTATGTCTAAGTCTGTAAAGTTTTCACTTGACGCAACGCCACTGCCTGAGAAACAAAGAAAACTGCGCATTTCTCTGTTCTGTTACTTATGCTGCCTGCTGTCGCTGCTGCGGCTGCTGCTGCTCACCGATGGCAGCGAAGTTTTAGTTTTATTTATTTATTAATTTTTTTTTTTTTTTAATTTCTTTACGTTTCTTTCAAGAACTATTTTGGCGATGTTTGATTGCGTAGTTGTATATTTTTAAAATAGTTTTGTTACTGATAACGCTCTGCGCGAATTGCGTTGTTTGTAATGTTTGTCTTCGAGTGGCAAAGGCACATGGACACACAGCTAACTGCCAAGTGTCTATAGATTAATTATGTATTCATTCATATTTTTATTACATTAGCTTTTTAATTGATTTTTTTTTTAAATTTTTTCTTATTGTTTAGCACGCGTTTAGCCGCAGACGTCAAAAGAACGCTTAATTGTCGCAGCATATCCGTGACAGCTCTTAGGGCTAACAGAACAAGTTGTTTGTATGGCGGCCTGAAAGGGGTGCGTATTTTATACGACTAGAGGCCTAAATCGTTTTTAATCGATTTAGTGTCGGAAGCAATTTTAGGCGTTCATAGCTTTTGGCTTTGTTTGTTTGTTCGGTGGTTACGCTTTGGCACATCGTTTGGACAAATATTCAACGACAACTCTGGCGATAATGATAGCGGTGGCAATGGCGACAATGATTAAACATTGTGTTGCACAACTTCCGCTTGTTTGTTGGCTTGCTTGCTGCCCTTTTACGCGCTACTTTTTTTTTTTTTTTTTTTTGTTTAATTAATAAGTTGACCAAATTTGTTTGGGGTCGCAATTATGCTGCTGGCATTAGCTGTCTATTTGTTGTCATTGCTTTTGTTTTGGGCTTATCTTGTTTTTTTTTTTTGTTTTGTGCTCAGGTCTTAAATGCAAAGGTTTGACAACAAACAGCAACACAATCGTTTTGATTTTATTTACTTTGCCTTTAACTTGATCGATTACTCGCTGGCTATAATGTTTATAATAATAATAATTTTAGGCACAATGCATTAAGGTAACGAGATCTATTAAGGTACGTGGGCAAACGTTATTCATCATAATAATGACATAATTCAGGACTCCATCAAAGTACTCGTCTAACCTATTAGAGCAGCACTAGACATAATAATGATTGTTATAAAAAGTGTCCGCGTTTTTTTTATTATCACTAGATGGTGTTGATACCAATACATTATGCAACGTTAATCCGATTGTGTCAAACGAACACTTGTTTGAAAGCTAACAGTTCAGGCTATATTTTTTGTGAGTACATTTCTGTAATTCGTCACTCCTGTAAAAAGTTATGATTTTAAAATGAGTAAAATAACTGAGAAATACGCTTGTGATGGCAATCAAGGAAAAGAGTCTAACAAAAAATGTTTGTTCAAAATTGTACCAAACAACTGCGTATACTTTTTTTACACCCAATAGTAATCACATACAAATAATAAGTTCATCACTTACATGCATACGTATGGCCAGTATGGTTGAACATCTCACCAAGGAAAATGGAAAGGCTACAAAAAAAATTAAATAACTGAACTACAATATCTGAGATTTGTAGCAGAGAAAAGGGCTGAACCTTCGTTATGTACTGAGGCGCAACGATCTATACAGCCAGATTAGTTTTGACACCTTGGCAAAGCTTATGGCCTCTATTGGGCGCAAAGTCATTACCAAATCAAGACTGATAAAAATGATAAGAATCATTAGTATAATGGAACCTTGTCTGTAACTATACAGAAAACAGTAGAGAGCGTTTGTTACAAAATACACGCCGCATTCTATATACCAAATAGGAAATATTTAGTTAAGCCAAGCGGTTGAGAACAGCTGGCAGTGGTGTTATAAAAACCCACTAAAAGCAAAAAAAAAATATCATAAAATAATACAAATAAAACATAAAAACATAAAACATACTCAGTCAAACGCACGATAAGATATTGTCGAGCCTAAACAATAAATGTGTGCCTTAAAATGAAGGTATTTTTTCTTCTTTTTTTAACTTTTTGTTTATTTATAGACTATTGAAATACAATATATGGAAAGGTACAGTCACATAAAATTTATAAGATTTGGCATCCTGTACTTCGTAGTCAATGATTTCGGAGCACAGGCCAGCTGAGACTGTCACAGAATCACTGTCAATCCACAAGAGGGCAGTCTCATCTGAGAATGCACTACCAACACACTCTTGTCGTGTACAATATAATAGAGAAGTATATTATATATATAGAGCTTGTAGACGTTGAACCCAATTCAGATCGAACAGTATTGATGTTGTATTCCTTATCACGGCACCTCACATAAAACGTATGGTGACGGAAAAGTGCTTTAAGTCGCCAGACGCTTGGCGAATAACACAGACGAACTTCAAAAATGCTGCTTTGTGCTACAATGCAACTTTTGAATAGGAACTGGTTAACAATTCAGAAAGAAACTTTCAAAAATTTTAGAGAATATAGAGTAAGCTGATTGGATGTTAGGAGCATGGCTTGACCTTGTTAAGAACAATGCCCTTCCAATGGTTACAGGCTTCTATTTTACATAAAATAGTTTAAATATTGCGAAACATTTGTTTTCCTTGAGTAAGTTAGTCTTGATTATCTATATGTATATGTTGGCAAATAGGAAAGATGGCAAGATGAGATGAAATTTTATCAACGGCATACGCCCTAATTGAATTGAACAACTCAACTTCAAGTTGCTCATCATCGTCATCAACGTCAATGTCAACGTCAACGTCAACGTCAACCACAACGTCAGCTATAACATGGACATCTACAGCACCAACACTAATATCGGCCAAGCCAAATTGTGAACAAATTCTTAGAATACGTATTAAGCCGCAAAGGTGTAAACACGCACAATAGTTGGCTGTACCTTCGCTTAGTTGAGTTGACAAGCAATCAAGTATTTAAGGGTCTAAGCCGAAATGCGCAAGTTGCACGGAAACTTTTATTCATTTAATTTTGTTATATATTTCTGAAATATAAAAATTTGCTAATTCGATTCTAATAAATCTCGTTTATTTTATTTATGAGCAATATTAAATAAATAGCACGCCATAAGCTACGCATTTCAAACGGCATGTCGAATCGTACGCAACTGTTGGCCATGAAGAAGAAATTTTATTGGTATTATTAATAAAAAAAAATTAACAAAAAAAATGGCCAAATATTTTACATATATGATATATATGTATGGGTATATACATAGTTATACAGATATTCGAAATGAAGCACAACAAATAATTAATTTCTTATAAGCGTCCGTTGCTGAGTGAGTGCTTGATGCGCATTTTGCTGTATAGTGAGCACTCTCTTGGGCGAACACTTACAGTTAATTAGTTTAATTAAATAATTAATTTTTAATACTAATTAAGTAGATATTTAAGCAAGCATACGGTTTAACTTATCGCTAACCATACTTCGTTATCTAACCAAAATGGTAAAACTAACAGAAATTGAATGTACCGAGCAGCAAATTATAATAGTAAGGAAATCGTTGATCGTTTTGTTATGACTAGACAACAGAGATTGTCATTATTATTATTATTTTATCATAATAATATTAAATCATATTAGAGTTTACATATTACAATTTTTTTTTTCTAAGTTACTATTATTTAATAATATTAACCAAAATTTTAAGGGTCTTCACGAAACCTCATAAATATGTAAAAGTTATAAAGTTACAAGCTACATTTCGTGAACGACCATTGTTGTCCTCCTCTACACAAATGTAAACAAACAATTTTAAAATGTCGAAAACAAACGAAAAGAGGAAATATATATAAAATAAATTCTTAATTAAATTAAATTCGTAACACAAGCACTTTGCAACTTACCTTTGCCATTTCTTTTATCACAATTACCAAATGATTGAGGAGCAGTCTTGCTATTCACAATAAATATAAAAATTCACAATAATGTTGACAACACTCAGAATGCACAGAGTTTGATATGAGTGTGATACTCAATTGTGTGCCTAGTATACGACATTGTTAACATTTTTTTTGTATGCAGCTACGCTTAGTTTGTATACGACATTATAACAATATAACATTTATAACATAACCAACACATATACGACGTTTCGTGTGGATCCTTATTATGTTTATAAGGAAAAGTGGGAAGAAATAAATGTTGTTGGTACATAAGCCAGACAATATCTCTAACACTAAAACCAAAACCAACGCAAAACTAAGATCGATACTTAATACAGCTAACTATTAGTGCGATCCACAATAGTGTGGATGTGTGCAATATTTGGTTTCTTGTATTAACATTTATTTATTTATTTATTTTTCTAATTTAATTTCAATTTATGCTTTATTATTCCGATATAAAGTGTTACTTAAGCTAGTGTGTTGTAATGTTCTTCATTTATACAGTGTTTAGTCAGGATTACATAACTTTACAGGAGATACTTAATACTCGAATACATAATTTGTATTGATTAACATAAAAATTTGCTTTAAACTGTGAAAAGGGAAAAAACACACAAATTAACTTACAACTAACTAACTAACTTATAAACTAAAGGACCGTTACTTGATTATACTAGCGTAGGAGTGTAGTGTAGAGAAGTACTGGTCAGCACAAGTTTAGTGGAAACTGAGTAGTTCTCAGATTAAACGCAGTTTTTGCTAGAGAGATTATCGCACTGATCATCTTAACACCTGCTGCTTTATGAAATAGTGATGTTGGGTAGTAGAAAATTAGATCCTGAATCATTTTTAAAAGCATGTTTTGAGCGATTTGCAGCTTAGATTGGTGGGTATGGGCACAGTCACCCCAGACTTCCGAGCTTAGATCTACGGTTGATGAATGGATAGAGTATGCGGATCATTTTATTTACCTTTTCAACAGTTAGGTTAGCATGTTGCTTAAAATTTATTTTAGCCTGTGAGATATAATAGTAAATTTTTAATCTATTTATTTAAATAACTTTAAAACTATTTATTTTCAAATTATAAAAAAAAATATATTGGCTGATATAAAAAGTATTCTCGTTTTTTTTTGAAAGAAATTTTTTAACAAAATTTATGTCGGCCAACGTAGGTCGCTTTTCCTTGATTGCTTCGTTCATGCGGCCGAGTTGTGAGCAATAGAGAGCGAATTAACTGTTTAATTGCATTTTTCAGTGACTGGCCGATCAAAATGAGGTACAGGGCTGACATTGAAACCTTTTCTGGGTCCAGTGTTCACTCACAGCATCCTCAGCCTAAACCGCACACATTTTTCAGCATGTTTTTGCTGCGGTTTTACCTCTTTTATAGTAAAAAAAAGTATCACAGCCTATTTCGTCAAATATTTCACTCATTTTCAAATCAGTATCACTTTTAATACGAGCAACGAATTACACCACTGCCTTCACAAAAAATTTAGCCTGAAATGTCAGCTCTCAAATGCGTGTTGCTTTGACAAAATCGAATTAGTATTGCGCAATATATTAGTACTAACACAAGCTAGTTATAAAAAACGCGTATACTTTTTATATCAACTAATTTTATTTGTATTAAAAATTTTATTTATTTTTTTCTTTTAGTTGTATTAAATATTACTTTTTAGTTTTTCTTTTTATTTTTTTATTTTTTATTTTATTGTGAGTTGAGAAGATACTAGTGAAATGAACTCTTTTAAATCAGGTTGAGACCTTAAAGTGCTGAGTTTTGCAATCTACAACAATGTCATCTGCCTTTACCCAAATCTAACAATATAAGCATTTTTCCCTCAAATGTTGTGTACCTTATTTTGAGAGCACGGTTTGTATGCGAAAAAATATTGAGTAAACACTTCGGGAGATGTTTTTTTTTCCATTTTAAGTTTTGTCCAAAATATTAATTTTCCAAGAAGAAGCAAAGCACAAAAGCACAACTCAACGTCATCAGTTATGGATAATCTCTAATGCTAAAGTAATGCAAAAAATATTTAATCCTAATTTACTTTTATGAAAAAGTTTTTTAACTTGATTTGAAGTATTGTGCGCTACAGCCGGTTGGACGTGCGGGAATTGCCCTACCATAACAAACAAATGGGCTATTCAACTATAAGTTGGTCAAGTGTACTTCGCACATCAAAATTACATAAAAACTTTGTGCGAATTATTATATGTGATAATTAGCAATCAATCGATCAAAGAGCGAGTCCTGTTAGGACTGAAGACTCGTTTGCTCTGGGAATGAAAAATCGGGTGTTATGCAAATGTCGCTTGTGTAGCCAATGACTCCACCCAGAGGCTCAGAAACAAACGCAAAAGTTTATTTAACAAAAGACGAGAAAGTTGAAATACAAAATATTTTTTATATATAATTTTATATAATTTATTATTATTTCTTTCTTTTTTTTAAAACGAAATAAAAAAAAAAGTAGAGAAGCAAACATATGCCAATGAAAATGGCCAATAATAAAGGCAACGTGTGTGAGGCAATAAAATGAATTTCGCAGTTCTAACGCCGAAGTGATGCCGACAACCGCGATGCGGACGACGCTATCACTGACCTTGCCAACGAAACAAGAAAATACTATAAAAAATAAATAAATAAATAAAAAGCTCCGAACTTAGAATGTTTTCAGTTTTTTTTTTGTTTTTTTTTGTGTTCTTTTTGCACGCGTAGCAATCAAATTAAAATAGCAAATATTAGATTTCCAAATAATATGTACGTGCGTGTCTTCGCTCACTATCGCATATGTACATATGTATGTATGTATGTTGCTCACCTTAGTTGTCGACAGCGTCAATCTTGCACAACGTCGCACTTCGCTGGATAACGCCATAAGAAATTTGCTTTTTATGCGTTGGCCGCTTATCAATTACGGAAGCTTCACTGTGTGTCAAATAGTGAAGTAGGCTTGTTATACCCTACACATAGTATTTGACAACAGCAATTCGAACACAATAAAATAGGTTCGAGACACATATTCGAGTGCCATGGGAACCTATAGCTCCAGCATTAAAATAGCAGTAGAATAAATACAGGCGAGAGATGTCCGCGGCTAGAGCTTTCACTGTATATGCATATTCATTATTCACTTATAAATTACATTAATAGCTCAAATCAATTACTGCTACAGTTGAACTATCTTCAATTCCAGCTTGAAGCGTATACGACTCTCGCCATATCCTAAGTAAGTGATTTTTCATGCTGCTAGCTAATTTGAATTTGTATTTGACAAAAGTTAAGGATGTACGACTGTGTAATGTTCTCAGCCAAGGTTAGAATTGAGATAAAGACTCAATAAACCATCATTTTAATACGAGTGTAATATATGAAAATTAGCGATCGATGAACCGGAATGCTTGAATCTGACAGAGAGTCGAATTTAGACAAGGTAAGCTATTGCCACAAATTTAACGTTTTCTTGTTTCAGATTCTAGCATGGCAGATTGCAGCATTTAGTGGTTTGTGTAGTAGCAGTCATCTAAAAGTCTGTCTAAGATTTGTTTGGCTTCGAAACATCAACTGCGTAAAATATTACTAGACAGCAAAAACAAAACAAAAAAACACAAAAAAGACTAACACAAACCTCAGCCAGAGTCCCCAGCGGCACCATTGTTAGTTATTATTTAACGAGGGAGTTAATTGCCAACCAATGACTACGTCAAACTTGTGAATGAAAATGGAGGGCATGGGTTGACAGTTAATTAATGATTAATTGTTTTAATTAGCATCAGTTGCTGTTGGAAGTTGGAGAAATGAAGGAATAGGGACTTTAAGCTTAACATATCTGAAAGTGGAAGTCCTTTACATCTGACACATCAATCACTAAGTCCAAAAATTATTGCGAAACAATTTTTTTTCATAATTATATTTTTATTTTTCCATTAGCTGTTAGCCGCGACTTCGTCTGAATAGAATTAGTATTTTGAGTAGCCTTTTTTTTTCTCCAAACTTTCAACAATCTCCATACTAACTCCATACTAATTGAATAAATGAAAAAACTGTCAAAGGTCACATCTACGTGTCAAAATTTAATTTTTTTGTTTTTCATATCGCATGTTTACAAATGTCATATGATCTATGGTTTCGCGACTCAAAGTTACCTACGTTCTTTGCCAAGGTCCCATCTGTCGCTATACCAAAATTATTAAAAATTGGTGCAGCTGTGTTGACGTGAAAAGGTAACAGACAGACAGAGTTATTGTCGCATTTATATTGTTAGTAAGTATATAATATACTTCTAGCCCTACACACTTTTCCAAGTTTATCCACACATTTTTAAACCGTCCAAAAAGTACGATTTGGGAAGTTCCTCAAATGATGTGTTTGTTTCAGTCATCACCGATTGAGTGGCACCCATCTCCACAATTTTTTTTCCACACAAATTTGCTGCATATATTCTTTGTTCAAATTCCCTTTGAACTTTATGAGGATGAGTATATAATAACGTACAACATGTGGACGAGCTCTTTAGGCAATCAGTAAAATTTTTGACTACAGCTCATATCATCGAGATGAAAAGTCAGAAACTCGTGGTTCGAACTGAAAATATGAACCAAAGACAAGAAGAAGATACACACGTACATCTTGGAAGCGCTATAACATAAAGTTTGTTGATAATGGTGACGATAACAATCATATACAGAAATAAGGTTATTAGCTGAAACATTAGTTTGGATTTGGTTTTTTTTCGGAACTTCGAATAGGCCATTCAGGTATATTCTGAGCTGTATCCGCGTTATGAAGTGCATTGTCAGGCTGACTTATGATAAACATAGTAGTCTTGAGCTGGAGAGTTTCCTCGGCTTCTTAAAGCCCTTAAAGCCCTGACAAGTTTAGTGCTGATGATGCATAAGTTGCTAGCATGAGACTCGATACCTTATAGCATGGCGGCTTGTGATGCCGTCAGTCAGTGCCGTGATCGGAGTGCCACTTGACGTCGCCTGCCAAAATGTTGAGGTTAATTACGCTGTCTCTGAAGAGGTTTGAGTGCGAACCGCTAGGCCGGCAGCTTTCGGACTCTTTGAGGCACGCTTATTTGAACGTTATCAAGAATTGAATGATACAACTAACTAAATAATTAGTGTCTAAACGAATTAAATGACACTAATTGCATAGATAAAATTATATAAAAAAAAAAAATCATTAAAGATCAAAGATTCGCAAAATTTGAATGCCCAACGAATATTCCGGCCGCCTGTGATACATCACCCTCGGCCGAGGCACGCTCTGATGATGCGACTATTACTGTATAATGACATAACATTACGTATGCTTGGCGATGCGACCTAACGCCAACTTTAAGTTCAGCCAGAAGGCAAAGCATCGTTACGTTACACCCCCACAATGAAAATATTTCAGAATTTGTATCTGCGTATCTGCGTTTATGCGTACTGTGAACATGTTGCCATATGGCAGATGGAGCCCTCTGCCTCTGTTGACCGGCGCGTCGGTGTAAATAATTCGGCTGACTTTCGACAGATTAAGACTTGCCCAATTGAAGAGTTCTTCGCAGACAAATTTTTTATTTGTTTTGTGTTGTTGACGCTGATGCCGCTGATGCCGCTGATGTTCGCTCCAAATGCACAGCTGATTTAACTAATTTAGAATGGGATGAAGAACGCTTCAGTATAGTACTTCAATACACCTCTTTTCCGCTCATTACAAACTACAAACTACAAACTACAAACAACGCCCTCACTATCCATCACTACTTCTGCATAATTCGACTTTTATTCATATTTGGTCGATACGATTCGATGCGCCCCACTTTGGGGCTCGAACATCAATCTGCTGTCCATCTGTGCGATAATTTTCTTTGTTTTTGTGGCTTTTGTCTTTTTGCGTCTTTTCGTTTGCCGTCTGTGGTAATTCATTGTACACGTATCTATCGCAACTAAGGAATACACTTGTACATATTGAGATACACACCAACAGTGATGCGAGTACCATTCTCTGCTGAAAATATGCGCTTTTATTTATACTTCGCGACTTTTACCGTTTGCAAAAGTCTTCTGTGCGCATTTGTTGTCGTTTACCTCCGTTCATCTCTCACACTCCGCGACCCAGACTTCGCTTTCAATTTTACTTTTTATCTCGATTTTTTCGAACTTTGTTGCCATTCTATTTTTATTGCTCAAACCGTTTGCGCGGCTAAAAAAGAATCAATTCTTTTCCGAAAAGAAAGTTTATTTATCGTTCAGTTGGTTTGGTTTTTAATATACACACACGTACCTCACCTACTACACCTTGTATACCAACCAATAAAAATTTGCGTCATTTTTATTCTGTTGCTCTGGTTTTTATAGTATTTTAGAATTGGCAAAACGTGCGTAAAACTACCGAAGTCGAAAATGGGTCAATCTATTTTTAAACGCTGAAAAGGCCGTTGCCTTTGCCGTTGCTAACGTCACCGCAACGTTCCGTCCAATCTTCCAACCGAATTCAAGAGCCTGTAGATGTGTTCAGGTAGTCTCATCTTAGTTCATCGCCGGCTGATGGAAACATTTTTGCCATGTCATGTCAGATCCATTTGCCTGCTAGTTGCACAAGTATGACTGATTTTTGGTATGTCGCTCGCTAAGGCCTCGCTGAAGGAGGCTCGTGGCAAGTATTATAGAAATTTTTATGTAGCTCGTAGCTTTTCTATATACACATATGTATATGGACGAGCAATTAGTATTATTGGGAACGTTTCTTTAAGTGGTATTTATTAGGAACTTGCATAAACTCCGGTCAATGACAACCAATGGACCCAATTCAGTGTAAATCGCTGGCAAACAGCTATGTAATTCGATGTTCATCGATGCTGTACATATGGTAAATCAGCAAGTTGTTGTGTATTACGAACTTCTCAAACCGAACAAAACTATTACTGCAGATGTATACCAACGTCAGCTGAACCAATTGAATAACGCATTAGTACTAAAAAGGCCAGCAATAGCGAGCAACGGACGCAAAGTAATTCTTTTGCATGACAACGACCAGCTACAGGCTGCAAGAGTTGTGAAGCATAGATACACTGTTGGAGTTTGAATGGCAAGTTCTGCTGCACCCAGTGTACCCAACAGACATAGCGCCTTCTGATTACCACTTGTTCAGATCCATTCGAAATGCTGAGGAAGTACGATAATGCAACGATGATTGGATCGCTGCCAAACCACGACGCGTTCTTTCGACGCGGTATTGCTATATTGCCACAAAGCTGGGAAAAGGTTGTAGAAAACAATGCAAAATATTTTGAATAGTAGACCAATAGTAGACCAATTTTTTTCTCAATGAATGCCTTTTCACAATACCAAAATGTCCAGAATTCATGCAAGCTCCTAATCTGCTGAATATAGGTAGCCACATAATATGTACAAGGCTTGCAAATCTGCGCTTCGTAACAAAGGAAAATTCGTTGGATCACCAAATCTAAGCTTCGTAATGTGTGTATGTGCTATTCTACAGAAAGTTAAAGTTGTGCGCTCCCAGCAACATAGAGTGCTTGGTGTTCCCATACGTACGAGTATACATTGACAAAACTAGACAATTGCTTGGACTAAAACCTTTCAAGAATTTCCACATTTGAGTAAGATACGGTATATACTTCAGGCACATAATGGACAAACAAATCCATTTGAGATCAGCTGTTATGATGTTGGAACATATTAAATTCTGTTACTTTTATCTGAAACCATTACTAATAGATAGACAGATACATAGATAGATAGATAGATAGATAGATAGTTAGGCCTCAGCGAAAGTGATCATTAATGGAAACTAAATTAATATGTTGGCGGAAAGGTAACTTCCGAAAATTTGAATTTAAAAAGCGATATTTCTGTAAGTAGTAAGCCAATCTGGGAATATCCTATAGCAATGATGAGCTGGCAATACTGGCAAAAACATGCTGTTAAAATAATGAATACGTCATTATAAAATCCGATGTATTCGCTACACTTTACATCTTTGAAAATGGTTATTCTGCAGCATAGACTCATACAAAAAGTTTGCACACTTGAAAGAAGATACTTTATCAGAACGATCAGTTAGAACATGATTTGTGTGGTTCCGTTCGCGAAAATTCGATGTTAGGGTCGCGCCCCCGAAAAAGTGGACAGAAGAATGATCGGTAAACAAGTACCCGTGGCATCGTCAAGATATTTATGGCATCCACCGTAACACACTTTTAGACCAATTAAAAAAGGGTAATTGTGCAAAGATACTGTATAGGCATTAGAGTTTTGACAGAAAAAATCTTATTGATCGCATTTCTTTATGTGAAATCTTACTGAACGGCTTGTGTTGTGCAATCGTTTCTGTCCAAAGTGATAGCTGGCGAGGAAAAGTGGGTAACATACGACAATAATGTACGAAAAAGGTCATGGTCTAAACAAGGAAGGAAGGAAGCTGCCCAAGCCATTGCAAAGCCGACGACGCTTTGTTGCGATTGCAAGACTGCTGTGCATTATGAGTTTCTTCCACCTGAGATATATATTAATTCAACGTTGCAGAGCACTTAATGCATGTAATGTTGAAGAGCCAGTTTTACCAGTTCGTCACTGAAATCATTTAATTTTTATTTTTATTTTTTTTCTTATTATTTTTTACAGCCTTAGAAACTTTGTCAAAGTATTTATTAAAAATTCTTTGAAAACACTTTAAAAAAAAGAAAGAAAAGAATGGAGCTGACCCGTCTCAAAACACAACCGAATTTTATGCCATGTCAACGACGACGATAAATTGGCTTCATGAACTTTGACTGCAATTCGACTTGTCCTTCACATGAAGAAAAGACGAAATGAGTCTTATTATTTAAAAAAAAAAAAATTGTTTTTTGTTTCATCTCAACAAAATAGCTCATTTCAAACCTGACTTTGTCGCTGACTCGACTTCGATTTAATTCATGTGACATTCAAGCAGCCACTAGGCTGCACTACGATGGTGCATATTTCTCTGTGTCTCTGTGCGTTAGAACATGTCCTGTTGCGTGACAAATTGCGTTTGAAGTCACTTGAATGGTCTGTCCGCGCTTGACTACTGCATTTTCACAACTCCAAACAAATGCATAACATCGAAAAATTGTTTACCGAGTTAAACGCTTTCATTCAATTTCGTTCGGTCGGTCTGTCTGCATCAACTTTACATATATCCGCACCATTGTTTGCATAGGTTTTCTACATTTTTGACTAATCACCGTCATTAAGTTACAATAGTTCAATATATTCTTAATGTCTTTGCCATGTGCGCATGAGAATTTTCTAGTTCATTGTAGTTTCCCGAACAAGTAGATGGATGCTATCGAAACTGGAAAGAATTCGAACAATGTCAAACAAAAGTTCAGTTGCTTCTTATTGCCTGTAACCAATCACTCTCAAAATGTATATATAAAATCTATATCGATTGAGGCAAATAGGTTGATATTCTTGGTGAGCAGTATTTTTAGCTGCCTTTCGTTGAGAAACTAATCTAAACAAGTGTTCGTTCAACGGTTGTAATTCAAGCACAATCGTATTATTGAATTGTAGTAAGTCATTCTTCACTTAGTAACCACATGCGTTAAGGTAATTTAACAAAATTCAAGTCACTTTTAACTGTTTTTACACACACTATATTGTTTTTTTTTTTATTAAAAAATACATTGTGCACATCTGCAAATTGAAACCCGTCGAGTGGTAAATTCTTTATCAAAATCGGTTATGTAGCTTAGACTTAAAGCGATGGTAAAGAAAATGTATTACCTATTTATATATACTTTTTTTTGAAAAGCACTCCTTACATTTTCAGTTGACTCGTTTATCTTAAAAAGATATTCCCACAGCTGTGACTTCGGTGGCCCATTATAAAGTGGAGTCACTCCATTTGAGAACTTGTTAAAGTACACTGTATTCTTTTAGATACCAAACGTGCCATTGGCTATGATACATATATCATTATAAAAGAGTGGTCCCAAAAGTCTATGTCCCGTCTACTTTTTCTTTCAAGACCAAGTAAGTATTTGTTGCATAAACCAATCGAGTAAAAAAATACTTTATATCGAATAAAAAGTACTTAGTACCATCAAATAGTTACTTGAATCCCCATGAAACGCATCCCCAGTTTGACAGACGCGAGAGTGGCAACTCATTGCAAAAGTTGTCAATCAAACGTGAAATTAAGTGAACATAAAATAAAAGAAAATGAAACTACGGATATTATGGATATTGATAAATTGATTGATAAAAACAAGGAATATTTGATGATGGACGCCATTGATGATGAAGGTGCAGGAAATAAATCACATGCTTCTTCGAAAGAAGATGTGCAACCGTCTAACGATACGCAAAAGTACTTGGTGCCGAAGAAGGAGGACTTAGACCCTAAGTCTCACACAACTGAAAAGTTGATTCGGAGTTAGTTGGTTGGAGCTGGTGAGTGAGCCTAATGGAGATTGGGCGCAAGTCGCAATATATCAAAATCAAATTAATCAATCCATCTCATTCCAACATTGCAGCATGTCAAGCGTGTGTATAATTATTTTTGAGGTTGTGTTGTGTGCAACTTTTAACTGTGTTAACGCACACATTAACTAACTAAATTAATTAAAACGTATATTGTGCACATCTGCAAATCAAAACCTGTCGAATGGTCGATATAGTCGAATCGGCTATATCGTTTAAGCGTAAAATGATGGTAATGAAAATATCTTAGCCTATTTAAATATAGATGTATTTTTAGGACGAACAATGCAAGAAAGTTGTTAAAGACGTAGTAGCCAAATGCGAGATTATTTTGCTTTGAAACCTTATAATTCAGAGTCAGTTCAACGAGAAGCTGGTGTAAGAAGCAAGTGTATGTTATGGTGGGTTCTAATATTTCTTTTATTATTATTTGTATTTCCCGAATTAATTTTGATACATTTTTGAGCGTTTTTTTTTTAATAATGTTAGGCAATGTTAGCATACGCCAGCCCTGATTTTTTTTTTCGTATTTAATTTCTATGTCGATAAAAATTTTGATATTATGTTTTTTTTTTAAATACACACAAATTATTTTCTTCATTAATTTTTCTCGGATTCCAAGTGCATTTAAAGAATTCAATAGGATGCATGCGTTAAAACCAGAACTAAAAACAGTTGTAGCCCATTCTCAAATATTACATTTGCAATGGTTCTCCTTTTTCGCTTTTTTTTTTTTTAGAAGAATCTTTTGTAAATAAGACATTTTTTATGAATACAAAGCAAATAGAATACTCCAGCAAGGTGACCCGGTTCTCCCTGTAAACCATTTCCCCTACCAAACTAAACTTTTATTTTACTCCGTTATAATGTATCTTAAAATTATCCAATGGAACATCAAAGGATATACAAACAACTACAGCGAACTTCTAACCATAATAAAACAACAATCTCCACAAATAATAACACTTCAAGAAATATATATGCAACACAACTAACAATAACATCCCCCCATATCCCCATCAACTACACTCTAATTGCTAATGTAGCAACACCAACAGGTTTGGCGGAGTCGCCATTTTGATACACAAATCAATCCAACATAATGAAATTACCATTAACAACAGTTTCGAAGCGTTAGCTTTAGAAATCCACTCGATCATTTTGTGGGTGACTTCAACACCTGGGGCTCCCCACAAGATAACAAAAAAGGAAAAATTTTATCAAAATATATTCAACGATCCAAACTAATCATTCTCAAAGATAAGTCCCCAACCCACTATACAACCCATAATACCTTCACCCTCATAGACTTATCCGTCTGCTCACCTCAACTCGAAATATTCGACGACCTTTGCGGGAGTGATCATTTCCCAATTTTAATAACAGTTTTCCCCCATCCCCCTCCAAACAACTTTAACCACCCATATTTTAAAACAAAAGAAGCCAACTGGAGTTTATTTCAAAAACTATCTAATGCAATTAATCACAGAATTCCAATGAGCCCGAACATAAACAAAATAATCTTGCAAAGCGCTCACTTTTCCATACCGCAAACATCACACCAAAAACTTCCACACAGAGTTCCATGGTGGAACAAAACACTCACAGAACTTCGGTTAAATGAAAAACTCTCAAACGCAACATCACTCAAGAAAACAGCATCAACTACAGGCGCGCCAATGCCATGTTCCGTAGGGAACTTATACGATACGATCCTTCGACCGCATTTACGTCGACTATACAGCCAACTACACCCACCACCAAAATTTGGGCCAACATAAGACGGTTTTGCGGACTCAAGCCCAACAAAGCAATCCATTGCGTCACAGACACACCCAACAACACAACTCACACAAACCCAACCATAATAACAGACTTATTTGCACAGCACTGGTCCAACCTATCTAAAGACAACAATTTTGACACACAATTCATAAAACACAAATACACGCCGAAACACTTCACAAGCATTAGTTAACGATATAACGCTAATCGAACTAAACTCGGCTCTACGATCACTTGAAGGGTCAACCCCAGGACTTAACAGAATCTCATACCCCATGATCAAAAACAGCTCACAATCGACAAAAAATAGAATAATTCAAGTCTTCAACAACATTTTCAACAACATCATACCCCAATCGTATAAAACCAGCCTCATCACTCCCATATTAAAACCAAAAGCAAACAAAACGGAAAAAACATCATACCGACCCATCTCCTTAAACTGCTGCCTAGCGAAAACATTAGACAAAATCATCTGCAAAAGAGTATGGTGGTTCTTAACCAAAAACAATCTGCTTCATCCCAACCAATTCGGATTTAAACGCGGCAAAGCATCCCTATCATTGCAAAAATGCCAACACCTACATGTATGCCGCAAACATAATTGCATGTGCAACGTCTCATGCAACAACATGCAAATCCCGACAACCTACGCAGTGAAAATCCTCGGCCATCAAAAACTTATACCAGCCTTAAATCAAAAACTCAATATAATAAAACGCTTGGCCGGCAAGAAAATCAACTGCAACACACACACACTCTTAAACATAACCAAAGCCACATTAATCCAAAAAATTGATTATGCCCTATTCATATATGGGCACACGCCAAAATCTACCCTTAATAAACTAAAACCCCCACTTAATGCGGCAATCCGGCTTTCTTTAGGAGCACTCCGCTCCACACACATCAACAATATGCTATACGGAACTAACACACCTACAATCGAAACAAAAAGAGACTACAACCAATCTAAAATGTACAAAACACTAGTAAACTCCACAGACACCCCTATTAAGAAATACATAAAACAACACTCACCACATAATACTCCTAAACTCACAACGGCCATAGCAAGAATAATAAATACTTGCAAGAACAACAACATACCATATCTCCCCCAAAAACCACTAGACACCAAACCCGCCTGGCTTCTCGCCGATTCCCTATTAAACACCTCACTCCGAATCTATCCGAAAACTATGACCCCCCTCCCCCACAATCTACATACAACACTTCCACCGAATTAAATCAAACCTTAAGAACCACACCTTCAACTATACCGATGGATCATTCCAAAATAATATTGCCGCCTACGCCATCACAACCGAAACAACCATACTCCAATATGGCATCCTACCACATTACTCCTCAATCTTCTCCGCAGAAGCAATAGCCATCCTCGAAGCAATAAAACTTATTATAAAAAGAGGAAACCACAACTTCATTATTTGCACCGACTCACTCTCGGCAATAGACGCAATTTCTAGCATCAACAATCACAATACGCAGCCCTACACCAAAAGATCCCACCTCATAAGCGCCGCCCCAAGAATTTAAATTCTATGGTTTCCAGGTCACTCTAATATAAAAGGCATTGAGCTGGCAGACAAAACAGCCAAAGCCACCCTAAACATGCCCCTTATCCTAACCCAGAACACCAACCCAACAGACATTAACAAATATCGAAGAAGTAATTTATCAGACAACCTCAAAAACAACATTACCAAATGCAATAAATGGTACCAAGCCATCAACACAAACTCCCTACATACAGATGACGACTTAAAGAGACTAACACAAATAAAAGTCAACCGAAACGACCAAATCAAAATCCTTAGACTCAGATTAGGACACACCAAACTCACTCACCCTACACTACAACGACCCCAATAAAACACCTCATTGCCCTAACTGCCATTCAACCACAAACACCGACTTAGACCACACACTGACATCATGCCCCGCAACCACAAGATCCAAAAATAAAATCTTCCAAAATAAAAACCGCATCAACCGCAATCACACTTATATATTGACAACAAACTCAACTGGAAATACCATATACTTAAAAAACGGGATCAAATCAAGCTGAGGATTAGTCAATTATATTGGCTGCTCAAATCAAAGTTAACATTAGAAAACAAAATACTGATCTACAAAGCCATTATAAGACCAATCTGGACGTACGGAGCACAAATCTTGGGAACGGCCAAAAAATCAAATACAGACATAATACAAAGACAACAATCAAAAATCATTCGTATGATCACCAAGGCTGGGTGGTATATAACTAACAATGATCTGCATCGTGATCTTAATATTCCAACAGTAACAGAGGAGATTACAAAAATAAGTCGTATCTACCAGACCAAGCTTACCCAACACCCAAATGTTGGTGTCAACCTACTACCAATACAGGAACTACAATGCAGACGCAGGTTACAGAGGACAAGGCCAGTGGATCTGGTTGAATAAATTCGAAACTATATATATATATATATATCTCAATAACACTTTTTTTTTCTTTGTTTTTGTTTAATGTGTTTATTTTTGTATTTTATATTTTTATTACATTTATGTTTGCTTTACTATATTTTGCTCTATAATTGTATTAATTTAATTTAAATGTATATTATTTTTGTTACTATTTTGATTTTTTTCCCCTACATCCTTACAAAAATAAAAAACTTTTGTGATCTGCTCATATAAATTAGTTACAACCCTGAAATAACTTTTAAACCATGTACTAATAGTCTTAATAAAAAATAAAGACATATGTACACGACATATGGGAAATATAAAAATAAAAAAAATAAAAAAACCCGCACTCACAAATCCCACAAAAGAAAACATTATCAAAATCATAACATACCTAAACGAAGCAAACTTATATCACAAAATTTAAGCCAAACGACATGTACATATGTAAATTCTAATATTGTACCATAGTATATAAGCTAGCCTTAGCTGTAACACACACACAATTTATATAATAATAATAATATATTGTAATAATCCTACAACACTACCGGGCCGAAGGCCGCACCGCCACGGGTTAATCATAGCTTTTTAAGTTTTATTAACTTTATTAAATAAATAAATAAATAAATAATACTCAAGCTGCTGTAATGTTTTAGCGCAAGGACCTGGATTTTTCAGATTCAATCCTCACATGACCATTTTATGCGCAGATTATGTTGTGATACTGTGATACTTTCTTGCTTTGTCAAGATGATCACGCGATTGCCAGTCTTCTCTTGTATACTCTAAAACAGGACCAAGTCGCATCTGTTATGATTAGTAATGTTTTTATTTAAGGCAGAAATACTTCTAGCACAACGCCGGCCACAAAGTTTTCTATACAGAAACCAACTCCAATCTTGTGCCCATGATCGACACAAAGTCAGAATCCATCAACTTGGAAATCCACTGCGCCAAATCGATGTGGGTTAGCTATTTTCTCGATGACATAATTATTTGCTGAAATGAAACCTCGTGGTGTTCGACGTGGATCGGTAAATAAGTTCTTAGAGAATATGAGAGATGGCGCTCATAGCATCAAAAACTACTTTTTCTAAGTTTATCCGATCACTAATTAATTAGCTGTTGAAGTCTCAGTAGTACCAACCAAATCGTTTAATTTTTATTGGCAATTCAAGCAACTCGCTTTTGGGTATGGAAAAAAAATGGAAAAAAGGTAGTTTCGCGCGAACAGAAATCAAAGCTGAATTGGATGAAGTTCATGGCACAACTGCTCCGGCGTTTGCAACTAATTATAATGCAATTGAGTAAATAAGTTTAAACGTGACCGTACATGCACAAAAGATGAACATCGTACAGGACCACGTACCACTACAGAAACGATTGAGAAAATCTACGATATCGTCTCCAGTAATCGACGAATAGAACTGTGCATAATAGTTGAGGCCACAAGCAAGTGGTTTAAATTTTGCAGGAAAAATTGAGTGTGGAAAAAAAATGGTGGAGATGGGTGCCACGCAATCGGGTTTCGATAGCCAAAGCCATGGCCTCCAGTGACTTTTTATTTCCAAACTTCCACGTGATGACTGAAACAAACACCTCATTTTAGGAACTTCTATCTTAATCTTACTTTTTGGACGGTTTAAAATTTGTGTGAAAAAAATTGGAAAAGTGTTTAGAGGTAGAAGAAGATTATATTACGAGAAACTAAACGAGAAAGGAATGGTTTGTCTATCTTTCTCTAAGGACTCATTTCATCTAAGGACTCTCTAAGGACTAATACGATCCACGTATTAATGTACAATCGAAAGCGAAATGCATATTTCTCTGTGTCTCTGTGCGTTAGAACATGTCCTGTTGCGTGACAAATTGCGTTTGAAGTCACTTGAATGGTCTGTCCGCGCTTGACTACTGCATTTTCACAACTCCAAACAAATCCATAACATCGAAAAATTGTTTACCGAGTTAAACGCTTTCATTCAATTTCGTTCGTTCGGTCGGTCTGTCTGCATCAACTTTACATATATCCGTACCATTGTTTGCATAGGTTTTCTACATTTTTGACTAATCACCGTCATTAAGTTACAATAGTTCAATATATTCTTAATGTCTTTGCCATGTGCGCATGAGAATTTTCTAGTTCATTGTAGTTTCCCGAACAAGTAGATGGATGCTATCGAAACTGGAAAGAATTCGAACAATGTCAAACAAAAGTTCAGTTGCTTCTTATTGCCTGTAACCAATCACTCTCAAAATGTATATATAAAATCTATATCGATTGAGGCAAATAGGTTGATATTCTTGGTGAGCAGTATTTTTAGCTGCCTTTCGTTGAGAAACTAATCTAAACAAGTGTTCGTTCAACGGTTGTAATTCAAGCACAATCGTATTATTGAATTGTAGTAAGTCATTCTTCACTTAGTAACCACATGCGTTAAGGTAATTTAACAAAATTCAAGTCACTTTTAACTGTTTTTACACACACTATATTGTTTTTTTTTTTATTAAAAAATACATTGTGCACATCTGCAAATTGAAACCCGTCGAGTGGTAAATTCTTTATCAAAATCGGTTATGTAGCTTAGACTTAAAGCGATGGTAAAGAAAATGTATTACCTATTTATATATACTTTTTTTTGAAAAGCACTCCTTACATTTTCAGTTGACTCGTTTATCTTAAAAAGATATTCCCACAGCTGTGACTTCGGTGGCCCATTATAAAGTGGAGTCACTCCATTTGAGAACTTGTTAAAGTACACTGTATTCTTTTAGATACCAAACGTGCCATTGGCTATGATACATATATCATTATAAAAGAGTGGTCCCAAAAGTCTATGTCCCGTCTACTTTTTCTTTCAAGACCAAGTAAGTATTTGTTGCATAAACCAATCGAGTAAAAAAATACTTTATATCGAATAAAAAGTACTTAGTACCATCAAATAGTTACTTGAATCGACGCATCCCCAGTTTGACAGACGCGAGAGTGGCAACTCATTGCAAAAGTTGTCAATCAAACGTGAAATTAAGTGAACATAAAATAAAAGAAAATGAAACTACGGATATTATGGATATTGATAAATTGATTGATAAAAACAAGGAATATTTGATGATGGACGCCATTGATGATGAAGGTGCAGGAAATAAATCACATGCTTCTTCGAAAGAAGATGTGCAACCGTCTAACGATACGCAAAAGTACTTGGTGCCGAAGAAGGAGGACTTAGACCCTAAGTCTCACACAACTGAAAAGTTGATTCGGAGTTAGTTGGTTGGAGCTGGTGAGTGAGCCTAATGGAGATTGGGCGCAAGTCGCAATATATCAAAATCAAATTAATCAATCCATCTCATTCCAACATTGCAGCATGTCAAGCGTGTGTATAATTATTTTTGAGGTTGTGTTGTGTGCAACTTTTAACTGTGTTAACGCACACATTAACTAACTAAATTAATTAAAACGTATATTGTGCACATCTGCAAATCAAAACCTGTCGAATGGTCGATATAGTCGAATCGGCTATATCGTTTAAGCGTAAAATGATGGTAATGAAAATATCTTAGCCTATTTAAATATAGATGTATTTTTAGGACGAACAATGCAAGAAAGTTGTTAAAGACGTAGTAGCCAAATGCGAGATTATTTTGCTTTGAAACCTTATAATTCAGAGTCAGTTCAACGAGAAGCTGGTGTAAGAAGCAAGTGTATGTTATGGTGGGTTCTAATATTTCTTTTATTATTATTTGTATTTCCCGAATTAATTTTGATACATTTTTGAGCGTTTTTTTTTTAATAATGTTAGGCAATGTTAGCATACGCCAGCCCTGATTTTTTTTTTCGTATTTAATTTCTATGTCGATAAAAATTTTTATATTATGTTTTTTTTTTAAATACACACAAATTATTTTCTTCATTAATTTTTCTCGGATTCCAAGTGCATTTAAAGAATTCAATAGGATGCATGCGTTAAAACCAGAACTAAAAACAGTTGTAGCCCATTCTCAAATATTACATTTGCAATGGTTCTCCTTTTTCGCTTTTTTTTTTTTAGAAGAATCTCTTGTAAATAAGACATTTTTTATGAATACAAAGCAAATAGAATACTCCAGCAAGGTGACCCGGTTCTCCCTGTAAACCATTTCCCCTACCAAACTAAACTTTTATTTTACTCCGTTATAATGTATCTTAAAATTATCCAATGGAACATCAAAGGATATACAAACAACTACAGCGAACTTCTAACCATAATAAAACAACAATCTCCACAAATAATAACACTTCAAGAAATATATATGCAACACAACTAACAATAACATCCCCCCATATCCCCATCAACTACACTCTAATTGCTAATGTAGCAACACCAACAGGTTTGGCGGAGTCGCCATTTTGATACACAAATCAATCCAAAATAATGAAATTACCATTAACAACAGTTTCGAAGCGTTAGCTTTAGAAATCCACTCGATCATTTTGTGGGTGACTTCAACACCTGGGGCTCCCCACAAGATAACAAAAAAGGAAAAATTTTATCAAAATATATTCAACGATCCAAACTAATCATTCTCAAAGATAAGTCCCCAACCCACTATACAACCCATAATACCTTCACCCTCATAGACTTATCCGTCTGCTCACCTCAACTCGAAATATTCGACGACCTTTGCGGGAGTGATCATTTCCCAATTTTAATAACAGTTTTCCCCCATCCCCCTCCAAACAACTTTAACCACCCATATTTTAAAACAAAAGAAGCCAACTGGAGTTTATTTCAAAAACTATCTAATGCAATTAATCACAGAATTCCAATGAGCCCGAACATAAACAAAATAATCTTGCAAAGCGCTCACTTTTCCATACCGCAAACATCACACCAAAAACTTCCACACAGAGTTCCATGGTGGAACAAAACACTCACAGAACTTCGGTTAAATGAAAAACTCTCAAACGCAACATCACTCAAGAAAACAGCATCAACTACAGGCGCGCCAATGCCATGTTCCGTAGGGAACTTATACGATACGATCCTTCGACCGCATTTACGTCGACTATACAGCCAACTACACCCACCACCAAAATTTGGGCCAACATAAGACGGTTTTGCGGACTCAAGCCCAACAAAGCAATCCATTGCGTCACAGACACACCCAACAACACAACTCACACAAACCCAACCATAATAACAGACTTATTTGCACAGCACTGGTCCAACCTATCTAAAGACAACAATTTTGACACACAATTCATAAAACACAAATACACGCCGAAACACTTCACAAGCATTAGTTAACGATATAACGCTAATCGAACTAAACTCGGCTCTACGATCACTTGAAGGGTCAACCCCAGGACTTAACAGAATCTCATACCCCATGATCAAAAACAGCTCACAATCGACAAAAAATAGAATAATTCAAGTCTTCAACAACATTTTCAACAACATCATACCCCAATCGTATAAAACCAGCCTCATCACTCCCATATTAAAACCAAAAGCAAACAAAACGGAAAAAACATCATACCGACCCATCTCCTTAAACTGCTGCCTAGCGAAAACATTAGACAAAATCATCTGCAAAAGAGTATGGTGGTTCTTAACCAAAAACAATCTGCTTCATCCCAACCAATTCGGATTTAAACGCGGCAAAGCATCCCTATCATTGCAAAAATGCCAACACCTACATGTATGCCGCAAACATAATTGCATGTGCAACATCTCATGCAACAACATGCAAATCCCGACAACCTACGCAGTGAAAATCCTCGGCCATCAAAAAACTTATACCAGCCTTAAATCAAAAACTCAATATAATAAAACGCTTGGCCAGCAAGAAAATCAACTGCAACACACACACACTCTTAAACATAACCAAAGTCACATTAATCCAAAAAATTGATTATGCCCTATTCATATATGGGCACACGCCAAAATCTACCCTTAATAAACTAAAACCCCCACTTAATGCGGCAATCCGGCTTTCTTTAGGAGCACTCCGCTCCACACACATCAACAATATGCTATACGGAACTAACACACCTACAATCGAAACAAAAAGAGACTACAACCAATCTAAAATGTACAAAACACTAGTAAACTCCACAGACACCCCTATTAAGAAATACATAAAACAACACTCACCACATAATACTCCTAAACTCACAACGGCCATAGCAAGAATAATAAATACTTGCAAGAACAACAACATACCATATCTCCCCCAAAAACCACTAGACACCAAACCCGCCTGGCTTCTCGCCGATTCCCTAATAAACACCTCACTCCGAATCTATCCGAAAACTATGACCCCCCTCCCCCACAATCTACATACAACACTTCCACCGAATTAAATCAAACCTTAAGAACCACACCTTCAACTATACCGATGGATCATTCCAAAATAATATTGCCGCCTACGCCATCACAACCGAAACAACCATACTCCAATATGGCATCCTACCACATTACTCCTCAATCTTCTCCGCAGAAGCAATAGCCATCCTCGAAGCAATAAAACTTATTATAAAAAGAGGAAACCACAACTTCATTATTTGCACCGACTCACTCTCGGCAATAGACGCAATTTCTAGCATCAACAATCACAATACGCAGCCCTACACCAAAATATCCCACCTCATAAGCGCCGCCCCAAGAATTTAAATTCTATGGTTTCCAGGTCTCTCTAATATAAAAGGCATTGAGCTGGCAGACAAAACAGCCAAAGCCACCCTAAACATGCCCCTTATCCTAACCCAGAACACCAACCCAACAGACATTAACAAATATCGAAGCAGTAATTTATCAGACAACCTCAAAAACAACATTACCAAATGCAATAAATGGTACCAAGCCATCAACACAAACTCCCTACATACAGATGACGACTTAAAGAGACTAACACAAATAAAAGTCAACCGAAACGACCAAATCAAAATCCTTAGACTCAGATTAGGACACACCAAACTCACTCACCCTACACTACAACGACCCCAATAAAACACCTCATTGCCCTAACTGCCATTCAACCACAAACACCGACTTAGACAACACACTGACATCATGCCCCGCAACCACAAGATCCAAAAATAAAATCTTCCAAAATAAAAACCGCATCAACCGCAATCACACTTATATATTGACAACAAACTCAACTGGAAATACCATATACTTAAAAAACGGGATCAAATCAAGCTGAGGATTAGTCAATTATATTGGCTGCTCAAATCAAAGTTAACATTAGAAAACAAAATACTGATCTACAAAGCCATTATAAGACCAATCTGGACGTACGGAGCACAAATCTTGGGAACGGCCAAAAAATCAAATACAGACATAATACAAAGACAACAATCAAAAATCATTCGTATGATCACCAAGGCTGGGTGGTATATAACTAACAATGATCTGCATCGTGATCTTAATATTCCAACAGTAACAGAGGAGATTACAAAAATAAGTCGTATCTACCAGACCAAGCTTACCCAACACCCAAATGTTGGTGTCAACCTACTACCAATACAGGAACTACAATGCAGACGCAGGTTACAGAGGACAAGGCCAGTGGATCTGGTTGAATAAATTCGAAACTATATATATATATATATATCTCAATAACACTTTTTTTTTCTTTGTTTTTGTTTAATGTGTTTATTTTTGTATTTTATATTTTTATTACATTTATGTTTGCTTTACTATATTTTGCTCTATAATTGTATTAATTTAATTTAAATGTATATTATTTTTGTTACTATTTTGATTTTTTTCCCCTACATCCTTACAAAAATAAAAAACTTTTGTGATCTGCTCATATAAATTAGTTACAACCCTGAAATAACTTTTAAACCATGTACTAATAGTCTTAATAAAAAATAAAGACATATGTACACGACATATGGGAAATATAAAAATAAAAAAAATAAAAAAACCCGCACTCACAAATCCCACAAAAGAAAACATTATCAAAATCATAACATACCTAAACGAAGCAAACTTATATCACAAAATTTAAGCCAAACGACATGTACATATGTAAATTCTAATATTGTACCATAGTAAATAAGCTAGCCTTAGCTGTAACACACACACAATTTATATAATAATAATAATATATTGTAATAATCCTACAACACTACCGGGCCGAAGGCCGCACCGCCACGGGTTAATCATAGCTTTTTAAGTTTTATTAACTTTATTAAATAAATAAATAAATAAATAATACTCAAGCTGCTGTAATGTTTTAGCGCAAGGACCTGGATTTTTCAGATTCAATCCTCACATGACCATTTTATGCGCAGATTATGTTGTGATACTGTGATACTTTCTTGCTTTGTCAAGATGATCACGCGATTGCCAGTCTTCTCTTGTATACTCTAAAACAGGACCAAGTCGCATCTGTTATGATTAGTAATGTTTTTATTTAAGGCAGAAATACTTCTAGCACAACGCCGGCCACAAAGTTTTCTATACAGAAACCAACTCCAATCTTGTGCCCATGATCGACACAAAGTCAGAATCCATCAACTTGGAAATCCACTGCGCCAAATCGATGTGGGTTAGCTATTTTCTCGATGACATAATTATTTGCTGAAATGAAACCTCGTGGTGTTCGACGTGGATCGGTAAATAAGTTCTTAGAGAATATGAGAGATGGCGCTCATAGCATCAAAAACTACTTTTTCTAAGTTTATCCGATCACTAATTAATTAGCTGTTGAAGTCTCAGTAGTACCAACCAAATCGTTTAATTTTTATTGGCAATTCAAGCAACTCGCTTTTGGGTATGGAAAAAAAATGGAAAAAAGGTAGTTTCGCGCGAACAGAAATCAAAGCTGAATTGGATGAAGTTCATGGCACAACTGCTCCGGCGTTTGCAACTAATTATAATGCAATTGAGTAAATAAGTTTAAACGTGACCGTACATGCACAAAAGATGAACATCGTACAGGACCACGTACCACTACAGAAACGATTGAGAAAATCTACGATATCGTCTCCAGTAATCGACGAATAGAACTGTGCATAATAGTTGAGGCCACAAGCAAGTGGTTTAAATTTTGCAGGAAAAATTGAGTGTGGAAAAAAAATGGTGGAGATGGGTGCCACGCAATCGGGTTTCGATAGCCAAAGCCATGGCCTCCAGTGACTTTTTATTTCCAAACTTCCACGTGATGACTGAAACAAACACCTCATTTTAGGAACTTCTATCTTAATCTTACTTTTTGGACGGTTTAAAATTTGTGTGAAAAAAATTGGAAAAGTGTTTAGAGGTAGAAGAAGATTATATTACGAGAAACGAAACGAGAAAGGAATGGTTTGTCTATCTTTCTCTAAGGACTCATTTCATCTAAGGACTCTCTAAGGACTAATACGATCCACGTATTAATGTACAATCGAAAGCGATATCCGAGTAAAACCAAACTAAGGCAAAGTACAATTTCTGTTGGATTCGCCCTGACAAATACAAAAATTCAAAAATTATCTTTTTTTATTTAATTTAATTTAATTTTAATTTTTTTTTTTGGACAGCGCCCTTCTTCCATGGCCTTTTGAATTTAAATTTACGAAAGTACTATAACTTACTGGAAGCATTTTCATTTTAATTTACATGTTCATTAAATGTTTATAAATTTTCGGTGAGCAATTTTTTTCGCTGACTTTCGTTGAGATCTTAATCTAAATTACGCACAATGCCAGTGAGCACAGTCCGGCCAGTCCGGCCCGCATGCGACATTCAATGAATCAACAACCAAATTGAAAATGTTAAGAAAAAATGTGTTTACTCAATTACACAGCAGCAGACTTTATCCATAGACGCCATAAACAGATGGATTTACTTTCGTTGCCAGTTCAACGAAATGACGAAATAAATACAAAATTTAGTGCCAATTCGAGAGGTTTCGACGTTGTGATACGCCATGTCGCAGCACGGGCTTTCTTAGAACTGTATATGGTTATAGTGCGTGTATAGCAATACCATATTATATATTTAGTTATTTATTACAACTTATAGCTGAACTATAGGTACAAATAAATGCCCATGGCTACTGGGGCGTTCGTCACCAATTTAGGGAGACTTTATCCCAAATTCAATGCAGGTTACAAAGTGTTGAATATTTACATAACGTCTTAAGAATAGAAGCAATACACTTGTAGCACATATTAGGAAGCATAAACTTTTACTTTTTATACTTTTACTTTATATACCATTAGCTGTTAGCCGCGACTTTGTCTGTATAGAATTAGTACTTCGAGTAGCCAATTTTTTTATCCAAACTTTCATCAATCTCCATACTAACTCCATACTAATTGAATAAATGAAAAAACTGTCAAAGGTCATATCTACGTGTCAAAATTTAAGTATTATAAATAGGTCAATGAATGAGAGGTAATCATTTAAAACTATAATAACTTAATTTAAAAAACTTTTGTAAACTAATTTTTTTGTTTTTCTTATCGCATATTTACAAATGTCATATGATCTATGTTTTCGCGAACCAAAGTTATCTATATTCTTTGCCAAAGTCCCATCTGTCACTATACGAAAATTCTTAAAAATTGGTTCAGCTGTGTTGGCGGGAAAAGGTAACAGACAGACAGAGTTATTGTCGCATTTATAATATTATTAAGTGTGTAGCTCAAATGATCTCATTTGTCCGCATTACTCACTTCTTTCCTTTTAACATGCCCGGTCTTATTTCCTTAAACCACATCACTCGCATGAGTACTATGTGACATGCTATTAACCCAGTGGCTTCCTACACAGTGCTTAGACATTTCTATAATAAAGTGAAATGCCACGTAGTCGGACACCCATCGTCACACTGTTTTTGTCCAGTTATGGCAGTTGTCCTCTTATTGGGTAGGAACAAAAGTTTTTGTTTCAAATGCAGTGTTAGTGTCACGCAAAGAGACAGTTTAGTTGGGTTGAAAAAATTTAGTTATAGCAGATTGGATTGCTTTAACGTTTAATGTTGAATTTCAATACGAGTCTCTAGGCTTTTCATGTAGTGAACTGCTACAAAGTCATCCCTGGAAAAATGCTTCAAAGGCGCAACTTTTTTCAATGCATAATGACCTTCTAAAGTGGGGGTCCTCAGCGCCACACGTCAGTATTCTTATAAAATTACACGAATGTTTTAATGTTGTACTATTTGAATCAAAAAAAATAAATAAATAAATAAATAATGTGAACAGAACAGCGTTGTAGCGCGTTGAGCTTAACGAACTCCATGAAATGGTGGTCCACCTGGCATAAATGTATTCATTGCTATTAATACGGCGAATCACCAATTTGGTGTCATCATCACAAAAATCGAATGAGTATTTGTTAATAAGGGAACTACAAAATTTTATAAAATTCTTGTTTATGCTCTTCAATAATGCTGTCCATATATGAGCAATATTTCATGAAATGTAGTGTACGTGTCGACGAAATTTTTTCGGCTATGGGCAATTTCACTGTATAACCTACTTCACTCTTTTCTTGACCTTACAATGCATTGCCACACATCTGATTATAGCCGATATCGGTCTGATAAATTCGCTTCTTCGCATAGCAATATCTTGTAGTGGTTTCTTATGGGGCTTATGGGGCACCAATCAATTGTATCAATTGATATGATTTCAGCCTATAAAAACCTATAAAAAATGTTCATAATCACCATATGGCAACAACATTAAATATGTTGTCACCAAAAGTTACTAGATACTGTCAGCAGGTCGTTAAATACGTCGCTTAATATGGCGATTTACAATATAGCGAAGAAAGCTTTGAACCACGCCTTCTTCTAATGGTCAGCGTCTAATATTAATCCAGTATTCTGCAGCGATCCTTCAAACTTGTCTCTTCTCAGGGTCTACGGCTAAAAGAACGTCATACGTGAATCGAGCATGACAATTATACCTTATGTTTAATTCTTAATGTTTACCTTAAAATATGCAACTCTTCTGCTCTTCATAGTACTAGAGTACAACATTCCAGCTCTACGCGCGCTAACTACTCTGCTGCGTTGAAAAGAACTGCACAAATTTTTGTGTAGGGTGTATAACAATATAAATTCGTGGATAAATGTTTTTTTTTCTCTTTTTTTTTGCATTTGTTTTGCTTCTTCAATTCAATTCAATTAAACAGTAAAATGAAATTAGTCATAGAGTATCGTAGACGCCACTTAGCACGGCCCGGCTCGAGCCGTTCAGACGCGGCATTCGGTTAGAGCGCCGCGTATTTTCCCAAGTAGGGCGTGATTCGCTTGCAGTCATTAATTCTAAAACGATTAAGGTGTTTTTTAGCTTATGTACTTTACCTGTTTGGCACCTGAACGCTACAACAAGAGGCGCCGATTGCCGTCTGTGTTTCACCGACGTCGGCATCGCAACGATTTTCGATGTGGCCAGCACAGCAGCTGCATCAAACTACGCTGTGATATTCGCACACTGAACCGGAACTCGTCTCTGGGGGGTTAAAGAGAGCAAGAAAGAGATAGAACGAGATAAAATCTAGCTCTCTCCATCCATCCATTTACTTGTTATCACCAACGTTGCTTATTTGGTTTTTATGATCAATTTTCGACTTTCTAACTCTTGTGCAACAAAGTGCGCCCGCCCGCTTCTTCTAATGTCTGAAGTCCATATTTTTCCAAAGTCATTAAAGTCAGTTTTATAGCCCAGCATAGCTAGAATTTGTAATGCTTCAACTGGTGAAAATTTATCTTTTGTATTTATCGCGCGTATATCATCTTTAGTAAATATTTTATGGGCTCATGAAGTCATCAACTCACAAAACGTTCAAAGGACACTTTACGCAACCAACCATAGATAAATATCTAGAGTAACAATGAGAAAGTTGTGCGGATGTCAAAAAAGAAATCATTAAAAACGCGAACGTCTTTTGAGAAAACGCATTCAAAACTAAGAAAGTGTACGAAAAACTATTGGCAGCGGTAACTCTACGTCACAGCGAAGTGAGAGTGAGCATAATGGTCTAGTCCTATTTCGGCTTGTGAACATAGCACGTGATAAAGCGCCACATAATACGCGAACTGATCTTGTTTTTAGCAGAGCACTACGGTAGAGATACGGTATGTAGATTGGAAAACGACAGACAGCATTCTTATAGGATATCTCAGGCTATAGATGTGCTATAAAAGTAAGTAGCCGGCGCTTTCTCTAGTCTCGAAAAAAAAGTTATTCAATAAAAGCATAACGAGTTAGACGCATATTAGAAATCGACCCTAATTATTGGCAATGATATTTCCATGGAGTTCGTTTACAATGGTGCTTTGTACTTCATAATCAGCGCTATAATAAATTATCATAAATAAACGCTACGAAAACGCTAACTGCGAAGCTCGTGACTGATATTTACAGTAACAAGACGTTTCTCTACGAATATATTCAATTATCGTGTCAGGTGTACGCGCATCAAATCGTCTGGGCGGTTAAGCGCCGCATAGCGTTTTCGAAGCAAGTTGGGAATTTCGAATCACACTACAAAGTGTACTACAACATGAAGTGCTGCACGTTTGCAAGCACGCTAGACGAATGCTTTGGCATTACAATAATATAATATACAATGATAATACGCATGATATAGTAGTAAAATCGAAAAAATAAAGAACAATAAAGAATTCATGTCTATCACCGTGCACACTGGATCGGAAATATTCTATAAAAAATTATAAACCATAAAAATAGCCGTGGCGTAGAAATTCTAATTTATATATATTTTTTTTTAAGTGAACTGCTAAGGGCTGCTGCTAATTTGTAGTAAAAATTTTTCATATTTCGATGACGGGACGAAGCGTTCTACGACAGAGATGGAAGAAAATATGTAAGAGAAAGAGAGACGTACAAATTTTGTGTTTGTATTTGTGAGTTGCGTTGCTTGAAAATGTACAAATGTTACTCTCTCTTGAGCACGCCCAAAAGTATTGCGCTCTTCGTTGTGTGCTTTTTGTATGTGATGTTCATCATTATGCCGCGTCATCGCGTTATCAGTGTCAACGCGTCATCGCATTATCGTTCTTCGTGTAGCATTCGAGCGTTGAGCCGAAGTTGTTAGCAGTGTATGTAATGAAAACAAGAACATGAGGAAGGGCACGCGCTGCTGTTTTTTAAGAAGTGTCACATCTACCTTGCGTGAACTGGAAGCATGATTTGTTTTTTTTTTTCTTCATCATATTTGTATATAATCACTTAATAAATCGTATGTGTTTCCTTTTGTATGTGAGTCCTTCGAGCATGAATCACTTCGCAGAGACAACTCGAGTAATGAATGCTACTAATCTTGATTAGCAGCAACGCCACGCATTGTGTGTTTATTTCAAACAACTATTCTTACATCGAATTCGATGCCGCATTTGAACTTCGCACCGTTTGCTTCGTATAGTCCTGCCGTGTGAACGAAATCTTAACCGTACAAAGCTGCATTCAGTTGAAGCCAATCGTTTGCTGTTTAGCACTTCGAAGCGCTTAAGTATTGTCATCTCGTCGGTATTTAAATATTTTAAAATAAAATAAAATAAAAATTTTAAATATGGTCAATGGTTGAGCGAGTATCGAGTATCTGGTTGCAAACTCGATATCGAAATACAATTCATTTAATTGTTTTTATAATTGTGTTTATGCCTGATTAATGTACAGTAGAATTTAAGCTGATCTTAATGTTATTGTTTTATTTAAGAATCTCTGTTAGACAAGGTCAAAATCAGCTATTAAATCCCTATTGAAGAATGAAACAACTTTAAGAAAATGTTAAGTGTGGCGTACTGAAATGTCCCATATTTAGCGTTCCTGGCATTGTATCACACCTGTGTAACACTCAAAATATCTGAAATCGCGTCTTCTTTGCATATCACACAACGCTATGCACCTCATGCATTTCAATAATAATCGAAGCAACATTTGCATTGATAAATTTAGCCTTATCGCCCATGATTGTGGAGACCATCGACTGCAGTTGCAATCAACAGATAGCCAAGTTAGGTATGGTAGTTGAAGAAAAATTGTTGCAGCTCACTTACCGTTATAAAAATGTCTGCATTGGGCAGCATTCCGCGCAAGACACCTGTACACACCTGAGTACACACACGCAGATTACGCTCGGCGTCGTGTAATAGTTGTATTTCCCTATGCTGAGTACTACAATACGGAGTTGCACGTATTTCAGTTCTCCGTTAGCTAGCCGCCATGTCAGTTTCTCATTGTCTCATGTCATCGCGTATTCAAAAACACAAACAATTCAAATCACTGAATAAATTTTGTGGCATTGTTCCATATGACCGCCGCAGTCGAAGAGGCCTACGAGATACTTTGACTTGCTGACTTCAATAAAAGATTTATGCATACGAATCCATTGTTGGCGTGCTCGGCGGTTGCCAAACGGTTTCAAGGTGAGCGTGGTGTCCATAGCTTTAAATTTTTAAATTAATTGTTATTTCTGTTCCTGTGTTGTTTCGATTACCATTCGGGAAATGAATAAAATTTAGTGTGAAATTCATTTAGCTAGCTCACTTGGCACTTGGCTTACTGCTCCGAGATTACTGTAACGCCAGCTCAATTTTACCAAGCCTTCGATTCAGAGGCGGCACCAAATGCAGTTATGATGGTATATATTAGCGCAAGTCTAGGCTGACGAAGCAACATTGACGACAGTGATGAAGTAAGCGAAGTTGAAGTGTTGCGCATCCAGAGCCCTCTGGCAAACAACAGTCTGCTGTGAACACTATGAATCACCTAACCAGGGCGAATACGGTTTCTTTTAAGAGGGCCTCTTCCCGCAGCCAAACTTTGCCAAAGGCAAACCCAATATTAAGCGTGGTTGTTGTGCAAGCAAATTTATTTTTTTGTTGTTGTTAATTTGTAACCATAACTTTATACGTATTCAGCTAGACTGACAACATTTTAGGCTTAAGATTAGAAGCGGCTTAGCATATTTACAATGTTAGTTGTTTGCATCACGAAAGAACAAAACATCATCGGCAATTATGCTCGTGCTGGTCTTTTGATTGCCCTGCTGATGCGTGACTTCGCCATACGTTATTTTTGCCTGGATCATTGTACGCTGACCCCTCTTCAGATATTCCAAAACAGTATCGCGCAGATTCGGCTTGAAGACGACAACTCGATGCCAATCCGTACGCTGAGCCCAGTCCCCGTTCTCGTATTTATAATTAGTGTGTGTGGCCACCGACAGCACTATAAAAGTAAATGTATTCCAAATAAGTTCGTCGTAATTGATGTCAACATTTTTCGTCTTTTCTATCTGATGCTGATGTATCTGATTAGGTCGCACAACTATAAATTTCAAAGATTTTGGCATTTTGAATTTCGCGTACGTTCTTGAGTGAGTTCATATACAAATGTATATAGAGTTTTTATAAAAAATTTATATAAAATACTCTAGATACATTCGATTCAGAATTAAAAAATCTTAATTTCCAAAAAAAAAATATAATAATAATAATAATAAAAATAATAATAATAAACTCCAGCGCGTGATTCGCGAGTTATAAGCTTTGAGAGAGTATTTTAAGAGTTGTGCCATTCAAGTAACACGATGTGCAAGTGATGTAAGTTCAGTTTGCAGCCCTGGCAACGCTCAATCAGGAAACCTTGAAGATATACACAAGCCAAGTCAGACCACGCACGCATTTAACTGCAACTTGAACTTTGACTCTGACTCTGACGATTTTTGTATGCTGAAAATGTAGAAAACAAAAATTTATAAACACCGGGTCCTTTTTTGTTTGTTGCTCTGCGCTTTTTTTTTTTTGCATTTATTCCGTCATAATTTCTCTTTTTCTCTTTTTACGTTTTCTACAATAACTTCTGCAGTGAAATGCGGCTTATTGATCATCTCAGCATTCATTCTACGTAGAAGTCTATACCAAAGTATTGTAGGTAACATTTTCAAGTTTAGTGAAGGCCTTCACACATTTTGTAATAGTCTGTTTGGAGGAACGTAAGAGTCTCTTGTTTTCTTCTTATTAGTATTATTATTATTGTTTTTTTTTTTTTTGTAGGAAATTTCTTTTAATAAGTGAGTATTTGTTTGTATTTGTATTTGTATTTGTTGTATAGAAAAGCTGTGGAAATGTGGTTTGGTAAATGTGTGAAGGACTTTTTCATTATTATTCTATATATTATATTTTTTTAATTTTTTTCTTTTTTTTTTTGCTTAGCAACAAATTTGGTTTTCTTGGTTTGTTCTCAACTTTCATTTTCATTTTTGTGTGGTTCAACTATATAAACTTTTAACTTAACTTATATCTTTTTTATACAAATGCATGTATATAACTGTTTGATGTATAGTAAATATTTTTAGGTTCTCATTATTATTTATAGGTATAAATTTATTAGAAGCAATTAGTTAATTTATACACATGCTGTGTGTATGAGGCTGGTTCTGTCAATACTTTGCAAAACAGTTTGTTGTTGTATGTCGTAAATACATTCGATTTGTTATATAAATATTGTAGTGTGTATAAATGAATGTAGATAATATGTTTTAATCTGTTCACGTTATTATTTTTAGAAGTCCGGCTTCAGTTATTTGTTATTATTCTTTGCTTTTTATTTTATTAATTTTATTTTTATTCTTTGTTTATTTGATTTATTTATATACTTATTTATATTTTTTCCATTGTTAATTTTTCGTAATAATTTATTTTACAACTTCGTTATTTACCCTTTGTTTCCTTACATATTTAGTATGCTGATGCTTTTTTGTACTTTCTGCTTTCCTTGTTTTTTGCTTTTTTTGCTATACCCTTCACGCAGTGTATGGATTAAGGATTTTAATAAGTAGTTAGTAGCAAAGGGGTCAATGCGTGAGTAAGTAAGTTGTTTTCGTTAACGTTTAAGATGATCGCCAAAAAGTTGCACAAATTAGGCTCATAGGTATAATAATGAAGTTTTATAACTAACGGTTGCACAGTGTGCAGTTTACAAGTTTATTTATATACAAAAACAAAAAATAAATAAAACAATGAAACACTTTTTCTCATCAACATTGGTCGGCTATTCCTTCTCCCTGTGTTGGTTCGGCAAAGAAATTAGATTAGGATTTATTGTATTGAAAAACGTAATAATGAATATATTAATAATAATAATAATAATAATGATAATAATAATAATAATAATAATAATAATAACAATGATTATAATGATAACAATAATAATAATAATAAGACTAATAATAATAATAATAATAATAATAATAGTAATAATAATAATAAACAATAATAATAACAGTAACAATAATAATAACAATAACAATCACAATAACAATAATAATAATAATAATAATATTAATAATAATAATTATCATTATAATTATCAGGGCAGCTCCATATAAAAATCTCAACTACAACTACAAATCGTTGAACAGCAATTTTGTGTCTCCGTGATTTGATTAGCTTTGATTTAAAAAAAAAGGATTCTGAAAGCATTGCAACTCAATTGAATTGGTAAACTAGATCGTTACAGTGCGCCATTGTATATACACGCGTATGTATTCATATGAAAAACGTTTTATATATCCTTTCGTACCGTTTGCAGATCTCGCATGCATAAAGCTTCATTGGATTGTGATGCTCGATAAAAGTACTTTGGATTAAACATATCTCAAATAAGAAATTGGCAATCACTTGAAAAAAGCAGGTGCTACTTTTTCGTACTGCGTGAAGAGTAAAATATATTCAGCTTGGCCGAAATAAAGCGGATTTCATTTGTTTTTATTTATATTGTTTTTTTTTTTAAATTTTTTTTATTTCATGTAATTTCTCTGTACTCACTTAGCTTTTTTATATGCCAAAAAAGTAAAAAAGAGAATTGCATGAATTCAAACAAAGTAAATTGTGATTTAACGCCTACCATTTTTTGTATTTATTGTAACTTTTTATTTGCAATTTTCATGGTAAATAACTAAGCAGAAAAGTGCTGAAAAAAGCTTAACAAACGAAGGGGAAAAGCAGCAACAAAAATAATCACAACAATAATAATGACAACAAAAAGTGCGCGCTCAAATGACCTTCACCCATTAAAGCGACTGCGGTCAGCGCAGACAACAAAAGTTGAACACAAAAAAATTTATTTAATTAAAAAAAATTTCAAAAAAAAAGTAAATGCGACCGGCAGAAATTTTGCGCTTTCTGTTTTTGCACATTTTTGCGTTTGTTGTTTTGTGTTGTTTTGTGCAAAAAAAAAAAAAAAAAAAAAAAAAGCGAAAACAGCCAAAAATGCCGGCAAAAATCAGCCTCAATTTTAGTTATTTTATTTTTATTATTATTCATTCTCGCGCTATCTATCACTCACTCACTCAACCCAACCGGCAACTATTGTGACGAAGTACATATGTATAAACAAAACAAAGCCAAATAAAACGAAAAAGAAATTATGAATTATGAAAATCTGGGCGTAGTTGTTATGAGAGAGCTCTCATGGTGAGAATTCTGTGCATTAGGGCGAACGTTTCAAAAAAAGTGTATGAAAGCAGTTTGAATTTCTTTCCGATTTGAACCGCTGCTAGAAGTGCTTTCTAGAATTGGCATTGATTCAAGCAGTTTAACTGCTCACGAATTGATGTTCTGATATCATTTTCAGCATCGTAATTATAACGATGCCATGATGAATACCAAGCAACTTACAAAAATTATGTTTCTATTTTTTATGTGTTGTGCTACACCCGCACCACTCAGAACTTTCATGCGGTGCCTATGAACTGGCTAAATAAGACACTTTCAAAATTATAAGAAATTACAATAAGACCAAATATCGACTGTACTCTTACATTTTAAAAATAAACCTTATTTCTATAAGCTTCTTTTTTCTACCGAAATTATTTCGGAAAACAAAATTGAACTGGTGAGTGTTGCTTTCTCAAATTCATTGCTTAATAACAACATTTGTTGTCATCAATGAATCGCTTGAATGAAATTTTTAATTAGCTGTCACTTTGGACTGTACAATGTTTTTTTTTTTTTTATTTAACTTTTTTCTCGGTGTGCGAATGCATACGAATTTCGCACAATATTTTCTCCTTTATTTGGCTGATTTTTGCCAATACTCAAACTCGATTGACCCCACAGACTGATTGCGAGTACAGCAAGAGCAACTGGTTGAGCTCATCACGCAAATCAAATGATGAAGAACGAACGAGCGGCCGTACCATTCGAGAAATAGACCCGCCGTTGGAACACCTCCACCCCCAACCCCACACAAATGAAATCAGCCAGTGATTCATAAATGAATTCAAAGACCGTAATTACGAGAATTTCGTTTGTGAATCATGCTCAGGCATTTGCAAAAAAAACAACAAAAAAATTATTTGGAAACATTTTGTGTTTGGTAATGGTCGTGGTGTATCGTTTGAAGTTTTCTTCAATTAGCTTGGATTTAATTAGCTAGCTGGAAAAGCTACTCAATAGAGTCGGCCAATTGTGTTGTTACTTTATTAGGCAAAGAAATCATTCACTTAAAGATACGAGCTTCGAGTGTTAGAACGTCTCTCATATTAAGCCCAATTTACAGATACCCAGTAACACCAATTGCAGCTAATCAATAACAAGATACCAATCAGCTTATAACTGTCACGATCTTCAGATTGCCGCCAACACATATCCTTACTAATATTATAAATGCGAAAGTAACTCAGTCTGTCTGTCTGTCTGTTTGTCTATCTGTTAACATTTCACGCCTAAACAGCTGAACAACTTTTTGTTAATTTTGTTATACAGATAGATGAGACCTTGGGAAAGAACATAGGCTCTTTTTTCGCAACAAAACCACTGAACAGTTTTTACATTTATTTATTATTTAACACGCTAGTGCTGCTATAAACAAAAACAAAAGCCAAAAAGGGTTAAACCGTAAAGTGCGAAAGCAAATCAAACAAACATAAAAATGATAAAAGTCGTGTAACCAACAAAATCCAAAAAAAAAAAATCGCATACAAATTTTTTTTATAATTTTTTTATTATTTTTTTTATATTATTTTTTTTTTTTAATCGAAATAATATGAAAAAAAATGTAATTACATTTAGTTAACACTTTTGTTTTTACAGCGTAAATTATAGTAGAGAAATAACTATAAAAATAAAAAAAGTGTTCCCTTTTCGCATTACATTCTTCAGTAGATTCCAGAGTAGCGAATAATAATTTTGTAATTAAATAATGAAACAAAAAATCACTTACAAATTAACGCTTAAAATATATAATTCACTACCGCTTCGCTTGGTGCGGATATAAATGTGTGTGGCAGCTTAGCTTTTCTGTGTACAATTCATATTTACATTGTTAATTTCTAGTTGCATCGTTTGCTAGTCAGTGTACTGGTGCTACTAATTAAGTTAAAACAATTAAATTAAATTGTTAAAACAATTTTATTCACTGTCTGCCTGACCAATTTTATTAATTTAATTTAGATGTTTTTGTTTTTGCTTCATTTCTTTTTTGTTTTGTTGTTACAGTGTATGCGCTGTGTTTTATTTTTCTTTCTTTCTTTTACTAATATTAGTCATAACAATAAGATAAAATTTGCAGTATAAAATATATGCATTAAAAAAAAAAAATTATAATAAATAAACGTAAAAAAATTTGTTTTTCCACAATGCTGCTTTTGCTTTTTGCTTCATGCGAGGACTTTGAGGTTTTGGTTGTGTTCAATTTGTTTTGTTTATTTTTTAATTTAGTTTTTTTTGCTTTGTATGATTTTGCAATTTTTTTTTTAATAAATTTTACATATATATATATATATATTTATTTATATATATATATATTTATACATATTTTTTCAATTTTTGACTACATACTTTAACACAAAAAACGCGTTAAAAATCTGCAACTCCCTTGCATTTAATTTTGTATATATAATATAATTTAATATGTATTGCATAAAAAAGTTTTGCATTTTTTGAGTGTATTTTTTTCGTTACTATTTTTAATTGTTTTGTTTTTGTTTTGTATTCATTTCATTATTTCATATACATTTGTACGGTTGAAGTTGTTTAAAACTATTTTTGTTTTTGTTTTTGTATTTATTCTTTCTATTGCTAAAAATATTGTTTTTAATTTCAAGTGTATAAATAACTTTGTTTGTGTATGTGTATGTATTCACAGTTGCATTTGTTTTTTTTATCCTATTTTAATTTTGAACTAAATGTTTTTTTCTAAAAACTGCGTGCATTGCAAAAACAATTGCAAATTGCATTGTTCTTTAGCAACATCTGCGGGTTTGTTTAGAAAGAAAAAAAACTTGAATACAAAATTAACATGGCTGCAATAATAATAAATTGTATGCCGTTTTTTTTCTTTAGTTAGTTATATATAATAATTGCAAGTAATAATTATTAAAAACAATTTCTTTTAGAAAAATATGAACATATATCAATACATATATATATATATCAATGTGTAGTGTTTTTTTTTTAAATATGCATAGTAAATAAATTATGTTGTTTTTCGCATATACATACATATATATAGAGTTTTGCTCTGTGTAGTTAATGAATAAATTACTAAAAAAATATACAATTCTTGTTTTGTTTTTTTATTTAAATGCGTTTTCAAAACTTTTTGAAAGACATAGCTTACTTTTTTTTTTTGTGTCGTATCTAAAACAAAGTAATAATAATAATATATATATGCATATATATATATATATATATATAAATATATATATATAAATCTAATTAACATAAGCATTATTATATATCGAAAAAAGTTTTTGTTAGGAAATAATTATTTGTAATAATCATACGTATATAATCATATATAATCATAGTTATAGTTATATATACAATTTAAAAAAAATATATATATATGTTTAGGCTTAATATAAAAAATCGACAGTTTATCAGCTAGGCAGCCACTCTCTTATAGCGTAGAAGTAGAGTGCTCCTAAACTAGTTGCATTTTTCAAGATGCTTTTGTTATATTATATGTATATAATTTAGTTTGAAAACAATTTCGCTTTTAAATCTAGACTAATTCAAAACTTACCCAAGTCTAAACCTTATAAAAAAAAATTTTTTTAAAAAAAAATTATTATACGTTTGATTATTATTTATGTAATAAACCTAAATTGTATTAGGTTATTGTTTTTGTTCCTATTACTAATGAAATATAAACTGAGAAGAGGAAAGAAGAAAAACAACTTAATTTGCTCATTAACAGTAATAATAATTAATTACTTTGTATAAGCATATAATTAATAATATTCATAAATATTCAGGTTTACTTTAACCTAGTATAGCATAACGCGTAATATGTGTATTTATAAACAAAAAACTTTGTTTAAAGCCTTTAGTTTTATTATTTTTTTTTTAAGAAAATGTATTTTTCTTGCGGAAGCAATCATTTGAGAAAAAAATTATATATTATTGTATATTATTTTATTTTTACTTCATTTTTATCTATTTAATTTTTATTTATTTAATTTTTATTTATTTTATTTTCATTTGTTTTATTATTATTTTTATTTTTTATTTCGTTTGTTTTATTTCTACTTATTTTATTTCTATTTGTTTTGGTTTTATTTATTTTATTTTTATTAATTTTATTTTTATTTATTTATTTATTTTTTTTAATCAATTTTATTTTTATTTATTTATTTATTTTTTTTAATTTTATTTTTATTTATTACTGATTTTATTTTCATTTATTACTTATTTATTTTTTATTTTACTTTTTTATACTTATTTTATTTATTATTTTTTATATATGTATGCACATATATATTGCATTTCGTTTTTAATTGTTTAAAACACATTTTTTAAATGATTAATTTTAAGCGTGTCTGTTTTTATGTTTAACTCTTCCATTTCTTCCACCTTTTGGTTTAATTGTTTTCGTTGAGTTAAGTCTAACTCCACTTGAATATATAAATGCATCTCTCCTTCTCACTCTGGCACCACCACTCACTTAAATCACCAAACTGCCTCACTATAACTCTCTCTCGCCCTTACTAAGGCACGATGCTCTGTGCTTCTTATTATTTTTGTTGCTTCTTTCGCCTTCGTTGTCTCTAATCATAACTAAACACCTGCTCTCTTCTCTGCTGCCTGCTGTTGGTGAACCAACTCTCTTGTTTTTTCTTAATTTTGTTTTTTGTTTTTGTAAGTCCATGATCTTCGTTTTCTGTCTCGCATTAACAACAACTATTAACTGTTGTTATTGTTGTACTATCAATATTACTATTCTGTTCTTGTTGCACATTCCTCCCCACACAATTTATGGGCGTCCGCTGCACAGCTTCTGCTCTCTACTACTTCAATAAATCTTTTTTTTTTCGTCTAGTCGTACTTCTTTTTTATTATCAAATCAATTTTTTTCCACGTGTCTTATTTTTCATTCTTCCTGTACAGAATTCAATTTTTTTTTCGTTTACATATATCACATTAAAAATTATACGATCGACTTTTGTTATTTTAGTTATATGAAATATAAATCAAAAAAAAAAATTCATTTTTCTTCTGCTTAAGTTAATGCGAATTCCTAAGCCTAAAATCTTTATGTTGTCTAATAGTTAATTATTATTTTTTAATTGTCATTAGATTACAAGCATTTGTTTATATATATATATATATATATGCGCATTCACATAATGTGTATGTAGTAGGGTAATAAGTGTAAATAATAGGTTATTAGATAAGTTTAGTTATACGTTTTGCATTACGTAAAACAGTTCTTTTTAATTAATATTGAAGTTCAATTGTATGGATTATTTCCGGAAACGGAATAACCATTTAAAACATATATGCATATATGCTCCATACCAGGAGTGTTCGAAGGAGTGTTCTCATTTTCCCTCTCAGTAAACAGTTTATATATAAACATCTATAATAGATATATTTACACACATATATATTTATAAAACTTGTACCTTGCACATTCTGTTGCGGGGTGTGGTGCGGTGCGGTGCATTACTAAACTCAACACATCTCCAGCCAATTCACCACAGAGTGAGTAGTACTTGTTGTTGTTGTTGTTGGTCTTATTTGTCGCGCTTCATCTGCTTCTGCAGACGCATCAACTTCTCAGTGCGCTCCGCCAAGAACTGGCGCATCTCTTTCTCTTTCTCTTCCAGTTCGCATTGCTCGCTCTTCAAGTGCTCACAGAGCCTACTCGCCTCACGCAAAATGCTTACCTTCGGCGCACGATCCTTTTCCTTAAGGCTGGGTATTTGTGCCTTAAGCAAATCGAAGAGATTCTTGAGACCAACGCGACGCTGGCGCTCCATGTCGTTGTGCATATTACGTTTCTCAATGGTGTCAAACTCCACTAAACTATACTGACGTTTGAATGACGACGAATGCACCGATTGTTTGCTGTATGTAGCAACGCTGCCAGCAGACGTCTTCTTACGGTACTTTTTCGCTGTTGATAGGGTCTCATGCGATTCGGCAATTACATAGCGTTTACGTGATTTGTTATCAAGTGACGTCGGCGCTGTTAAGGTCGACACTTTGGCTCCTTTCGTCGTCGATGTTGCTGCTGCTGCTGCTGCAGTTGTGGTTTTTGTTGCTGTTGCATTAGCTGCTCCGAAAAATAATTTCGATGACACATCGTTACTAGTCACAGTTGCGGGACCCGATGCAGTGAATTGTTGATAGGGCGTACTCGCCGGCGATGGATAACGTGAGTTGGCAACCGATTTGACGGGGCTACTGCTTGCGGGTGTATACGGCAGTGTATAGGAGAGACGACGACGCGGCGGAATTATCCGTACACCATTGGCAGTCCTCACAATGTTGTTTCGCGAGAATTTGTTTGCAACCTTCGATTGCAGCACACGACGTACTTTGTCCGATGGATTTGTTGGAAGTTTCCTGTCGCAAACCGAAACTACATCGATGTATTCTTCATCTGGAAGTAAAAAAAAAAAAAAATATATATATAAATATTATTTTGACAAAACATTAATTAATACTTTGATAAGTAGAAAGCACTTTTTATTCTATTTTACTTTTTTTCTTTCAATCACACAAACCGCTTATTCACAGTGACGGTATTCCCTTAGTTCAATGCACGCACGCCATCGACGACGTCAGCGCCAAACTACTCTCACTCAACCACACACAACTCAACCTCAACACACCACAACCCCAACGGACATAGTAGCACAGAGCAACACCAACAGCAACAATAACAACAAACAACTCCACCTTCCACCACATTATGCCACTACTTATGTGGGTGGGTTAATATACATACAATATACATATGCACGGCGCCACTTTTTTGGCGGGACTTGGCCGTTAACAACAACAAAATACCTACTCAAATAGCAACAGCAACTAAGAGCGTTAAACCAAAAACGGAAGTTTAAACGAACTAGTGTAAACAGAGAGAAAGAGAAGAAGAGATTAAAAAACCTGCGGGATGATCTACTAAATTCGCATATTATAAAAAAAATTTTTAAAAACACAAAAGCTCAACGTGTAGTAGTAAGGCGTGAACGTGATAGCAATATGAAGCAACTAAATAATTAGCGCAAATCGCATGCATCTCTCACGCTTTCTCTGCCACTCTATTACATATAATATGTACGTTCTGAATCTTCTTCTCAGCCAAGCAGGGAATTTGTGATATTTTGGCCAGCCTAGTCGTTTTCATTGCTTCTCCTTTCCTGATTTTGTTTTTGTTTAATAGCATAATTGGGCGTCGTCATTATTGTTGTTGCTGGGTTTTTGCTATTTCTAAAAATAAATTTTGCATAAAAATAGTTGCATAAGCAGCCAACTAAAAAGGGGTAAACCAAAAGAAGAAAAAAAATCACTTTCTCTCCGCAATAATTTGTTGTCAATATTGAAAATGCAAAAAAAATTATAATAAAAAAATCTAATAAAAAGTAAAATAAAAAATATTTATTAAAATTTAAAAAATTACAAACAAGCAAAATAACTCGTAAATTCACAAATAAAAGTATAATTTGATTCTCATCAAATTCTTTTTTCTTTTTGGTGATAATAATTTATAATAATAATAATAAAATTTGGAAAAACGGTGCAATGAAAATTTTGTTGTTGTTGTTGATTGCCATACAATTCAGCAATTAAAATTGTGACTTCCGCTGTTGCTGCTGTTGTTGTTGTTGTCGTGAGTGCCAGCGCGCGTGATGTGTGGGCGTTGTCAATAGTTAATGGTGCCGACCAACGGGGCATCGTTGGCGGCGTGCATTTCCCGGCAAATGCGTTTGGTAACAACAATAAAAACAAACAACAACAAAAACAACGTGAGAAAATAAAAACTAGTTCAGGAAGAAAACAACAACAAAATTCGTATCGTTGACAGAAATAATCGCTAAAAGAAAGGCAAAAAGTAAATAAGCAAACTTTTTTCTGCGGTTTCTTGAACTTTGGCATGGATCTCTGCTACCAACGGCTACAAGCAACTACTATGAACAAACGCAATTCACCACGGCAATATAAATGAGATAGAGAATAGAGCGCACAAACTATTGCTGCCCACCACCACACAGCCAACAGCCAGACCAGCCAGCACAACACACAACAGCAGCTGACAATGACGACGACACTATGTTGAAGAAAAAATGCGTAGCAGCGCAGCGAACGTAGAAGGCGACCGTCCGTCCAACTATCGTACGCGTGTTCAGCTGACGTAGACGATGCGGCGAAATGGTACGATGTTGAAATGGTCACAAAAAAAACGACAAAAATAAATGAAATAAAAATTTTGCAAGTCTTTTCCGCATAGCAACACAGAAACAAAAAGACGAAAACAACAATGCAAACGACATAAGACGACAAAGTCAAGTGGGTCTCACACACCACGCATGCAGAAACATACATACACATAAATGCTAAGCTAAGCTGAGAGGCATTAAATAAGAATTAAAGCAAATTGAAAGAAAGGAAACACAAATGAAAGCAGCAATAGAAAGCACATCGCCTGTACGTGTAACGGTGGTGAATAGTGAGTTGAAGTAAAATAGGCCCCACTGCGACGAGCCGGCGCGTCGAGTGACATTTGTTGTTGAGAATTTCTTTGCAATACACAACAATGCTTTTTTTGGTCATGCGGCTGGTGGTTGTGTATGGTGAAACATTTGGTGTTGCATAAGAGGCGGCTATGTTTGAGTTGAGTGCTGTTGGATGAGGTGAAGAGGTGATCGTAGAAAACATAGAGAGCCTTTAATTTTTTGTTTGTTTAGGTTTTTTTCTTTTTCTTTCTTTTTTTCATAAGACAAAACATTTGCACAAGTTGAACTTCCAGCGACTTTAACAAGACAAGAAAGGTCATGACAAATTACCGACCCCAAATGGCTCCACGGTCCCTCTCTCGCACAAACACACACACACAAACTTTTACATATGATTAATAAGATTTTATTTTCGCATCACCTTTTTCTGTTCCCTACTTGTCTTTCTCTCTTTCTATTTTAGCTCGCAACTCGTATTATCATAAACGTACCTCCACCCACCACACAGAGGCTTTCGCTTTCTCTCACTTTCACTCTCAGTCACTGGAAGATGTTTAAACGCATTGTGTGCAACCACACACACACACACACCCACACACAATTCTAACTGAGCGTGCCAAACTACACTACAGGCAACTCTCACAATACCACCCGCGTGCTGGCTGGAATGGGTGGTTATTGGGCGTAGTAGCCATGTAAACTTATCTTCCCTCTCTCCACTGCATTCCTTCTTTATTGATCTTATATGTTCATATATTCATATCCATTCAGTTGAATAGATCTTTTTATATGCGTCACTGACATTTGCATATAGACAAAATGCGAGGATACTATGTAAAGATGTGTTTTTCGCCATTGATTGCCATTGACAACAACAGGAACAACTGATTAAAACACAAAAAGAGTCATCAAATCAATAATGAATACTTAAAAATCACCAATCCCCTCTATATCTACCACGAAAGTCAAGTCAATAATTTTGGTTTGATTGCAACAACACACCACCACCACAATACCTCACCAATACCTCAAAACTCTCGCATGCACATAAAATGTAATAAGTAAATAAATAAATAAATAAATAAATAAACAAATAAATAAATGAAAACTCTCTCACTACGCTGCGGTGGCACGTGGTCATTTTGCCAACAAAAACCGGAATTATGCCAAAGTCACCTAGCGACAGTCACAGCTAACAAACAATGACAGCAACGAAAATTTTGTTGCGCCAGCGTCGTCTGCAGCGTCTACGAAAGAAAAGTTGTCGCAGCAACATTTTTTGCCGTTGCCGTTGTTGTTGTTATCGTTGTTGTCGTTGTTGTTGGTGTTGTTGACGTTCATTGCATAGTTTTGCGCTTTGTCAGGAATGCCAATAAACCACAAATAGTGTGGCGGAGTTGAGGGAGTACAAAGGGAGTACTAGCAGCAGACAAACTGGCAACAATTGTTGTGGCGCAATACTGCACAACTACCACACCAACGAATGATTTCTATGCATGCAACTAACATTAGCATGCAACCGTACCCGTTTTATTTCCAAGCCAATCTCTTTCTTCCTCTTGAAAAATGGAAAACATAATGTTTCTATGAAAAAATTTTATGTATATGAAACTATTAAAGTGTTGCCTACTTTCAAGGATATTGCATAACTCCATGAATATTTTCAACTAACAATCATTCAAGAATGTTTGCTGAAACCTTTTTTTATGCTGCTCCAAATCAAATACAACTCTACTACTACTACTACTACTACTACTACTACTGGTGCTACTACAACTACTACTTTTGGCGCTCGGAGTCTGTTGTAATAGCAGAACAACAACTACAACAATGCGCAATAATGAATGACAAAAATAATAAAACAAAACAGAAAGGATCGTAAAAAACGAAAAGGTGTGTAGCTTAACAACAACAACAATAACAACTCAGACTACTCTTTTCGCTCTCAAGTCACCGCAAGTAACAACAACACCACACAACACAAAAAAAAAACCCGCTAAACTCGTTTTCAGCGACATTTCTTGTTGCCAACTCAACTTGTCGCAGCAACTTTTGTGTTGCCAAGCCAACCAACAGCAGCAAGGAAAAAAATAAATAAAACATCTGAGAAAAAAGAAGCCAAGATCAAATGAATGATCTATAAAGTTGTAAGCAAAACAAAAATATATATATATATATGTAATGCTTTTGTTTCTGTCTACTGCAACATTTGTTGTATGTTGCGCAAGGTTGTTGTCCATGGTACAAGTTGCTTGTCTGACTAGGCTAGCAACATAAACAAATAGCACGCGAACGGTACTGAATAAGAGGACAAGTGAGCAGTAGCAATGCGATAGAAACAAAAAAGAAAGGAAAAAAAATATTTTTTTTTTTTTTTAAATGGAAAAAATAAAAGTTGTAAAAGAAATAAAAAATAACAAAAATGAGAAAAACAAAAAGAAATCAGTCTTTTCTTATAGGTCGGTCAATGTATTTGCATAAAAAATTTTTAAAAAATCTGATATTTTGTCTTTTTGTGTTTAATAAAGAAGACGTCTAGTCCACCGTTCTACACTTAATATACCATATAATATAGTATAATGTCAAATGATTGTGGCGAATTAGTTCAGACCAGCAACCACTGCAACCTTGGAAGAATGGGTATGAGCAGCGTTGCAGTTGCAGTTGTAGCAAAAGCAAAAAAGCTTTCTCGCTTGCTTGCATCGTACGATGTTGCTATGAAAATAACGCAACATTTTTGAGTCTCCGACAGTGGCATCAAGCATCAATGGAGGCAGCAACTGCAACAGCTAGAAGCAGACGCACATGGGACATAAACACATAGAAGACTTGTAATGCAACAAGAAAAAGTGGGTGATTAAGAACAGTTAAGGAGCACTTCCCACAGAAAAATGAAGAGGATATGAAAGAATGATTAATACAGACAGAGAGACATGAATAAAAAAACAACAACAATTTCCGGTAAAATGGCAAAACCAAAAGAATTTGTTTTAAAAATTAATTATTTTGCTTAGGCCAGGCCAATGCGGCAAAATGTTCATTGGAACGAATGATGCACAACATGTGTTTCGCACATGCACAGCTGAATTCTTTCATGATTTCTTTCTCAAGCATATTGCTGCAACAACACACATTGAAATTATGCATTTCAAAATATCTTTATTTCGTTTTTTTTATTTAATGCTCATAGAAATTTACCCAGAGCAACAAGTTGCTGAAAGCAACAATTACTTCGTCAATGAGACAAAAGCAGCAGCAACAGCAAGGAATGTGCAAATAAGTGAGCAGCATATGCAGTCACAAAAAAGCGGCAACAGCATCATGAACAACATCTACAAAAAAAAAAAAACCAAAGAAAAAAACCAACAAAAAACAATGAATCAGTTTGCACACTGTCTTCATTGATGCAGAACACCGCCAACCATTCTCAGCGACTCATTGTTTTTATTGCATTTGGTAATGATGACAACGCCGATGATGCAAGCGACAAACGTGCGAACACGCATACACACAAACACAGAGAGAACACAAATGAAAACAACTCAAGAAGTGCAGCTGCAGCTGCAACAACAGACGAATGCGAACGAACGATGTAAAAGAAAATGGTTACAGAGAAGAGATAGAAGAGGTGAACAATAGCAACAGCAACAGGCGGAGGTGGTTCGCAATTATTTTCATTCATATAGACACATACATGGGCACACAGAAGCGCATGCTGTTTTTATCCAAGTGAGTTTGTCCATTTGCTTCTGCTTGCGCATTGCTCGTATATTTGTGGCGGATTTTTGTTTGCGTTTGTGTTTGTGTTTGTGTCTGCGGCTGCGTCTGTGCTTCGGGCGTGTTGAGGTTTGCACACAAAATGACAGAGCAACCACCATAAAAACAACAACAGCAGCAGTGATGATCAAGTGCAGTCTATGGTTGTCGTTGCTTTTGTTGTTATTGTTGGATTATGATGCTGGCGTTGGATGCTCTTTTTTGTAACCTTTGCACAGCATGCAAGCAAAACTAAAAAGAGGTTGGCGTGAATTACAACAATAACAACAGCAGAGGGAGGGTAAGTAAAAAAAAGCGAGGTAAGCTAATTCATTGTTGTTATCTTTTTTATTGTTTTTATTATGTGCGTGTATGTTTGTAAATATTAAAGCAGGGCCGAACGGCGCCAACATTATCAAGAAGAATATACATATGTATGTGAATTTTTGTTGTTGTTTGGAGCAGCGACGCCGCTACAAAAGCGTGAGAAAAATTATTCGCGAACCATTTTTCGGTATCATGTTGACAAGTCAAATTCCTTTTTATTTTTTCTTACGTTTTCTTTTAATTATTTTTTACGCCTCTTTTAACGAAAAATAAACATACTTAAAATACAATAAAAAAAGGGAAGAAACGGCTTCTTTCTAATGAGAAGTTTTTGAACAACGAAAGGAGACAAGAAACCTGAAGAATAAATCACTCCAGAGCAAAATAAATAAACATATACAACAATGAATTACAAGTGCAAAAGGAAAACTAAATACAAAAAACCGGTTACAAGAATTACATCTTGCAAATAAAAAATTTCCTTTACAATTTTTTTTTTATTATTATTTGTTGAGCTTTGTTGTTGACAAATCACGTCTCGCTTTGGTTCACCGTTTTTCGTCATTCAAAATCGCGCAATCAAGACGTTTGTTTATAGAAAAGCAGCAAATTGTAAATACTTTTTTTTTATCAAAAAAATTATTAAAAATAATTCATTAATTTTGAACAAACGAGCCGAACCATGAGAGAGGTGAAAAAATATTGCATTTGCTTGCGCATAAAAGTAGGCAATTACATTTCTTTTACTAAATCCTTCAATATTTATTGGTGGCGTGATAAATGATTGAGAATGAAAAAGAAAAGAACAAAAAAGGAAATATTCTTGTCTCAGCTCAAATCGACATGTGGATTGGTAGTAGAAGAGCAGTATCAAGTAGGGGAAGAGACAAGTACATTAAAGCAAAACACTACTGGCCAGACAAACGACTGAAAACAACCGTTGGCAATGCAACTCCAGTGCATCAAAAAGCTGTCAACAATTGCGAAAAACATGGTTTCATTATTATCGAAACACAACATACAGCAATACGCAGAAAGGGAGCAGAGAGCGGTTGTGACATGGCAGACGACATAAAACCAAACGACAAAAATATGCGAAGCATAGAAGAGCGAAGGATGATAAAAAAAAGGAAGAATGAGTTGTGATTGCACCTAAGCAAGGGCGTGGCCGCTTCTCTTTTTGCAGACGACTTTGTAAACACTACAACAAAAACAACGACGAAAATACGAATAACAACACGAGGAAACATACACGTGTTGCTATCAACACAATTGTTGCACGTGATAATGAAATAGAAATAGAAATAGAAAGAGGAAGAACAAGCAGTACAAGTTGAAGCAGAAGCAGCAAAAAATCAGCATGAAAAGCTGTCGGGGAGTCAGAGTCAAGTCGAGCCACCCTTTTTCCACTCCTTTTGTTTTTTCTTTTCTTTTACACGAAATAAGGGCGCGACTTCAATATCAACATAAAAATTGGGCGTTGGTGAACAGTAAGTTTTTTCACCGACATAACTATTTCACTCACTCAAAAAAAAAAATATATATACAATGGGGGAGCGTCTTTTAACGGGAAAAATATATAACAAACAAAAAAATCAAAATCATTAAAACTTCCTCGCACAACTTTGAAAACTACCAGTGCCTATCCCAACAACAGATACCCCACCACCTGCCTTAGCTAATACCCAAAACACAACCAATACATGGAGACACCTAACCACCATCCATTGAAATAACCACACCAATTACACTAAACTTATGTTTTCTATCTACTATGGGAAACAATTGTATCGAAGCTGAGTGAGACTAATAGACAATAAAACCAACAACGTCAAAACAAAACCCAACATAAAACCGGGTAGGACTCTTCTTCTTTAGTCGCCAACGACGACGCTGTCCGACCTTGAGTGTAGTATGTTTTACAACAACAATAACAACAACAAAAAAATATTTTTTATTGCTACACGTGTGCGAATAAAATTCATTGAGAAGCAGCAAGCATCAGCGCAGCGACGCCAAACAGCTCAGTCGATTGCGGCGCTGAGATTAGAGAGCTGTTAAGCTCTCCAGAACCACATCGCTACAAATAGAAAATACAATAAAAAGTATATTGCGTAGCGCGTAAAACGTAAACGAAGAACTCATGAGACGCCAACAACGACAACGGCAACAAGACTGACGTTCACAACGACAATGGACAACGACAATGTTTTTCGTTGCTATGTGCCGGCAACGGCACATTGTTGTAGCATATCGTGGGAGTGAGAAAGAATGAAAACTTTGTGGAGAATTGATTTTATTTAGTTTGATTTGACTGTTGGAGGGTGGGTGGTAGGTAGGTTGGTTAGTTGGTGGGTTGGTTGGATGCTTGGATTGTATGATGTTAGGACTGCGTGTGGTGGTGTGGTGAATAAGATGAGCAGCATGAAAACGGTTTTAATTTTATTCTTCTTGTTCAGTGCATCAGCCAGATGTCGCTGGCATCGTCCGTCTGGGCAATGGTCGCCGCAGACACATAAATTCGATTTTATACGCATTTCCATTTCCAATCGGCACACATAAATAATCAAGATCATGAGTTGGGAATATATGAGATAAGACAAAAACCTGTATTGCTTTTGTTTGGTGATTTGTATCATGTGGTGGGTTATTATGAAGGAAAAGGATTTTTAAAAAATCGGCTTGCAAGTAAAAAAAAATAAATAAATAAATAAAAAGAAATAAAAATTGCAACAACAAAAATAATTTGGTTAAATTAAATTTTTCGCTCACTTCGCTCTTCCCTTCCTTAAAATTCCTTCTTAAAAATGACACTTGCACAAGGAAAAAATTTATCGTTTTGGAAAAATTTCACACGCTCAGCGCCGCAAAATAGAAAAGAAAATTCCGCTAAAATAATAAAACAAAAATATAAAGAATGCACCATAAAAAAATAAATAAAAATTGTTGCTACGTAATTTTTTATTCTTCTTTTCCAAGCTATTTTTGTTGTTGTTTTTTTACGCGCGCGCGTTTTATGCTCGCGACCTTGGTTTAGTTCATTAACATTTTCCCTGCTCGCCCAGCAATACAACGACGAAAAAAAAAACAATAAAACAGCTACACGTGCGTACGCATACATATATACCCACATACAGGCGAAAATGAGAAACACCAACAAACCTACAGACACACAAGCAAACAAAAAAGCCCTACCCGAAAAAAAATATGAAAGCTCATGAGTCAAGCACGCAAGTGTATGACAGCAGGGGGCAGCCGCAAATGTGCACAACCAACCAAACGAGTTGTCGCACCGAAAAGCACACGAAAAAATTTTATCAAAAGCACAAAAAAATTTGGTGTTGGAAAAAAGTAAAAAAACGAAAATAAAACACAAATCGTGCCCCCGATTCTTCTTCTTCATCGTCTTATTCAGTTCATCATCTCCTCAAATAGCATTGATTCTCTTTTGGTAGTACTTTGAATTGTACACCATCATCAAATTACGAGCAGATACAGGCTTACAGAGCAAAGTTATTAGGTTAAACGAATTAATGAGATTGAGAGAAAAATGTCATGCGATTCTTATATCACATCTTACCAAAAAATTAAGAAAGGAAAGAAGAATATACTGGAACTATACTCAACTCTTTGACCACACTAGTGGTCTCTACAATTCCCCACAAATATGGGGCTCCTCTTCATCATTGACCATATCATTAGTCTTGTGTTGCTTTCACGCAAAATAACAAAATATGAAGGTTGAGAGGAAAATGGAAAATGAAAAGACGAGAAGAAACACTTAATTTTCCGCAACATGAGTCATCAATTAGAAAGCACAGATAAAAACTTAAAAACACAAAAAAAAATATTCCGCAACAATTAAAAGAATAAAAAAGCAAATAGAATTTAAAACGTTGTTATGTCTGTCTCTCTGTCTGCTAATCAATTGTGCGATTATTTAACCAATGTGGTGTGTGGGTTTATTTATTTAATTTTTCTTTGTGTCTTCCCCGCACGCAATTTTCACATTAAAAATGAAAATTTATCGAAAATAAATATAATAAATTATTTAAAAAATTAAATAAAAATTGTATCAATTAATTTTGAGTGCTTGACAACACAAAACAAAACAAAAAGCTGTGCAAACTACAGCAGCCGCAATAATTTTTTCGCACTCAACGCAAAAATAATAATAATAAAAGCAAAACGAATAAATGGAACGAAAAAACACTAATAAACCGGCAAATATATAACAACATTAAAAGAAAAACATGCCCGCAACTCACAGCGCAATAGTAAAACCAAGAGAGAAAAAAACAATTACTACTACTACTTACTACTATCATGTAATGCAACAACACCAACAATAGCAAAAACACACGATATGCCTACGTTACGCTATGTTAATGACTGCAGTAGTACTATAAAAGGCGCCAACACACCAATGCAGGCAGCACCGCACAGCTACAGCAATAACAATAACAATCAAAACAATAATTGCAAAAAAAAAAAATACCCCCGCCAGCAACAACAAATCACCTACCAGCGCGTTCGAACAACAACAAGAACAAGTACAACAACGCTGCAGCAGCCGCCTTTCGGTACACATGGGAGCGTATGACACGACATAATACGCCGTCTTCGTCTTTGCCCTCTCTCTCAAAATTCTCTTCATACTCCACACAATCACTTACTCTTTGCACTCACTCATTATGGCATATTTTTGCACACACGCAAGAGCGCCACTACAACAAAAATGATGACGTTTTCCGTGGTTTGTGGCTTCGGCTGTTGTTCGGCTGCACTTTCAGTTGCAGTGCGAATGTGTAGTGTGAGCGCAAGAGTGGGTGACGTGCCGTAGGTGGCAAGTGCTCAAGAGTATGCAAGCATTGGAGACGATTGTTGCGCATTGGGCACTTCATATCTGTGCTTGAATGACATTCACTCACTCACAAGCTCACACGCTCGTGTTCCTTCGTTTCTGAATTGTGTCTCTCTGTCTCGTGAACGTTATGCGTCGGTCGTAGGCGTCTCGGTTGCTTCTCTATTAATGCAGTTCGCTTAATACTCAAGTAGACTCTACTTTTACTACAACTAGTACTACAACTACTGCATCAAGAAACACAATAGCAATGCGTCTCATTGTTGTCCCAGGAGAATTCATTCAAAAGGTTCACCCGTTGACTGCGGTGAACATATTTACAAACATGATCAACGCCCCTTGTCGGATCCAACCCTCGCACAATCACTCTAACACGTATTACCACGAAGTGCTGGCATTTAAAATTTTAGTGAATGGATTAAAAGCTTTTGTGTTTTTCATTTTTGTTGTTGCTATTTTTCTGCCGCTGCGCAAATTTTTTGAGTAAAATTGCACTATTCTCTGCCCCCATCAAATCAAAAAAATAAAATAAAATAAAACTCAAATCAGACTAGACATGGGCGTCGTGCGTTCTCTATTTGATGTTCGTATTGTAGTGGCGAAAGTGCATGGTGTGTGTCTTAGGTGGGTAAACCGTCGACTTTGAAGGGATTTTGGGGCGTTGTACGGTTTAGTCTGTCACGTAGAAGGCAAAGTGCAGGCGCAGCCGCAATCAAAGCAAAGCCAGGCATTGTCAAGTGCAGACGCACTCAAGCAATAACACAATAGCCGCAACTGTCAACAAAAAAATTATTACAATACGTAATAATAATAAATGAAAATAATGACGATGCTGCTGCTGCTACTAACGACAACTACAACTGGCCGAGAGATACTTTTCGCATGGCAACAGGGAATTGTACGAATGTGTAGAAATTTCAAAAGCAAAAACCGGATAAGAAATTAAAAAACAAAATAAAAAAACATACATCCATAAATCCCATGATGAATCATGAGTGGGCGATGTGTTGTTGAACTTTTTTTGAGAGATAAGATTAAGGTTAACAGATTGCAGTAGTCTTTCTATATGAACATATAAACATGGATCAAAACAATGTTGACAAATTTTGCGCGCCAAAAACAATTTGTTTTTAATTGAATCTGGAATGGGTGCTGGACTGTTATGTTGATGGTGAATATTGTGTTCGTTGCTAGAGAAGCAGAGAGAGCTTTGAAAAAAGGGTGTTGGTCAAAATATCACATATACACACACAAAGGGACAAGGATTTTGTCGGCAGAACATTGCTGCACACGAACACACATAATAATTGGGCTTAGTAAGCAGTGCGCTGCTTCCGATGCGATGTAACAATACAACTGCGCAGAATCAGAACAGAGCGGCAACGTAGCCAAAATAAAAGCTGCCAAAAAAGGAGGCAATGGCGCGCAAATTAGAAATAAAACTAAGATGCCAGGAAGAGAACTTTAATGGAAGGAGAGGGGGTGGGGGGTGAAGAGTATGTTTAATGTCGCCACATATTTACTATGTTTGTCAATTAGACACCTGACTCACAAAATGAGTCATCATAAAAAAACCAACACAATCACCACACGCCAAAGAAAACGGCGCCTATGCTGACTGCCCTGTTCCCCTGGGCTTTAGGATAAAAGAAGAGCATCAACAATATCAAAGTGTGAGCAGTCAATGAAGCGCCAACGAACAGAAAAAATCAATAGCTAAACATTTTCAAAGAGAAAAATAGCAATACAAAACCAAATGAAAACAACAATGAACAAATGCCGGCAGTGCGCTCAAAAGTCAATTAAAAAAAAAAGAACAACGCTTCGCATTGTCTTCGTCATGACGTTGGCGTCGACATCACCATCATCATCATGAATTTGATTCTCGTGAGTGAAAAAAATAAATAAATACAACGACCGAGAGAGAAACAGTGGCACCACACCAAAGGTAAAGAAATTGGGTGAGCGAGAGACAACGAATAAGCTACGTTCTCTCTACTACAGTTTACTACGTTTACTGTTAGCGTAGTTGATTTTTATCGATTATTTTTTGCCTACACCAACCGGCAGCGGCGCGTATGTGGCTAAGGGAGATGAGTGTGATTGGCACGACGTCGTTGCACGCGCGTACGAAATGTGGGTGACACAAACGAAGACGACGTCATCGTCACCGCTACAACTACGCCATTGTAGTTGTAGTTGTAGTTTGTATTGTTGGCTGTTACTACATGCATATATATGTATGTATATTCAATGTTTGGATATGAGGCGTGCTGGTGGTTGGATTAAACATAAGAAGCAGAAAAAAATATCACTATCGTCTACCCCAACCCACCCACAATAAAAGTTCAAAAAACTCTACGAACCCTCTGAAAAGAAAGACATGTATTTGGGTGGGACAACTGTATGCGGCTATAGTGATTAGGGGGGGGACATTATATGGGAAGTAAAAACCATAAAGCAATAAACTCACCAGAATCGGAGGGCGTCTCCAGATGTGTGCCAATAACATCGGTACGTGTATAACTGTGATCGGTGATGTGACGTCCATAATGGGCTTTGTACAATTCCGACGCTGCGGAACAACTGGAGGTTTCTTCGTAGCAATCGTCCGAACTATAACCACTACTGCCGTTGGTCAACAGCACAGTCGCGCCCGACGACTTCAAATGCTCATCGTCGTTTGGCAGCGATGAGAATGAGAACGTAGGCGATGACGGCTCATTTTTGATATAATCGATGACATCGTTGAGGTTCGGCGGCTGTTCCATAAGTGGGCTATCGACTTTAGTCTTATTCGTGTTCTGCAACTCACGGCTGAGATGATCGATCAGCACGGACTTCTCTGATGGAGTGATGTTGTTATTGCCAACTACGCAAGCACGCAAATCGACTTTGTGACGGAATTCGTTGGTGGCCTCATCGTCGACGAAGCTGTGCGGTGTGTCGGGGCGTAGGAAAGTCGCTGGATTCACTAATGTTGCTGTCGTTGACGTTGCGGTTGTCTTTGGTGCTGAGGTAACTGAAGCCGCCATTGCTGCTGTGGCACGTTGCTGCAACAATTGCACCTGCAATTTCGGATTGGATTTACGGAGTAGCGACGTGCCTGGTGGTATGTTCTGCATGCTCTGTACTTTGGTGGTGGCGGTCAAAGCACCACCGTATATGCTATTTGTATTGATGTTGCCATTGCGTTTGTTACTGTTGATAGTGTTGTTATTGTGTTGATGGCCATTGTGCATTAGCATCTGGATGTCATATTCATCATCGGTCACTTCAGCTTTGATTTGAGCCTTCAAGCCCAAATACGGCAAAGGTTGTTGTCGTTGTTGCATGAACGATTGCGATGAATTCATCAATTTCGAATTGCTACCGGTAGCCAATTTTGTCGGTTGTGCTACGGTCAAAAATGGCGGTGCCATATCTTCGAATAGATCATGTTCTTCCTTAACTTCAACCTTGATTGCCCTCTGTTCGGGTGAGTTGCCTGTGATGGCCGACAATGGCATCGCAGCAACCGTCTTAATGTCACTGTAGCTGGAAGCAGCCGAACTGCTACCACTGATCGAATGATGATTACTGGTGCCCGACCACATGCAGTCGCTATTACGTAGCTCCTTCAATTCCTTCGTTTTTTTTATATCATAGACATCGGAAAAATTTAAATCGTCGTCTAACTTGTCGCTGCCAGTCAGATCGGTAGTCTTTAGGTCTGTACCATATTCGAACTGTAGTAATTTCTGTATGTCACTTTGTATCGACGGTAGCTCCATGAAGTCAAGACCCCAAGTTCCATCGTTGAAGAGATCGAAATCGACGAGGAACATATTGTTTGTTGGTGGCGATGAGCTGACAAATGACGACATTTGTGAGGTTTTTGATGTTGGACTACGGCGGAAACGTTGAGTAACAAACCGTCAATCGAAGAGTGAATGGAAGAGAGAATATAGAATTATATGAGTTAAATTAAGAAAACATTTTCAACAATTCTACAAGATTTAAGAAAAAAATAATACTTAAAACAACTAGCAACCAAGTTTTGAAGACGTTATCGAATATACTAGATGAGAATTTAAAGTTCCTGTCAGCTCTTAAAAATAATTATTTTATTGGAAACCCTGAACACGTTTTTCGTTCTTGGTACCTCAAAAATTTATATGTATAAGTAATTTTATATGGCTCCCAACACTAAACAAACTAAAATCGATTCAAAACTTTTGACTTAAAAAAAAACAAACTTCAAATTTCAAAGTTCGATTTAAATTTTTTTTTTCGATTTTTTTTTAAATCAATTTTCTTAATGATGATTTGGCATTTACCTTGGGACACCTATGAGAACCTGTGATTTGTGTAAATTCTCTTTAACTAATATTACATTTTTACTTTTACAAGTTTTGTTCTAGTTTTTCTGCACCTGTTTTGAAAATTTCTATTTTTATATATATTTTTTTTATAATACAAAAATTTCGAAAGTATACTCGTAGATAAAAAATCCATGAATGAATTCTTCATGAATTTTCACACAATTTTATTAAGTAACTCTAACACCTAAACACCTCGGTTATGACTTTATTTATCTACACCATTGCACCGTATATGTATGTACATACATACATCACTCTCCATGAGTAATAACATTTTCCACTAGATTAAACAAACTATGGTGGCTGAGTTATCGACAAATACCAGAGTACAACAACACCAATAACAAGCTACTACTGACTAATACTGTGCTGCAAACAATTATTACACAGATTTTGACATCATTAGACCTTTAGGTCAACAAACTTAAATCATTTCTGTGTAAATTTGTAAAAGTTATCCTACCAACTCGGCAACAAATCAAGAAAACAAAAGGAACGATAAAAACATGGAATAACGGTACTTAAATGTTGTGATCTCGGGCAAATGGTACAATTTGCCTACCGTACACATATCTTAATTTATATACCTTGCAACGAATAGTTTTGTGAGAGGCTGTACTTAACGTTGGTCCATCTGTTCTCCTTCTTCCTTTTAAATTTTTATCATTTTAAAATGCAGATTCCAAGAATCAATGTTAAAAGGGCGAATTCAACAACCACCTCTGACGGACAAGACCGACAAGAAGAAAAATATAAACAAGCACACAAAAAATGCCGGTATGCAAAGGGAAACAAAGTGATCAACAACAATATTGATAGAGCAGCGCAGCACATTACGAGTGACTGCAAGGTGCAAGCAGCAAACGAATACACACCCAAAAACACATTGTGTCAACGTTTAGGAACGAAGTGTAAAAGAGCGGGAAGATTTTGGTAAAGACAAAGCTGGACAAAATAAAGAAAGAAAAAAAAAAATAATAATAACAGAAAGACTGGCATATGCAAAAGAAGACAATAAATCACACCAATATTATTGAAAATTACTACAATACATTCTTTCCGCCCCCTCGCATAAACGAAGCACTTTGACATCACTACGAAGAGCATGACATAGCGGTGTTACCAATTTTCGCTTATGCTGCTTACTCGATCAACAGTTTTATTTTTGTTGCCAATGTGTTTTTTTTTTGTTTTGTTTAGTCTTTACGCTTATTTTGCAACTTCTTTACTGATATTCCGTTACATTTTAGCCGTTACACTTGTGCAAAAAAAAAACAGGTTGAACGATTGGAAGAAGTGAGGAACTACATCGTAAACTGTAACTTGGAATATTTGAATGGAGTAAATATTGCGAGGCCAATCATCTTGACAAAAGTTAAGAAAAAACAAAATCTAGAAAAGTAGCTATTGCAAAAACGAAAGAAAGGCAATTGAATTGGTTGAAAATGACTTAAAAATATGCTTGCGAAAATGATAAGAGTACGAGGCTGACATGGCAAACTTTAAATTAAGAAATTAAGGAAGAATAATAACGCCTACTATAATGAATTATTCGAGTTTTTCTTTTTTGGTCTGAATCTATTGAAGAATGTGAAAAAAGTAAAAGTTATGGCCAGCAACTTTCTGATTTTCTGGCATGAAAATATAGAATTTCATATTTAAATTTTTTTCTTACTTAATAATTACCACAATAAGCAGTTACACTTTGGAAAACAAATGTGTAAAATATTAGAAATATTATTTCCTACCTTCGATTAAAAAATTACTAAATAAAAATTACTAGCGATTAAAAAAAATATATATGCATGCATTTAAGATTTCTAACGATTTAATTCAAGTTTTTAATTTTAGAAAGCAAAACTATTTTACGAAACAAACTCACTGCACCCAAGTATATACCGCAAAAGATTTGTAAATGTTCCGAAACCAGCTAACAGAATCAAAGAAACCAGTTGAAAACAGTTTTCTACTACAAAATAAAAAAATCGTCTACAAAAAATTTTGCACTGAAAAAAATATTCCACATCCTCCAAAATTAAATCCTTTCAAATTTCCCAACTAAACGAAATGAACACTTGTTTTTAAATGTATTTCTGCAACTAATTACCTTGTAGGGATTGTATTGTAGTCAGCCGTGAAGTCTTGCATTTTTATTTTTTTTCAAGTTTATAAATATTTTTGTCAATATTAATTTCTACTTGCGTTGCAAGAAGTCTGTCAAGATACGTTTATTTTCTACTACTTATGACTTTTTTCATTTATTTGTTTATTATTTTTTTTTAATGTTATTTTCAGCAAGTTGTAAACTTTCGTATAAAATATATGCGAGCAAAACCGCATTCAAATGACACAATTCTTAGTTTTGCACTTTCGGTTTTCGCTGTGTTTCTGCTTCTTTTGTCTGTTGTTGCTGTTGTTGTTATGGCTGTCGCCGCTGGCTGTTTGACGTTGTTGTTGCACCGACGACGACACTGTTGCTTTGCGTTCGCAACGCTGCATGTCAAGAAACAAAAACAAACAATAAACAAAAAAAAACTATGCAATTCTCAGCGAATGCAAAAAAATTCCGGCGCACACTAAAAAAAATTATTTTCTTTTATTGGTTGTTGTCTTTTGCACTTTGACTTCGATTTGAAATTTCCTTCTTGCCGGTCGGTTTGAAGTTCATCAAAAAATCCCAACAGCATTTAAGCGACGATGCGCAATCTCAAAAAATAAACACAGAAAATAAGAACAAAAAAGGCGCACACAGTAAATAATTTAATACGTTCGTTGCTGTTGTTGCTGTCGCGTTCTCACGATTTTTCTTTCGTTAGAGATTTTTTCAATTCAATGTTTTGCCACAATCTTTCTCCTTTTGGTTTTTATTAAAGAGTTGATTTCGTTTTTAAATGTTCTTTTGTAATTTTTGTCAGGAATTGGTGTGAATTAGTAATTTTTGCTATTACTTATTTTTTTTTTTTTTTTTGTATTAATATTATATTCTTCAATTAAATAAGTTGAGGATTATTTTTGTGTCTATCTTGCGGTGATTGCCGTTGTCGTTGGAGTCGAAGCAGGCCAAGCAGAGCAGAGTCGCCTATGAAATTACGCGCGAGATACGTTTGAACACAACGAAGTCACAACTTAAAATGATGTTGTCCGTCATGTCGAATGACAGTAGAAGATTCAAGTCGATGCCAAATGCCATATAGTAGCGCTGAGCATTGAGTGGAATTTTATTTGCACCTTACTCACGCTAACTATTTTTGAAAATTCTTAAGTAGTGAAAACGCGTATGTACATGTACATAAGTATACCAACATAAAGCACATACCGCAGTACCAAACAAATGGACCGATGAAAGGATTATGTAAATAATGAACTAGGTTATGTCTTTATATTGTACATATATACATAATAGAAGACAATATTAAATTAATGCCTGTTTTGAGAGAAAATGCCGTATTTGGAACAATGGTAAAATAGAATTGAGCGTATTTTGAAGACTTGCGAGAGAGAGAGTGAATACGTGAGTGAGCGTAATGTGAAAGATAAACGAAAAACCGGCAAATGACAGCACGTGTGTGATAGAGTGCGAGCGCGAGTATGCGAAGCAACAGTATTAAACGAACAAATTTGTGTATTTTGCTTTTGAGTGTTTTTCGACAATATTTCCATTTCTCTATTTCCATTGTTCTTTTTATCATTTTTGTGAAAGTAATTAAGTTTTACCAGCAGTTGTTTTGTTGAAAAATTACACAAAATAACGAAATTCGTCAGAAGCTTTAATTAATTGTATTTATTTGCCTTTTGCCTGCAAAAAAAAAAACAAAGACAAAAAAGAAAAGCGAGAACAAAGACAAATCGTGCGACAAGCACTCAAACTGAGCGCGGTAAATGCATTTCGCCGGTTGCGCTGTACTCAAACAGATATGCCGCTACACTCTCTGTTTATTTACATTTTTTTCGTGATTGTGAGCCGCATATATATGTATGTATGTACATATTTTCCGCTCAAAGCCCAAGAGAACTTTTTTGTTATTTCTTTCGTTTCAGTTGTATTTGCAGCAAAACATTGAAAATGCATACAGAAAAACGGTTTTTGATGCGCGCAAAAGTTTATTATGTTTATAAGCAAATTACAGAATGTAATGGAATAAAACTTTTTGCTTTGGTTTCGATTTTCTGCTTTTTATTTCTCCTTGTTGCGGAGGGAATGAGAGAGGGAATGAGGGCAGGAAACTTATGTATTTGTATTTTTAAGATAACTGTTTTTCGTAAAAAAAAATTGCCAGATTGGTAAATTTTGGACAAGTGTGCCAATAATTTTGTTCAATGAAATTGAGCAGTTTTTTTTGTTTTTTAATTTTAATAAATTAATTAAAATAAGTATCTAAATGAAATGATGTGCGTTTAGTTGGGAATTGATTCTTTTATCTGAGAAGTTTGTTTCTTCATCAAATATCACCTCACTAGGTATTCCAAACCAGGCCTGAAGGTAATATTGCTTGCTGTGCTAATAATTTAGTTCGGCACTGTACATACATACAATGGTATAGTAGCAATTAGTTATTCAGAAAGCCAATGCAATAAAGCAGAGCAAATCCTTCTTTTCTGCATCACTTCATCAAGAAGCACATATGTATGTACAGAGCCAAGCCAAGCAAGGCAGGCATTATGGAAAAAATATTTTTGTTGCCAAATCCTTTCAGGCGGGGGGCCGAATCCAGCGACAATTTGTATTCTTACTTGTGTTGTTGTTGCTGTCAGACGTTCTTATTTTTTTTATTGTTTTTATTAAAGTTTTTTTTCTTCTATTATGCACCATTTTTTCTAATGCGTCTGGCTAAATTTCTGTTTGTTTTCCTTCTCTTTCACTTTTCACGTTTCTTTGTGTTTGTCGATTTGCAAATGCGGAGTAAAAATACAACAGCAACAACAAATACCACACCGAGCGATTGAACAATCCAGGAATGAGTAAGTTGAGTGCGGGTCTTAGGCGGGGCTCTCGATTAGGTGATAGTGAGAAGCAGTGATAGGCTTGTTGTTGATTCCTCAAGAATGTAAAAATAAAGCAAGTAAAAAAAAAAACAAATTAAAATAAAAATAAATTTAAAATTAAAAAAAAAAAATACTATAGAGTACGTCGTCTTTTGGCCCCGCAAATGGTGGGGTCCAATAATCTATTGTAGTATTTGCGATTAAAAACGCGTAGTACTAGACAAAATCGTTCACCGATGGCGCGCGCACACACACGCACACACACGTGCATACAAGCAGCCACAGCGCTTGTCTTCATTTCACAGTACTGCACACAACATTGTAACTAACGTCTCAGACTGGATCTGTTTTGGAGCCACCTGGAGGTTAACTGAATGGGGCCTAGGCAAGCACATACATACATATGTATGCATGTATGTATGCTGCTTGTCGACGCTTACGCTTTCGTTGGCTTGCTCAATTTCTGCGTTATCTGAATGAGAATTGTGAATTTTATTAGTGTTGCTTTGCGATAAAACTTTGTGTATCCTATACATGCATATGTATTTGAAATGAAAGTACACAATAAGTGAAAATTGTAAAAGTACTATTGTATGTATGAAAATCGTCAACGTCATGCTGTAATTGGTACGAGTCGAGTCTTTTCTCTTTTGGACCCTACACTCGCAAGAGTTGTATTGTAAAAGTTTTCAATGGACTAAGAAATTGCTAGTACAATGTAGAAATGTCAATTCATACATACATAGAGTAGATATGTATGTATAGTCTGCCAAGAATTAGATTAAAAATAAATTCAATTTTTCGACTTACTAAGAAAAAAAATAGTACTTTTCAATACAATAAATCATAATAGGTAAAAAAAAACATTGTAAAAATACCATATACTTTTTTTCTTCGTAAAAATCGAGTTCTATTTCATGACAAACTGTATAATGTACAGTAGTTGCCGCTTAATTGCTACCCGCTTATTTGCAAAACCCGTTCAATTACAACAACATTTTTGCAACGAAATTTCTCCCTTAGATGTGTACAAATTTCCCCGTATAACTGACACCCGCTTATTTGATAGCCCCTTTTAAATGAATCATATACTAATAACTAATAAAGCATATTTGTGATTGTCGAAAAATGAGTTCACAGAGAAAAATTAATATTAATATATAGAACGATATATACTGACGGTTGAGAAAAGTCCAAAATGTATACATACAACATACTACATATACTGCATATAAACTGCGACCATTAATTAAACGACGAAGATATTATAGCTGAGCAGCTCTCTAATAGAGATGAGTCAGAGTCTTCGGAAGACGAAATCATTAGACCAGTACACTCGGATATTTGAATTCCCCGATTAATTGCAACAAAAGCCTTACATTTTCGCAGTCTCAATTAAGCGGGAATTACTATATGTATATTTTCAATGTGTAAACGAATACAGTATAACCTCCCTAGTCCGGACACATATAGTTTTAACCACTGTCCGGATTACTGAATTATCCGGACTACAGTATAAAATTAAAACATTACACAAAGCTGATACACACAATTTGTATAGGCATAACTTTTAATTGATATTCATTTAAATATCATAAACAGTAAAGTTCTAGCAAAAAGTTCTATTGCTTTTTTATTTGACACTTAAGCGGTTATTACATCAGTTTCTTCAACACTAGTATTAGAATCTAAGTTATCTTCAATATTTTGATTTTGTCTTACTGCCTGAATTATATCCTCATCAGAATTATCATGTGCGTATTAATTTTTGCCACGTGCCCAAGCAATAATTTCATCCTTATAAATTTCATCACAAGGATTAAGATTGGTTATTGTAGAATATATGCTGCCCATAGCTTGACATGTCGCATCCTTCTCTCTCTTAACTGAACAAGTGGTATATCATATTCTTTGTCCTATTCCTCTTGTGAGGTAACCTTAGGGAGCCACCTTGAACAACTTTTAACAATGTTATTTATTATTATTAATATCAAAAATAGTGGATTTTGACACATTAAATATTCACCCACTTCTCGAATCGACTTTTTACTTTCAACTGTGTGCAATATTTTCCACTTTTCCGCCAGCGTCATGGTTTTGTGTTGCCGTTTATTTTTTGGTGCCATCATGTATTCCTAACTATACAAAATGCTTCATCAAACTAAATCTCATGCAAGTTAACACTCCTTCAGGAACTTCGGCAGTCTTTCTTACTCACCCATTCATTGTTTCTCTTTGGTGGTCTTCGACTAACGTTAAAAACATCAACATTTACATGATCTTATCCCCTTTTTCTCTCCCGAAATAAAACTAAAGAGAATAAAATGAGGAGAGAGAGAGAGAGAGAGAGAATAGAGCCACCTAGGGAGGTTATACTGTACTTGACGTAAACTTATTTGTTTATTTAAAATATACCAATATCAATAACAAGCACGGCGCGAAGAAGAGGACTGATTTTGCATTTCAGTAATTCGCTCTAGTTTGCTCATTTATTTCTTTTTGCCTTGGCCTTTGCTTTTATCTGTTCGCACAAAATATGACGCGAAATACGAGTTTTCAAATATTTGCTCAAATGAACTGAAAATGTTATTTTGCAGTTTTGTGTTTTTTTCAGTAATTCGCTTCACTTCACTTCACTTTTCTACACTTTTCTTTTTGTTTTGTTTCGTTTCCATTTTGCTCAGCATTTTTTGTTGAATATTTGCGAGTGCAAAAAATTGCAATATTTTCCAAAAAAAAAAAATATTAAAAATAAATACATACTTACTGTGCATATGTGTGCATGTAAAAATATTTATTTATTTTATTTTTTATTTTTTTTTTAAAAAAAAAAAATAAACCAAGTCATTTTGGCGGTCTCGCGTATCTTACTAATGCCCTCACCAAGCAGTTGGTTGGCTTGCGGGGCACACGGTTCGCGCGGTTGTTGTTGTTCTACGCCAGCCGCTGAGATAGCAAAAATACAAATAAAATAAAAACACCGTTTCTCGTGTTGTTTGGCTTTTTTGCGTTGCTGCATATGCACTTGCGAGCTTTCGTTTCGTTTTGTTTTTGTTGTTGTCATTAGATTGTCTACTTTGGCACGGCTTTACTGTAAAACAATTCGATTTGTTCAATAGTTCAATTTACTTTGTAATAGGTCAGTTCTGTTTGAACTTCCTGCAATTGATATGTTTGCCATGTAAAACAAGGAAAATCTACATACATATGTACATACATAAGTACTAGAAATACAAGCGGAATAAACAGGCAAAACGCAATGCGGAAGCAATTTAGAAATCGTTTCATTATAATTAATAATATATATATATATATATATATATATTATTATTATTATTTTTTATTGTTAAATGGAAAACTTAATTCTAAATTACAATATGTATAGCTGATATATATAAATCAAACTAGTTGTGCGTTTGTTTGTTAGAAATGGGTGTTCACAGCATCCATAAGGGTTATCGAGCTCAAATTTTTACCATGGCTTCTGTTCGAGCTTTCAGCAGTTTTTTTCTTATTTTGGACCCGTTAGGTGATCTTGGTGTGGAATTATTATTTATTATTCAGGCTTACGTATATTTTGAAAGCTCACTGATAAGTACACAGAGTAGGCATTGAATGCTCATTCAAATTTTATAGAATCTTTTGAACTGTTGTTCAAAGTAAAATCAATCGTTTCTATTTGTGATGCATATTGTAAGTAACTTATGCCCTTTTGGTTTACAGTAATATCACGCTTTTTCATTCACAATTTACTAACACAGTTTTAAGTGCATTACGCTTTTATATGTGGCTTGTACGTAAAATACAAATTTATAAAGATTTTCAGTACTAACACACAACTATTTAATTAATTTGTTATCTATCAATACTAACAAATGCACAAACGTTCTTTGCCGGCAAAACAACGTTTGCCGCGTCTAGCTAGTATATATGTATATAACTAGTGGCGCGGTGCACAAACAGAATGCACCTACACTAAAACCAAAATAGAACACAATTTGCTTAAAGGTGCGCTAAGCTCGGGTTTATTAATATACAAACTAAAATTCTCACGACTGGTAGGCAGACCTACTCGTGCTAGTGTGCTAGGTCATGGGGTACCTAGTATCTAGCCAAATTCAATTTTTTTCTGCATTTTTTTTTTTATATTAATATGATTTATATATATACATATAGTGGAGAAATAATTGTTTTTTTTTATTAATTAATATAAATATTTTTTTTTTGCAATTGTAGCGTTCTTCACGTGTAGTGTGAAAAAAGTGTTTGTTGCTTTCTGTAATTAATATGTATATAAATTCACGTAATCATAGATTTCTAAATTGAGAGACACACGTGCAGGCACACAACAATCGGGCAACATCGAAAGTGGTAAATGTAGTAGACGAAAATATTGTTGTTGTTGTTGTAAGAACATTAAAAACTCTGATGATGTTAATGTTATATGGAATATGAGAAAATCATAAAACAAATTTAAAAAAAAAATAATTAAACAAAAATAGTTATGTGGAGAGTGTAAAGTGTAAAGTACTCACCATGTTTGTTTTTGTTTTTGTTTTTAATTTACTCTTGAGTAAACTGTTGCATATTGCGTTTGCACCAGGTGCGTAGGGAAGTCGTCATCTAAGGCACTTTAAACATGTTCGTAATATTAAGCAAGACACTTAATGTGAGTTGGTATTTATAATACATATTTTTTTTGTTAATCTTTGATTAATCACAGAATTATGCATTTATTATGCAAAACAAAAAAGAAAAAAACTTAATATTTAATAACAATAACAATAACAATAACAAATAACAAATAACAAGTAACAAATGATAACAATTAAAACATTATACATACGACTAACAACAGAAGACACTAAAACCGCTATCATTAAAGCTTTGCCGAATCAGACTTTTGAGGGATCACATTTTGAGAGATTATTACTACACATAGTGAATTGGCACATTGTGAATGCATTTAATGCTTAAGTTGTTTTAAACATTATCACACACATTTATATTATACAACTTATGTATATATTTCATCATTAAAATCGTTCCTTTTGATCGTCTGCAATTAGAAAAAGGAGAAGAAGGTAAAGAAAACGTATAACGATATATGTAAGTATGTATGTATGTATAATAAATTTGAAAACAAAAAAAAAAAAAACCATAATAATAAAATAAAAAGAAAATGTGATAAAAAATGTTCGAATTCGATTGAGTAAATGCATAGAGAGCGAGTGAGCGAGAGAGAGACAGATAGAGGCGTAACAACGACAACAGTAAGCTACAACTTGGTGTTGTTGCAAAAACGAAAAACAAAACAAAAGAAAAAAACAATAAAAAAAGCACACATGTCTGCTTGTAAAACAAAAGTGTACCAACACAACAACAATTGCAATATGTGCATATGCATATGTACATATGTATGTAAGGTATGCTGAAAATGTGTAAAAATTTGTAAATTCAACAATAAAACACATGGCCGCTAGTATTTATATGTATAACACAAGCCTCAACAACGAGAGCCAAGAAAATAATGCGTTTTCTGCGTCTGTGTGTGTGTAGTGAAATGTAAAAAAAATAAATATTAAATAAGAAATGCAGAAAATAAGAAATTTGTCCAATTTCTCCCAGCAACTGATAAACAAATGCAGAAAACAAAAGGAACAGCAAAAACATGGCATAACGGAACTTAAATTTGTCAGCCACGAATGCATTTGTGTGGTCGAATATGCCTCGCCAAATAGTTTGGCCTATGTATGCACATATTTACAATACATATGCACGTATGTATACAAAAAAAAGAGAGATAAATCTGCAAAGGTGTTTAATGTAAATTATACCTCACATACATATGTATGTATGTATGTATGTATTATATAGTACACAGGCACTAGAACTGTCTGAACATAAAAATCCAAAAAATTAAAAATCACTCAGCAGTAATATAGTATGTGTCCATGTTTGTATATGTATAAGAATTCAAAATAATAATAAATAATATTTCTTTTTTTTTTAGTACAAAAAAAAATTTTTTTTAAAAATTTTATTCCTGCTTCCGATCAGGGGACAGACACCCCATTAGGCAGATCGTATACTTAAAATCGCCAGGTATATAGCTACTACTTAATAATAATTATATACAGAATTATGTACACATATAAATCTAAAGATTAGGTATATAACTAGTAATAATATTTATATATAGAATTTATACTTTATTTACACGCCTATATCTTCAGATTATGACAGTAGTTGTCTGAAATGCCGTCTTTTTAGCCGATGTATAGGTGTGTAGTGGAGAAGTTTCCTAGCCAACTTGCTTACGTGATTTCTTAATCTGTTGTTATATCTACTTGTGTGTAGATTTATTTCGTCCTCAACTAGGACTATGTTGAGATCATGGTGTATACGGCTATTCCTGACGTACCAAGGACAGCCGGTGATTCAAAACAATATTTAAAACAAAACAATTAATTTTTTTTTTTAATTAGAAGACTTTTTTTACGCTCACACAAAACGGTATAAAACGGTGTGCGAGAGACAATGGGTTAGAGAAAAGTCACTTGCCGGTACACATGCACAGCTCTCTCTATCACTAACCCCATCTCTATCTCTGCATATGGAATTTCTAAAATGGATTTTCAAAATTAAAATTTTTTTATTTTACACCAATTAATGAAATATATGTACATATGTAAGCCATTGGCGATGATGTAAAACAATGAGATTATTTAGGTTTGCGAAATGTAACAGTAAAAAAAGCGAGCAACACGCAACTACACAAATGCACTCATGCATATTGTACTTATATACATACATACATAACAAGCCGAGTATGTCAAGCCGAGCTCTCTACCGTTAAAAAAAAAAAAAACATTTTTTTTAACCATGGCAACAGTGAAAGAAGAGTGAAACACGTTTTGTCTAGCACACACAACGAACCGGCCTAAGTTTATGCGTGAGAGTAGTGCTAATAGTGCGTGTTTCAAGTGCGTATACAAAAATTCCACTCATTCCGTTTTGGCTGCGTTTGTTTGGAGTAGTTTCTTGGAGTGTTATTTGTGAGTGCGTTTTTATTGCTTTGAGTTCAAATATGAGTATTGCTTTGTTGCTTTGTGTTTTGCGTTTTCGATGTTTACTCGCAACATTAGTAGCAACATTTGTGTTAAGATTTGCAACAATGTTGCCAGCAACACGCTGGTATTAGATTTTGTTTTTTTTTTTTTTTTTTGTCTTTAAGCCAGACTCGTCGAACGAATGTGACATCAAGTGGCCCATAACATCGTTCAAAAGTTCGGCTTTTGCCGAATTAGTGCACAGAAATTTATAACAAGCGCTGCTCCATGGCGAAGTTCTGCGTCAATGATTGTCCCGCACAGTTTTAGTGCTGTTAACCCAAAGACAAGTCCCATGTTGCACCTAAAAAAAAATAAATAAATAAAATAAAAATAATAATGCATTGAAAATTCTGTCCCTTGCAGGGACATATTCAACTTAATTTAATATAACCCAACACGCTACACGCTACGCATGTCCTAGCCACCTACACAGCCACAAATGTGACCTTCAAATGAACACAGCGCGTCATTGTCCTCGTCCTTGTTGTAGTCTATTTTGCTTTGCTCTGCTATGCTCTCTGTTTGTGTTTGTTCACACATACGTTTTGGCTCAGTTTTGTTTTTGTTTTCTGTGTGCGTTTTGTGTTTGCTTTTATTTGGTTTTGTTGACTTCGCTCGGCCTAAGTTGAATGTCCTTTCTTTGCTGTCTGGCTAGTTTGCGATTTCCTCTACTTCTCATACTTTCGCCTTGTTGTTATTGTTGGTTTTGTAGATTTCAGTCGTTTTATGCTCGAAGGTCGCAGACAAACCACCTCGCCGGGATTGTTTATTGGTGGTTGGTGGTTGGTGGTTGGTGGTTGGCGGTTGCTGGTTGGTGGTAAGTGTTGGCGCTTCAAAGTCGTATTTCCTTTGGGTTATTCATGCCATCATCTTGCTTGCTTGTTGATTTTTTTGTCCTTAATTGTTTTTGCTTTTATGTTTCTTTTTTCTTGATTTGTTTTGTTTTGTTTTGTTTTGCTTCATCCTGTCATGCACGAGTTTGTCGTCTGCCTGCCTGTTAGGTGTGTCCCGCCAACGAGTGTGCTCCATGACGCAATTGCGTTTTAATCTATTCAAAGAGCCACACACACACGCACACACATACACAGCACAACAGAACGAAACAGCAAATTTTTTCAACAGTTCAACGGCTTTTGGATTCAGATGGTCGGAAATAATGAAACGACCTTGAATTTCATTACACGCACACAGTCTTTTTTTATTTTGCAAAAAAAAGAAGAAAAAAGTTGGCGATAAAAAAATTTGTTAAGCAAATTTTTTTCTTTTTCTCCATTGAATTTTTTTTTATTCAATCTTTTTTTATTCAATATTTTTTTTTTTTATCGTCGTCTTGATTTGTTGAAAACTTTTTAGGAAATCTGTTGAGAACAACACAATTTCGAAGCAATTAAAATGCGTATTCGCTTTGAGCTGCGTGGAAATTATACAAACACATTTTGTTGTACTTAGATACAAAGACACATCCAAATTTTATAGGGGAAATAAAGCATGCGTCAAGTATCTAGCAGTAACTTTAGGAAGTACTTGTCCAAAATAATTGCTTATTTCTTACTGCTTTTCGCAACAAAAAAGCAGTCTCTTGCCCTTTCGAATATGAAAAAATGCCTTCTATTAGTATTAGAATAGAATTAATTATTTTTGACATGACTCCGGCTCAGGCTAAGCGTTAGCTATTCTTCTTTTTACCCTGCTACAATTCTACTTCATTCATATTGCTATTGGTAGTATATTTGAAGCACAAACACTATTCGATTTACCCAAGTCTTGAATAATCTTAAATACTAGCATTAAGTAAACAAAAAATATATATATATATATAAATATAAAATTGTTTTTAAAGTAAATTCTTTTAAGACAAAACGCAACGGTTGCTATTTTGGCTACTATAGTAAGTACTTCAGCAGTACTACTTGCGACAGCTTAGAAAGCAGAACAGTCCCGAAGTTGGCTAATACCTCATAAACGCCTTCTAAAACCAGCAAAATAGAATAAGGAAAAAATCGGCTACGCCATGTAAAAACGAATGGAAGACGTAAGATTTGGTAAGTACTTCTAACTTACAAATCATATGCAAAGAAAGCCGTTTGGCCTACCCCAAGTTACTGCTGGGTAGTAGCGTAGTCATTCATATGCCAAAATAGCGAGAGAGTGTGTGAATGTGAGTGAGTGAGAGAGTGAGAGGGATGCTATTTTTCTACTATGCAAATCTTAAATTGAATTCAGCGAATAATTCTTGTATCTATTTCAATCTATAGTTCGTCCTGGTTATGAAGCGTAGTTCAATACAAAATAACAACAACAATGCCAACGCAATTAAAGCCAATATGCGTTCCGCTATACGGGTACATTAATATATCTATGTCTGTATGTATTTCCAGGAAAGTAGGTCTCTAACAGATTAGATCAATTGTTTGCCTAACCAAGAAACTGCTTGTTAGGAAACGTATTTTGATGAAATTAATCATATCTTTGTAGCCGGCATTTATAGCGAAAAATAAATAAGTTATATACGAAAACATATACTACGCTCGCTTAATAGAAAAATTATAACTTTGAACCCTTCTTTGTCTTATTCGAGGCATTATTCTAATAAACTAACAAACAAAAAAATTCAATGCAATAAATGCAATACTTTAAAAAAAGAAAATGTGAAACTCACGAACTAAATAATCCTTACTAAGGGAAAGTAAATCTGTCTGTCTGTCTGTTAGATGTTCACGCCTAAACAGCTGAACTAAATTTTTATGAATTTTGGTATAGACATAGGTGGAATCATAACCTATTTTTTGTCGCGAAAACATAGCTTATGTAGTTATAGATGCGACCGATGAAATCATGATTTTTTCAATAGATTTAATAATTCACTGAATTGACAATAAATGACATTCAACGGTGGCATTGCTTCGTAAACAGAATTAGAATTAAATATTTGCTCATACATAAGCCTGATCATAATCTTTCGCTTGTTATAAAAATGTTTTTGAATGTTTTTTAAATACTTTTTTTTTGCCTATCAATTTCGTACCGTAATTATCTACAATAAAAAGAAAAACCAACTAAATTGGTTGAAAATTACGTGCAGCAGAGGGAAACATGCGTTTTTTGCCATGCGAGGAATTTCACTATAACAACAACGAAACCCATACTTTACACTACTCTACTTTGCAGCTTCTGTTCTCACACTTTCTCACGGAACTCACTGGATATGCCGCAGAAATGTTTATCCTAGGATTGACGACCGATTGTAATCTCTGCACAATGTGTTCCTAGGTATTTTAAAGTAACCAGATGATGCGCTGCTATTCTGTTAACTACATTAGAGTACTTTGAAGATCTGGCTAATTACACAAAACTTACTAAATCGATGTCTCTACTCTACTCGTACGCTATTCTACCGACTATCACGTAGTGTCCTGTGATTAGGCCTCTTGACCTAATTCTACAGTCTGAGGTATGAGTGTAGAATCTAATCTGTTAATATGGGATCGTGTCTCGTCATCCAGATGCGTTAATATCATCATAGACACACACGACTCGCTTGTCGTAATTTTACGTCAGAACGGCAATCACTTAAACTCATGGTGGGAACTCATCATAACTACAACAACAACAAAAAGAATTTTGACTTCAACGACATGTTAAAGAAATCGGAGTCCAGAGAAAGATCAATAATTGATATACGAGAGGAAAAAAAAAATCAAATAGATAGACAGACAAACAGACAGATGTTTAAATAGAATGTTGGTCCTCTTTTTTTTTTAACTGCAAAATAATATGAAAGAGATGAAGAAGGCAAAGGAACAAATAAGTTGAAGAAGTCTATAAAGATGAGGAAGACTAACAACAATAGATATCTAATCTGCTGCGACTAAAAATAAACAACAGAGAAGAGAAAGCAGAGAAGAAGAAAGGCAGGCAAGCAAATGAAGATGCACCATTAACATCAGCCACACAGCTACAGCCACAGCTTCAAACACAAAAGTATCTAGTAGTGGCAGAGAATGCATAGTATCTAAAACTATGTAGCATTTGAACCGCTGCTGCAGAGACGCATCGTTTTACTTTAAATGAAAAACACACTTAAGTTTCACCAAACACATACAGACAGACTGACAGACAGACAGACAGACAGAGAGATATATAAATAGAGACAGAAGGACAACTAAATAGCTTATAGTGTGTGCGTAAGTGAGACGCATAGATAAAAGCAATAGCCGCCTGTTTGTCTGTCCGCTCATTCATTCGTTAATCGCATAGCACAAAAATGTACGACTCTTGTTGCATATTAAAAAAAAATAAAATTAAAAAAAAGATACAAAATTTTTTATTATTTTTTTTCTTGTTGAAAAATTGAAAACGAAATCGCGTCGAACGAAACAACAACGAACGCAACAATCTTCTTATGGCCATTATCTATTTAATGTTGCATCGCAGATAACCCCGACGCCACAAGTGCTCGAGGCAAACAAAAACAACAACAACAACAACAACAACGACAACAACGACAACAAAGCCTCCCAAAGCCTCGCGTGGTTCACAGCTGACTTTGTTCGAGTGGGTCCTTTTTGAAGTGTTCGTAATACGTTAGCGGCTCAGATTTTCTTTTTTTCTCTTCAATGATGAGTTTAAAAAAAAAAAAATATGTGAAATCGTAAAAAGGCAGCACTTCTTCTTCTACAGATTCTACAGAGGTTGTATAATATATTATGTAAGTACTACGGTTAAGTGCCGGCAAATCTTTTCTATCTGTTTAGTTCTTTATCTAAGGGTGCGTGATGAAGTCAAGTGATGATCGGTTTGGCCCTTTTTCGCTTAAAGTGGATTTTCAACTTTTCCCGATTCTTCTTCCCGATTCTTATTTTTTTTTTCAAATGATTTTCTTTTTCTGAATTCGCGAAGTATCAAGACAACCGACTTGATTAATTTTATTTGGAAAACTCTATTTTTCTTCTCTTTTCTTTTCGAAACCATATCGCCTTGAACTAGATGTATTCGTGGAAATTTTGTTTGGTTTTCCTCGTTGTTTTTGTTCTTCTTGTTGTTAGATGTTTCAGGCTATATAAGGATTGGTATATTATAATTACGTGTTACAAAGGCACTGGAACAAAGACACTGTTTTCCAGGTAAAAACTAAACGACCTGGCTAAGCGTGACCAAAGATTAATTTTTATAATATATATATATATATATATATATATATATATATATAGTGAACGACGAATATTATGCACTAAATTTTCGCTTTGAGCTAAACTTTTTTAAATTATTTTTCTTTGACAGACTTTCGATTTCGTATTTGACATACTTTTCAACGGCAAAATGATGAAGCAATATTGATTTCATACAAAAAAAAAATATATATATTACATGTATATATATATTACATGGAATTCCACGACTTTGGCGGGACTTTTTTCTATATTTTAATAGTTACTCTACCATTCGGGTTGAAGACGAAACCAACAGATGAGAGTTTATTAAAATCGGTCCAGTCGTTCTGCAGTTATAAGTGGTGTAACTAACCCGACTTTATTTATATATACAGATGAGTATATAATTTTTTTTCTTTTGATTGTTTTGACCAAATTAGCGGCAGCTGTTTCACTCATGTTCTGAACCATATATCCATCCGTATACGGTCTTTGATTTGTGTTTGTCTACGGTTTTTACATTATAATTTTCTTTATTTATTTCATTATCATCAGACTGTGATTGTGATGCTTGACTCAACCACGACGCCTGACGCTTGTTAAATCAACAATTCATCAATTTTCGCAAATAAAAAATGTTTAATGCTTTAGTAAATTTGAATACCCCCCATCATCTATGGATTTGAAAGAAACGTTCAAGTTAACGTGTCATGAAATTAATTCTTGTTCAAGTTATGAGTTATAATGGGAAAAAAGTGGCGTTCAAGTTACTGGTTCAAGTTCAAGTTAACGCGAGTCTACAGTATAAAGTTTTTCCTATGGAAACTTGTTCAATACTTCATTTAGCCAACATAGATTCCGCTTTGATTCGAAGAAAGATTGTAGATTTTAGTGAATCTGCTGCGATAAAAGTAAAGACATACTCTCGTCTCTCGGAATTTTCTCTCTAGTTTTATAAAAGTCGCTTTTCTCTGGTTTCTCCCTCTTATCTTGGCATTCATTAGATTTTTCTTGAGCCTTTGAATTCCAGCCAACTGTTCTGATAGAAGAGAAGGTGCCTGTCTTTGTCACCCCGACACATTATGCACTACTTTGTCGTAAGTTATTAAAGGTAACAAAAACTCTAGATGGAAGCGGTTGCTTTGTTGAGCTCAAAAGTCAAAACGAGTTTCAAGAATTCTTATAGAATTATTACAAGTGCCATACATTAAAGTAGTGAGCCTGCTGTAGTCTTTCATGTTATCTAAGTAGAACTTTGACTTTAATTAGAGATAAAACGATTTGAGGCAAAATTTCACCGTCACCTCTTAACATTAACATTGCAACCCGAGTAAGACTTCCGGAAGAGGCTTACTTGATATAAGCAGTTTATGGGAAGTTTTGATTGATGCGTCGATGTACAATAAAAGAAAGTAACTCATAAAATGAAATGCTTTTTGAAAATAATCGTAAAATGAACAATAAACGAGATAAAAATGCTTCCTTCAGACAACAAGGAATTGGTTCTGATGTCAAATACGCTGGGGCAATAATGACGGCGACTTTAAGCAGCGGAAACAAGGTCAATTCTTTTAATGATGCGCTCTGCGCAACTCGTAGCACTGCACTGATAGTGATTATGACGATCATCATGATAATTATGATAATTTTGCATTGTAGCTGTGCGCAACGATTCGAGTCGAGTTATGGTTGACTTGGGTTGTGTTTTTGTGTGCGGCAGATATTTCATGAAATTTTCGTTAGGAATTTTATTTCTAGTTTTGCTTTTTATTGCAACTAATTTGATTGTAGAATTACGATTTTTTAATAACGAAAATGCATTTAACTTTATCTTTGCCACAAAGTTGTCATTATTAAAAGTCATCTTTTTATTTTAAGTTTGTAAGTAAACATTGTTCAGGTGGTACAGAGAGTTTTATAAAATCCATTCGAGAAGCAGTCAGACTATAATTTACAAGTAAAAGTAAGAAAAGGATTAGTCAAGTTTGTATGTACATAATATGTACATATTATGTTCATTTATATATATGTATAAAAGCAATCCACAGAACATGAAGAAGGCGAGCGTATGAACACAAAAGAAGTAAACAACACCAAAAATCGCTCAACGCGACTGAAGACGTTTTCATTTGCCATTTACATCTTCATTCTACACAAATCCCTAGCTGCAAATTCAAGAGATTTCTTCACTGATAACAAGTCGATTTCCAATCAGAATTTTTGTAAATGGCAAAACAAATAATTCACCATCCCTCACCTTCATTGGAGGAAGGCTATTGCGATGTCTCAGATGTCTCGCTGTGGGCTGCTTGAGTTTGTTCAGATATAGTCGCGGTTGGATCATCTCCAGCAGCCATCGTCATACGTTGTTGCTGGGTCCGCTCTCTGCGCTGTCTACGGCGTGCTGTTAGTTGCGCTAATGACATGTTCTTATGTTACCATTCTTTAGTAATTTGATGCCACCACATAAAGGCATTTTGCGAAATTTTTCTATCAAATACAATTTGGGCATTTCCACAGAAAGGTCAACTGGGACCGTGAAATTTCAATATTAAATTAAATGTTCAATATTAAAAAAATATTTAAATTTTGATAAGATAATGAATTTACAATTTATCTATGCAGTTATTATCAGAAAATTTGCCTGCAAACTTGAAATTTGTTTTTCTTGCTCTTGGTTACTTTTATGGCATTTTTTGTTGAATTTTTTTTGTCCACATTTTGTGGTTGCACACATCCAATAATCCTTGTCTAAGAAGAAACAATAAAAAAGGATTAGTTTCGAAAATTTCCTTTCAAAAATATTATTTTAAAATTTCAAAAAGTGTAGCATTTGTCATCGTCAGTGTTTTTTCAAAGAGAATTTTTATTTTTCAATTCTCGAGCAAAATGCCACATAACATGTTAGACGGTTTCTCAAAAGTCATAAAATCGTTTTTTAATGACTTCCATAGTTTTCTACAATCTGCTTGTTGCAATATTGAGTATAAAAATTGTATGAAAAACTGTTGCAGAAATTGTACACAGGATGTTAAAAACGATATAGTTCCTTTAGCATACTCAACTAAAAGGGATGAAAATATGGAATGGAAACATTGTAGGAAAGTGGATGATAATTTTTTTTCTTTTCGAACGAAATTAGATGCCACTTCAAAAAAAACAAATTTATTATTTGGAATTTTTCCAATTTTTTGGTTCAATTTGGTTGTAAAACAATTGAATGGAACTATTTTGCAACCTCCCATGGAAAAGAAGCAGTCGATGGAGTAGGAGCTACTATCAAAAGAAAAGTTTGGCAAATAACAAGAACAAAAAAAATTATTTTAAGTAACGGATTTTCTTTTTTAAATGTGCACAATAACACATAAAAGGCATTAAAAAAATGTTTATTGTTGCTGAAACAATTGAAAATTCATCGACAAAGATACTAGAAAAATGGAAGGATATACCAAATATTTCAGGCATCCAAAAACTTCATTGAACCGGTTGCGACGAAACCTTAAAGATAAAATTAGCTCATTTTTTTCTATTTCCATATATTAATATAATTGAAAATATAAACCTCCAAAAATATAGATGACGTTTTTGGCAGTTTATGCTATTGAGTTGTAATGGAACTTGGAAAAATTTGTCGCGTTCTAAATTATACTTAAGCTTATAAAAAAAAATGCGTGCATATATTTTAACATGAAACCCACCAAAAGAAATCTACATTAATCTATTTTAGTCTAAAATTAATCGCTTTAAAATATAATGTTGCAATTCGCAGATTCGACAGAATCTTTCTTTCGCACTGAACATAGTGAAATTAAATACTATCTGAAAATAAAAAAAAACCGTATTTTTTATTTAAAGTTTTATTTATTTTTTAAGATTCAAAGGCGTGCGGTGCGAATCGCAACGTTCGCCATCGTGGAAATGCACATATATAAATATTTTTTTATATAATTATTTTATTTATTTGTTTTTTCTCCTTTTTATACTTGATCTAGTAAATAGAATTTTTTTATTAAGTTGTATATTGTCCCTATATTGGCCCATGAGACCGTTGATAGATACGATGATGGCAATGAGTCTGGGAGAAATGGGCTTTCCTCCCGGTACTGTTCAGTTTTGGACAAGTATTTAGATGGTGGGTGGTTTATAGATATTGTCCGTATGGTGGACAAGGAGGCTTTTGGATTTTGGATTAAAAACTTTATACTTATGTTGTAAAGCAGGACTCATTATAAGGCACAATGAGCGCGGTTTAATGTTTAATAAAATAAAATTATAAAATGATCATTAAAAAAGTTTGATAGAAAAAAAATTAATTAAAAACATTTTTTTTTTTAAATTATGCTACATAATATAGTGCTATATGTCAGGACATAATTATGATCTCCGTATATAAGAGCCAGTTTGTAATTATTGAAAAATAGTAAGCATTTCAAAAATAATTAAATATAAAAGTTCTTCAAAACTAATACAAATTAAAAATAAATTAACAGATTGCCATAGCCATCTCTCCAATATTATGAAGATCCACTGCTACATACATTACATATAACTACTGAATAAATCTCAAACATAAACACTTTCTACCAATTCTTCTTTGAACCCTAACCCGATGTGTTAAAATAAAAAAAAATTAAAATATATTAAATATAAAAGTTCTTCAAAACTAATAAAAATTAAAAATAAATTAACAGACTGCCATAGCCATCTCAACGATATTATGAGGATGTAAATGTAAATGTAACTACACAAAAAATCTCGAACCTAAACACCACATTCAGAATAAATGAAATTACTTCAGAGATCACACAAAATACAATAATAAAAAATTAAAATAACAACCGTAGTAAATCAAAAAAAGAACAAATGCCAACTTCACCTATAAACTATAAACCCAGCCCAGCCTAAAATTACTTCCATACGTTCGCCACATTGAAGTGATTCTGAATTATAAAATATAAACTGCAAATATCAGCGTCATACACACCCACGTCGAAGTGGTCGTGAATTATAACAATTAAACGGAAAGTTATAATTGACTTAACGCATGTGGTTCGTAAATGTAGGTAACGTACGTCTTGTCAATAACTATGAAAACGCCTGGAACAATGGACGTTTGCTGTTTGTTGTTTTGTTCTGCCCGTTGTTTTTTTTTCACCCTTTTTCTGTGGTTCGTGCCAAATGACCGAAATGACTTCTTGGACTAGTAGATTCGGAAGAAATTGGCTGTAAAAGTGGGACAGACAGACACAAGAGTGATTCCACAATGGTTCGGTTTGAAAGTAATAAATTCAATCGGCTTAAACAAAGTTAAATGATCGCTCACTTATATAGCATGTCTTATAAGTGAGCATGTCCCTTTTCCGTTTTAATAAATGGGTCCACCTTAGTGTGGCAAATGCAAAGGATTGCCTGAGTTATATGTGTTGTACATATGTATATATAAAAATTAATATTATATTGAAAAATATACATAGATATAGTAAAACAGTCATTGAGCGACGTAGAGAATTAAAATAAAAAATTACACTGCAAGATAAATGAGCAATCTGAAGAGCGGGTTTCAGCTAACGAACTGAACTGGCTGGGATACATTCAGAGTTCTTGTCTTGTCATGACATTGCCAGTAATATTCAGCTCTCACTGACACACTCATTTCAGCTTTTCAATAAGCCCAAGAAGTAGAACACTTCTATTCCAATTAGAGTAACTTTGATTTTTGTACAGAACTCTGGTTTCTCTCTACAAATTAGAACTGTTGTCCATCGGACGTCTTGACGGACTTTACAGAGTCCGCACGCCTCATTTGAGTGTCACTGTTTGTTTTACCACAAAATGATTTGTTGTTGTTGCCACCTAATGTGACCCACTCTGTATATGCAAAGGATTCTCTGAGTTTGGAAAATGAAAAATTACACTAAAAGTGTACTTTTACCGTTTAATTAATGGTGTTAAGAATTATTTAGAGAAAAAAATAAAAATGAAATTATGTTCTCCAATTCATTTATAACAATTCTGCCCTAAAAAAACGAAAAAAGGAAAAAAAAATTACGTTTTTCAGCTGTCGGATAATTTTTTGAAAATAAGAAAGCAACAATAAAATCAAACAGAAAAATGTTATTTTAAGCTTGTGTTTGAGCCGTGTGCAAAAGGCTCCGTTTCAGGAAACACGGCTCTGTTTAGTGTCGTGTGCAAAACATTGTTTGGTATCCAGCCTATTAGCTTTAAGCTGTGTTAAGTGTTATAATAGAAATGACAATTTGTGATTCTGTTAATATTTTAAAGAAAATTTAAGTTTGCGATCAATGCCAGGAAATAGAATTGATGAAAATGTTATCCAGTTGGTGTATTTCAACTAGCGTGGGGGTAGATCTGCCAAAGAGTTGACAGTAATGTTTCCGGTAAAACTGAGAATTGTTTACAATATTATTTATCCCGCAGAGTAAGAAAATAGGCTGGAATTAATGAACTATGCAGGCAGACCAAGCAAGTTATCAAGGAGAGATGAGTCAAAGATTATTAAGACAATTTACAATGATCCGCAAAGAAGCACAAGAATGTTAGCAGCGGAATTAAAAAATGACTGTGGAGTTGAAGTGTCCTCTGAGACAAAAAAATGCAAATACTCATCAAGAGTTGCTCTTTACTCTGATCAAAAAACATTTTGACAAGGTTGACATTTACTATGACACACATTTCTTAGCGTATGGAGTAGGGATGCCAGAAGAACAAAAAAATATCGCGTTATATCGTATCGATTTTTTTGGAAATATCAATGTGGACATTGATATTTTTAAATAAAAATATCGATGTATCAATATATCGATGTTTTTTCAAAAAGCCTGGTATAGAGTATTGGAGAGATGTGATATTTTGTTCAATGTTCTATTGTCACGAAGGTCCTAACCGAGTTTGGCGTCAAGAAAATACAATTTGATGCCAACTATTAAATTTGGAAAATTATCAGCAATGGTATGGGGCTATATATCAAGCGAAGGCGATGGTGAATTGAGAATTTGCACGGAAATTATGACTAAAGAATTGTATTTGAATATTTTGAAGAAGAGACTAATAAGCAGTGCCCCTAAAAGCCGGATTTACACATCCTCAAAAACTACAGAAGCTCAAGTATAAGGTATATCAAGATATTGATCCAAAACATAAGCCGGCCCAAACTCCAGACATAAAATCGATTGCAAATTTGTGGAGGCAACTGAAAAAGAAAGTGGCAAAACGGGTGCCCTGTAACAAAAACGAGTGTATTCGAGTCATACGTGAGGAGTGGAACGAAATTCTTGAGAATTATGATAAGACTACAAACTGTAATTGATGCCGATGGTAGACACACCAAGTACTAGAAATCACAAATCTCTTTAAAATAACTTTTTTCTGTTTGTTTTTATCGTTGTTTTCTTATCTTCAAAGAATTATCCGACAGCTTAAAAACGTTACATTTTTTCCACCTTTTACCCTTTCTAATTACTTTTAAAGGGCAAATGATTTTTATAAATGCTAAATTGTTATAAATGAATTGGAGAACAAAACAGTCATTGCTCGACTGTAAAGAATTAAAATAAAACAGTACACTAACTAACACTAACTAACTAACTAATGAGCTGGCTCGTATAGATTCAGATTTCCTGTAATATATACATATTGTAGGTCGTGACATACAAGGCGTTCCTCATTTTTCTCAAAAGAATTTAGAACCTGTAATCGACAACGACATCTATGCTATATGCAAGATGCAAGGCGCTTAATAATATACGAACATTCTCCTCACTACTCGCTTTCCCCTTGAGTATAATACATTTATTTATCTTAAGAAATAATAATTTGAAAATTTTACATTGCTAACTGACTTTATAAGGCATGACGTTTTCAAAACTCAAGATTCACTAAGTTCCGAAAAGCATATTCATTAGCATATCATAGTTTTCGAAGCACTCATTATCCACTATTATCCACTATCAAGTGTTCTCAAGAAGTTAATTTATTTTAAATGGTTTTCAAAGGGTTTTCGTACAGTTTTTATTATAAACATACACAACGAAGACTCTTTACAGAGTCTTAATTCAATCCGCTTTTAAGCCGTTCAGTCGATGATCTTGTTATGCTGCAACAGTTGAAATTTCTATTCAGCTCCGTCTTTTATGGCGAAAACCTAAAAGTTGTGTGGTCAGACCAGGTCAGGATCAGCGCTTTAAAAGATCAATAGCTAGTAAACAAGTAATAAGATATAACTGTTATCATGTCGGCTGCAAAAGTCTACTTGTACACTTTGCTACTCAACGCATTCCATTGAATTCCTTCATCTAGAAGTATAATCTATATGAGATATACATATATTAGTTGTTAAGTGAACTCAAGTTTCTTTTATATCATTTGTCTAAAATCTATATAAGACATACTTCTTACCGTCTTATCTCTCAGAACTTTTGAAGTATTTAATTCAGCCTTGAAGCAAACTTGTGCATTCTCCGCGCTACAAAACTACTAAAGTTTTTAAAATATATGTACGGTCTTCACAGTGTCTTTTACTAGCTGATAATATAATTAATCGCTAAGGACCACAAAAAAAAAAATAATAATAATAAAAATAAATACAAAAAATTCAAACGACAAAAAAAGAAGAGGGAACTCGGGAAAGTTCGCAAAAAATTAGATTGCCGCACATGCTTCCAAAACACGCGATTTAGACCTTGATTGATTAACTCGGACTAACGAAAATGGAGCAGTTCGCAAATAAATAAAATTTAAAAAAAAAATTAATTTAAAAAAAACAGAAATACTATAATAAATACTAAACAAAAAAACAAAAAAAAATTACTATAAAAAGTTGTATGTATAAACTTAATGAAAACACTGAGCCACACGAGTAGAGCATCGCGAAAATTTGACAAATGCGCGCGCCTTAAAGACCTTCGAACAAGTTGAAATAATTTTGAATATTTTATAAAACTGCGAATAAAAAGTGATAGTAAACATAAATTAAAAAAAAAAAATAAAAAAATAAACATAATATTGATAATAATAATAATAAAAAATGCTCTCTAATACAAGTTTTCATAAAATTATGGCATTAGAAAAGTGAAATATTACTTGTTCAAATTCCAACGCAGATTCAGATTAGCAGCTATCATATATAGATACAAATACGCACAGTGGAATTTCTATGACATAATATTAGATGAGTGGTGGTGTGGGTCTAAACGAAGTTGCTAATTAGTTGCTCAAAGAATTCGTACCCAACTCCAAGAGGAAAAGCGAAACAATAGAAAAGAATCACAAACAAAAAATAAACTAAAAAAAAGAACCCAGAAAGAAAAGAAGCCAACCATAAAAACGACGATAGAAATGGCCAAAGGCAACGCTTAGAAGTTAATTAAGAAAATTGGAAAAAAAATAACGCTGAACTTTGTTAAATCTTATTCATTCTTTGCCAATAAATTATCGCATGTATTGAGTCAGGCGAACAAAAAAAAAAAAAAAGACAAAAAAATGCCGAAAAGATAAATGAACCTGAGGTCTTCATTTATATTAAAAAGCGGACGTTAATATGGTTGGGTAAGAAACATAAAGTTCTGACTCGCCAAGTGGACTAGCTCAGGGTTAAATGAGTTTAAGCTGGCCACAGTAGTTGAGTTATTGTGCGTGCGAATCGTTTATCTCGCATCCTTGTGCGAATATATTAATAATTGAAATATAAATAAAACAAGAAAGTAATTGAGTTTTGGGTATGCGGAATTATTAAGCTGCTACATGCATGAAGATGTTGATTTGAAAAAAGTTTAAACATTTGTATCTCAGTTGTGTGAACAGTTTTCCGTGATAGACTTCAAAGGTAATAGTATTATAAGCGCTATAATATGACAATATATATTTGACCGAAAATTCAATATAAACAAATGTTTCGTGTCTTGAACTCAAGTACGTTTCAGTGTTGCAAAACAATGGTGGCCGAAACAAAGTGTTTCGGAGTTGTTTGAAAGACTCGAATTTCACACAAGATAAAATAAATAAATAAAATAAAAAAAATATATTTAGAATATTGGATAAAGCTACGTCTCGAAAATGTGAAATGAATTCGGAAAATTCAATTGTTTTTCAACATTTTTACCTTGTAATATAATCTAAATATAGAAAAACGCGAGCAACACGCGTCCGACACAGTCGACCGTCTTCTAGAAAAAACATTTATGTATTTTTTTAAGTGTTTAAAACTTCCATGTAAAGAATGTTCTTTGTGAAAATAAAAGAAGAAACTGAGCAAAAATGAACAATAGCGAAGGAACATGTGCATTTGGTCACTCATGAGTAACCCAAAACAAATAAATTAATGATCGCATAGAGAGCGTAAACACACAAAATTGATCGCTATCCCCACGTTGTGTGTGTAACGAAAATGGAACAACAACAATAACACGGCTTCATAAAAACAATACAACAGAAGAGAGGAAGATATAGAAAGAGGCGCACAACCCTCTCTATTATTTTATTCTACTACGCTCACAACAACAACGACTGTGTGCTGTTATAGTTGTTGTGTTATCTTTAACACCTTTTATAATCTAAACCACTGGTCTGATTTTGATAAAAATTTGATTGTGCACATCTAGCCAATGATACCTTTTAATTGGTATTTTTTTAATAAAAACGTTTGAGTGGTTTAAGCAGAAAACGGAACACAAAAAATTTTGTTTGCCATGTAATTAACTGGATAAAACATTTTAAAAAGTAGCAGTTCAAATGGACCGTCCTGTATACATTTTAGTTAAGAACTTGTAAAAAGCAAGAAAACAAAATATAAAGAAACCTGACAATGTGAACAATAACATCGTATACATTCTATATACATACGTATGTATATTGTACTCGTACATATTGCTCCGAAGAACAATGAAGGGTATTGACGTAGAAAGCAAACAAACGCGCAACTAACGAATTCAGCATCAAAACAAAAACGAATAAACAAAACAAAAACTTGAGTAAAAAGGCCAAAAAAAGAGAGAAAAAATATTTAAAAAATAATAATAAAAGAAGTAATAAAAACATAGTGAGAAATGCAAAAAAAAAAAAACAAGTCGGTAAAAGTCAAAGAAGAAGTTGTAGAAATGAACGACGCCATACAAATCAAAATATTACATGGTTGACCCTGAACTCGGTTTGTGTACGTATGTGTGTGACGCACAGTGTACTGAAAACGTTGTAAAAATTCTTGCCAACGAAATTTGGCTTTGTTTATTTGTTTGCTTTACCACTTACCCCCTACTCTGATCGTACTTTGTGTTACATTCTGATGTATTTCCATTGTTTGCATGTACTCTATTACCCATTTGGCGTTCCTTTCACTTTACTTTTTCGTCTGAAACAGCACCTATTATTCGGGCTAACTCTCGTCTATACGAATGATCCAACCATCCAGTGCTTGCGTTGATTGTGGCAGCAAAATTTCTGCTTAGATAGGCGAAGTTGGTTCAAAGCAACAGCAACAACAATAACAACACGAAAATTTGCCTGCGACTTTTATTTTGTTTTATTTAATTTAAAAAATAATTTTTTTTTTAACCATTTTATTGTTATTGTTGTGAAGCGTGTCTCAAGTGTATGTAGCTGTGAGTTTTCTCATTTTGGGTTGAATAATTTATACTTCGTTATTCTTTCATGCCACTTTCGTTGATCTTGTCGTTGCTGTCGTTTTCAATATTATTAAAATATGCTTTACACGATACACGAGCGTTGGTTGGTTTTTTAAATATATTTTTTTTTAAATATTTTTTTCTTAGCTCAGTTAATTTTTGTTTTTGTTCTTGGCCCAAAGCAATTTACAGAATTTCACGCAGCGTAGAAGCGAACCAAAACAAAAAAAAAAGAGAACACCAATATAAAACAAAAAAAAAAAAACAATCCAACAAAATTGATTGATCAATCGATAGAACGAACGAGTAGATATTCTATACGTAGGAAAAGATCAATACGCAGCTAAGCATGTGCTAATGTTTTCGCACAGCATGCGCAATCATAGCTACACAGAATCGCTAAGTTATTCAGTGAAGTGAAGCTATCGATAAACCGACATACATGCACACATATGTACATATCTTTTATCTCAGCTTATACGAATACAACGTTTACTATTGTCATTAGATAAGGCGCTAATCTCTTACACGATGATTCAACGATATTCACGCCAGTTAATCGGTGTGCCTAACTGTTAGAATGTTCATTTCTATCTCAGTCTGTAAGTCTACTCGTCCATTTGTGTGTGTCTGTTCATCTATTTTGTATCTGCTGCTTAATTAAATTTCATTTGTAACACCCAACGCCTCTCAATTCAGCTGAAATTGTATGTATGTATGTATATAAATCCATGAGGTCCTACAATAAACGAATTGTATATATAGTTAACAGTTAATACAATAATTATATTATGTAAGTATGTGAGTTTCTTGAACCGCATCACAGCTTTTATCATAGACAAGTCCACTCCGAACTACATCCGGACGAGCTCTCACGTCATAGATGAGAATAGCGATCAATTCATGTACCCGTAATATCCTGAGCTATCGCATTGTCTTCGTTATAAATTGTGTACTAATTTATGAAATTATAATCACATAATTTATGTATAGTAAGACTTTCCATTTTGTCAAGAATTAAGAATTAATTAAGCAAGAGATCTCTACAACTAATGTTAGTCAAAGTTGGATCGCCTGGACTTGTCTTAATGTTTAAGAGAGTTAATACACGTATAATATAAGTACAACAACAACGTATGGAATATGTTTTAAGTAATTTCGGGACGCGTATTTCAGTTTGTGAAGAGCAGCCATTTTATTTTAGGGTTCCCTCGAAGTCCCAGAGTAACGCTTTATTGAAAATAATTGCATCACTTTTACGCTGCATGTGGCATATTCAGATAGATTTCTTTTCTTCTCTATATATACTCCATAGGTATTAAAGATGCGAAGTTTGATGTCATATTTTCTTTAACTTTCGATAAATGTCTTTGCTTGATACTTACCTACCGTAAAGGATCACAAGTTACTTCAATGCCCTGATTGCCTCATTGTTTGAGACTTGAGACTATATGAAATGAATGACATTAAATTATATTTTTGTTATGATGATGTTTCTTGATACCCTTTAATTATTTTCTTTGGCCTTTTGTCAAATCGCACCTAGTAGCGCACGCTGTACGAATATACATATATCACTACATTTCGCTGTAACTAACACTGCGAGAAGCGTATATTTTTTTTACCCAATGCTAGCAACTTGACAATAGAAAAGAGCTTCGAATTCGTTATGCGTAAAGCACGAAGAAATGCGTAAAAAGTATAAATCAAAGGCATATTGAATTATTGCTTATAAAAAAAAGGAACCAAAAAAATAATGTTAAAAAGAATGCAAAAAAAAAGCACATCAAACTGTCAGAGAAACATGAATTGCGTGGGAAAATCTGCGATAAAAGCGCGCGTAGTCTTAATGTACCCGAGAAATATGAACCATAAAAATTTGCGAAACAAATAAACTGAAATATGGAACAAATTCGAACAGTCAGTCGAATTTGAGGTCTCGAATTTTGCTTGGATTGTACTGAACGGATTTAAAGGAACTGATAGAACAACTTTCAAATCATGTATATACTAGGATCTCGCATTGACCACTTGCTTATCCAATGCAATATCCAATGTGAATGGTGGTAACGGAATTGAATAATTTAATAAATCTGATACGAAAATGTTATGTTATATCACTTAACCTACAATAATCTAGGCAAATCTAAGCAAAGAATGGTTGGGTTGTTATAATAAAATCGATGTATTCCAGGATTAGCTCGTCTTGAAATTCGTGAAAAGTTTTGCTTGTTTGATTGGGTGTACTAAAGCCACGATCATACTTTGGTACAAAAAGAGGAAAGGGAAATTACATACAAAACGCTGTTAATGTAAGTTTAGTTTGACAGGAACTTTCTTGGTATATCGTCAAAGGACTGTTTGAAGACCCGAAAAATTTTCGAAATAGTGTTGCCAACTGAAGGAAAATCCCAGTGGGCATTACATGGCAATTTATACGAATTTTTTTTTTTAATTATCATCTCAACCAATACACAACATACCCAATTATTATAATCTGAATTAATCTAGAGACAAAGAAAATAGTTCAAATCGAATGTTGCTGAATTCCAGTTGGCCCATGAATTGGTCAGACAAATTGGTAGATTTAACGAAATCAAAAGAGCAGAGATAATAGCAAGTAAGTTGAAGTTGGTTTTTACGGTTTCAGCTAGTAACTCATAAACAAATTTTATAGCAGCAGCGTGGTTGTATTGAACGAGTAATTTGAATAGATTTCAATTTTCGTTTATAGTTTTTTGAATCGTTACACTTTTGATAGCTTCGAGTCAAAAACGAAAAAATGCTTAGCAACAATTTCAATTGCGGCGTGTGAAGTCGAATAAGACACCAAAAAAAAAAATAGTTAAATCACAAAACAAAAAACCAAAAAAAAAAAAAAAAGAATTTGAAAAAAAAAACAACAACTTCGTAACTCACAACAAGAATTCACTGGAAATCGCATGAGCCACCATCAGAAGTGACGGCGAGTATTGTATATCAATTCAGATTAAACGCTTTGTAAATTCACACAACCAGCATTGCTTATTTTTATGCGATTTCCCCTACCCACAAACCAGATATTTCTGATGATGATTATTGTCATTAGACAATAAAAAAAAGTGCGGAATTTTGCGATTTTAGCGTATTTTGCTAAACAACGCGACAATAATAAAACCGTTCTTTCAACATGCGCTACAATTTTGATTCACAAACTCATTTTGAATTTTTTGCTGCATTGGCCGAGTTATTGGAAACGCTCAATGCTAAAAAGTGCAAAATGTCATTTAAGCGTTATTTTTTATTCTTTTTTTTTTGCCTACAAAAATTAATACTTAGTTATTAAAAAAAAAAAATAAGCAAACATAAAAAAGAACACACACAAAACGACAACCCATTGCGAAATGAAATTGGCAACAAACCAAAGTCAAATTCAGCAATTTTGACAAGAGACTAAGAAATAAGCTAATTTCGTATGGCCTATAGATTTGTGTATCCTCCATTAAGTACATCCAAATAGTCTACACAGTGAGTTGAAAATTTTGAGCAGTACATATTAATCTATATATATGAAATTGGAAGTATGTTTGTTTCTTTTCTACATAGGCTATCTCTATAATAGCCTTTTGATGGTTAATGTAAAGTTTGGTGGGAAAAGATAATAAGACCTACTCAAGTTTCAGATGCTTTTCAAACTACTCAGATACAAATAAAAGACAAAAACAAAACAGCATCTGAGAAATGAGTTTGACGGCAAACAATATGCAAATTAAAATAAAAAAAACAAACAAAAAAGTGAAGTATCCGAAATGCCACCCAAAAAGTCAAACACTGGAAGATCAGCGAGAAAATCGCAGCAGTAGACACAGCGCAGAGCTGCTGAAACAAACGAAGAGCGAGGCAGCAACGCGTAGTAATTGAAATTATAATTATATTAAGATTTGATTTATATACAATATAATATTTACCAATGTTTTCCGGTAATTAGAAATGTTTATTGGCGTAGATATGAGTACCTAGATATGCATAGATACATATGGTTATTTGGATTTTTTTTTCTTTCAATAAGAGCAAATTAACACTTAGAGTGCCCTATAAATTGTTTTTTGTGTCCACATTACATTTTCACCAGATCTGAACAGTACAAGTATTAAATAATAAATTATATTGTAATATACTATATAAATGTCAGTGTAGGTAGTGTTAGACTATGGATAGCAGTGTCTGTATAATTTCTATTAAAGAGCGCTTCCGAACTGGAAACATACCCAGATGTGAGGCACATTTCTCTTTAGTTTTTGCAAACTGATATATATTTGAAAAAGTCCTTATAGAGACTTTCGTGGCTTATAATATTGGCTAGATACTTAGCTGGAATTTAGATTTAAGCATATATACACAGTTCTTATGTATTTCATCAATAATTATTTCAATGGTAAAGAAAATGTCTTGTCCTATTTATATTCAGATATAGAAATACATTCTTACTTTCTAACTGACATATGGAACATCGAAATTAAATTCCTCTGCAATATTCTTGGAAAACACTTCTGGCTACAGATTAGGAATTGGAAAACATGGGGTAGCAGCAGCGGCCAATAAATCTAATACACAAGACAAAAAAAAAAAAAACATATAGTGAATGTCATTCGTGTAAACGCATTGGCAATGCTACAGTGCCACACACTGTGCGTAGGGCATATAAAATAAAATTAAAATCGAAATAATTTCATGCATTGAGTTCGTATTCGATTTTCTTTGGCACTTTTAGGCGTTTAAGTAATTGCTTAGAATTCATATTTTAACATTTATTTGCCGAAGGAAATGTCATATTCGAAATGAGCTGACGATGTTGAACTTGCCAAAAGCATTTAAGAAAAAAACCAAAAAAGCACGAAACAAAAAAATCATCATCAGCAGCAGCATTTTTTCTACGCAGTTTTAATTTATTTTGTCTACATTTTTGGCTCTTTTTTCTTTGCTTCCTCGCACAGTCCGGCACGCTTTTTTCGATGGATTGGTCTTGGTCTGTTCATTTGGTTCTACACTTTTGGCAATATTGAACTTGAGCTGGAGACCGCCGTTGTTTTTTGTTTTTTCGCTGAGTGTTTTTATGGGCATAAGTTTTTGGCTACGTGTCATGGAAAAATCATAAAATATGCTGAGCAGGTTTATTGAATGCCTCTTACTCGTACTTCTGCTTCTGCTACTTTCGGTCGTTGCTGTTTAGGGATCTTTGACTTTGTTATTTCAATACGCAAAAATGCAGAAAGTCACACCAAAAATGAGTTCTACGAAAAGAATTATGTTCTATTCGAAAAACATTTCTGAATACAACTCGTGAAATTAAAAGTGGAAAAAATTAGTCACTTTTATTAGTGTAATATATTTGTAATAGCCACTTAACTAAACGACAGTGTTCTGATTGTGGTTATGATATCACGGATAAAACAACTTTCCAAGAGACCCAGTAAGCTTCTGATTAAATGAGACATATTCATACAAATACAACATTTTTCGAACATGTGAATTCAGTTCAAAGCCTTTTTAACATATCGGTATGTAGTACAATTGTGTACCTATGATTACATAATAGGATATTGCATAAATTTTCAACGTATATACATTAACATGACATTATATTGTATTTTAATTATTAGTAATAATCAAATATAAATAAATTCGAATAAAATTTTTTTTTTTCGAAATGCCATTTTAATTGTATTTTGCAACAATTTTAATTAAAATTAAATTGCGACAATCGTGTAAGTATATTCATGTGATAATGTAAGCATGTACTTTCAAAGAATATTCCCCTTGTATTTTAATGGCACTTTTTGTAATATGTAAAAAAAAAAAAAAAATTATATACATGCATAAACACTTCGAAACTTGATATCATTTAAGGTGGATTTTCGTTAGGTAGCCGAATCTGTGGACAGATAGCGAAACACTGTAGTAAACATCTTGCTAGGTGTTGGGTTAAAAATGGTAAGGGAAACTGCGTGTTAGACAGGTTGGACAGAGAAGAAACACATCTCTTGAAGGAAGAACAAGGTTGGTGTCTAATCGGCTACATGTAAGTTACTGTTCGAACTTATAATTCACTGCCAGGCTGACATGACCAGTATAAAAATTTAAAGAGTGTTGCATCACTATCCAATGTATATGTATATGTATATTAAAACTCAAGGTTTAAGCCATTTTAAAATTCGTTATTGTATTTAAATGGGAAAGAGGATCACAAGGAATCACAACAGGCCGTTAACAGTGCAGTCTTTTTTAACATAATTTAAGAGTATAAACTAGTAGAAAAGTGCATTGCCTAAGATGGCAGCTTTAATTCAGCAATATGGTGAGTACTCGTACTCGTGTAGTTGAAAGCTCTGCGTCCCTTCATGAGTTTTGAAAGTGGTTAGGACGTAGATGGAAAATCCAATAATTAGCCCAAATGGTCGTTAGAAAGGAGCTTACTATTTCTTAATTATTTTCTATGATTAAAGTCAATTTCAAATGCCAAGTGAAAGTCATTAGTTGATCACAATAAATACCAACAAGTCAAGTGGGAAATTGGAATTGGAATGTTTTTTCCAGTGCCATACAAAATACAATAATTAAAATTAAAATAAAAAAATATAATAAATATATATTTATATATAAATACGCATAAAATATACAATAAGATACAAACAATAATAAGCCAGACAAATTACAATATTTTACATCAAGGGGAATTCATTCTGTTGTTGTTGCTCACATTTCGTTGTAGTTGAAAGACCTAAAACACGCTGAGCAATATGAGTGCCAGTAGATGGATCGATGGTTTGATGAATGGACCAAAAGACAAAGAGACAGACAAGCAGACTGGCTGGTTTATTGTTTGGTTGGCTTCACAGATCTGTTGGATTGCTCGAGCGCAAACTTTTTATTTTCTACGAAATTCGCAGGCAAATATTAATTATCGGTAAATGTTTAAGCATAAAATTGTCGTTATTAAAAATAAAAAAAATATTTAAAAAAATAACGTGAAAATAAAGCTGAAGGACGATTATTCGTTGTTGGCGACCTAAGAGAGTCAGCAGTATTTTAATGTTTTTGAGGAAACTAGTCGATGGGTCATTTCACAGTAGCCAAATATTACTTAACCTAATCTAAACAGACATAAAAATGAAAATGAATTAACCAGCTCGAAGCAACTTATATTCTATACGTTTCGCACTGCAATTTTTGTCTAATCGAGAATCGAAGTTCATTTTCTAGGAACATTACTAGTTTAAAGCACTAAATTAAGTTAAAAAAAAAAAGAAAAAAAAAATTGCAATAATATTATTCATCAACCAGCATATTCAACAGAATTGGCATTGTGTGTCCATTGTGTTTCCATTTTAAAAATTAAAATGCTTACTACTGCGGCTTCCACTCCATTGAACTGATAAAACTAAATTTGTGGAAAGCAGCTGAGAATGCCTTGTATGACAAACTGTTCGATGTATCGTGCTCAAAGTCACCATCATAATTACACACAGTGGACTTTAAATTGCAATTACTAACTCTTTTTTTTTTTTTAAATATACGCGTATATACATATGTACGTAGGTTTAACTCAACTTTACCTAACCTAACCTGTGTTAAGTTGATTGAACTATTTGGCGTGCAAAACTTTTCATACTACACGAAATTCGCACGCAAACGTTAATTAGCCATAAATATTTAAACGCAAAATTGTCGTTAAACCAAAAATAATAATAAATAAATAAGTAAAATAATAAATAAATAAGTAAAATAAAAATAAAGTAAATCAATTTAAACAAATACAAAATCGAAGCACTTTTTCCTAGTTTTTTTTTCTGGTTTTATAATTTTTGGAATTGAAAAGAGTCGTAAATTGCTCTTACGTAGGCGTGAATCTTGTTCAACGTTGTAATTTCAATTTTTCTTCTTGTTGCGTTGTTTGTTTGTTTGTTTTGGTATTCTTTTGGTTTTTGCACGGATCTTTATATTTTCCTATGGAGACGGCGCTCAGACTGTATTTAATTTTAGCTACTTCTTGCCGGCGAAAAATTGAATTGTTCTGTAAGTTTTTGTTGCTCGTGGCTAGTTGCTACTCGTTTTGCGAAATTTTGGTATAGTTTAAAAAAAAAAATAAATAAATAAATAAATAAAATAAAAGAAAAAAAAGTGTTATAAACTATTCCCGGTAGTGGTGAGGCATTATTGAATTTATGCATTTTTTTTGGAATCATTTTGACTTTGCCATTCACATCATTGACTCATTTGTGCGCGGCAAGCGTAGCTAAACATAGATCAGAGCGATGTGTGCGCTAGATGGAAATTCTATAGGCTCGAACATCAACGAGTAAATGATGAAAATGTTTGGATTGTAGCAATTAATTTACGATTGTTCGGATTTTATAATTTACATTTGGCAGCAATAATCAGCAAAAGTCAAACTGAAATATGATACAAGCAGTACAAATCGGGCAATTCGAATGTTGATCCGAAGACTTCATTATGAACACTTCGACCATCATACGTCATCTCTAAACACTTGAGAACAGTCGAGGAATCGGTTGAATGAGTCTACAACATACTTTCTGATAATTACAAGGCAATTGATTTAGAAGTCATGTACAAATTTGGAATAGTAGACTTTTTGTAAACACCTAATAATTTTACTGTTAAAGATCAATTTCAGCTTCAAATGCTGATTTCCTGATTCAACTGCTTTCGAGAAACTGATTTCAAACAGCTAACTGACAGTAGAAGATGTGTATGTCTACTTTTTCAAGTTGTTTACCAGTAAATGAAATCTCTGCGCTTTGTTTTAATGCAGAGCTGATTGCTGCGATTGCAACAGCTTATTTCAAACAGCTGTTTTATAGTAGAAGACTTTTCTTTGACTGACACATTTATAATTCTTAATAATTCGTAATTTGTATGAAATCGTTACTGACTTTATAAAAGATGGTTTCCTCATAGCTAATTTGTAGTAGACACTATATAAGCTGATGTCTGTTAGTGCATTATATTTTCAACAGCAAACAGCTGATTTCTAACAACAGCTGACATCGAAGATGATTTCTAATAATTGCCAGTATTTAGTATAGTATACAACCTTTTGCAGTTACATACTGTTTGATTTTGGAGTTCTACCACCACCATAAGATATTCTATATGAAGTGGGAGTACAAAGAAAATAGACAACAAGGTTGTGCGAGCCGGAAGAGATGAGAATTGCAGTTTTGAGTTTTGCAAATAGAAAATAATCACACGGTGATAGATCAGGTGAATACGGAGAGTTTGTGTTGACATAAATCCGTTTTTAGGGTTCCGTACGTTTGAGTGAAAAACGGAACCATTGTGGGAACACAGGTGTGTCTGTCTGTAACACATTACATACAGCCAATTTGCGCCGAATCTATTGGACCGATTAAGTTGTGTGATATATGAACTGATTTTTTTATTATTTAAAAAAAAAAAGTTATAAAATTGATCATTGATCGTTGAATTTATCGGTCTTGTGCGGTGTTCCATAATTAAAGGTTTTTAAAAAGTTCGTTTATTTTTAGAACACACCTGGTAAGGCCTTATTGAACAGACTAGGTATAAGTTGACTCTAGGGCATTGCTGAAAATTTTACATAAGGTTCAGTTAAAACTGCGATGGTTAGGCGATGTGCAGTTGTACGTACGTAGTTCTATCAACCATCTTAGTAGGTAGTAGCGATAGGTTTGGTACTAAGTATAAGACACTCTTGACCTTTGAAAGCAGATATCAAATATCGATCAATCAATTTATTGGACAGTATTAAATACACTTAGCCATTGTTGGAAACTTATAACACTAATTTCAACTCATTTTAGTTCTATGCAAATTCGCTGGTTTTCATCTTTTGATTGACAGTGCCAAATAAAAAACAGGAAAAACAAATCCACCGGCTCAGTTAGTTTCTGTAACTTTATATCTATAAATCCACAAAAAAAATACGTACAGCTCTAAAAAACAAAAAAAAAAAAAAAATAAATAAATAAATAAATTAATAAAATAAAGCGCCACACATTTTTTCTAAAATCTGTATCTGATATTAGAGAGCGTATGGTATAAGAGGTACAAAAATAAAAAATCAACTGGCGACAAGAAAATGCGGAAAATGTACGCGTTAATGCTTAGCACGAGTGTCCTAAATTTCAATTTTTTTATATGTATGTATATTTGCTTAATTGTTTAACATTTTTGGCTAGATTCGTCATCATCATCATCATCATCATCATTATCATCGTCAACATCAACGTCAAACATCAAGCAGCTAACCAAAAGTTGACAATGCGATTTATATGAACACAAATACTGGAGCAGAGCACAAACAGCAACCGTACGAGATGAATATACATATACACACACACGTACAGTGAATAAGATTTTTGTTTGAAGCAGTAGTGGTGTAGGAGATTTGTAGAGCGGTTTGGGTGGCCAAAGAAAAACTTACATAAACTAATGTCAAATCAAATAAATGTTTGCCTCGTGCTTGCATCAACATATTTGCCTAACACATTGGATTATCTAGTTGTTATTGTTGTTGTTTTGTTGTTGTGGTGCTGCTTTGAACTAATTTTTAATTTTTTTATATATATATATATTTTTTTTTTTTTTGTTGCTTTTGTGGTTTGGTAAATATTATTCAGGAAGCAATAGTAACAGCTCAAGAGCACAGTTGCAACAAAGCTGTACTCGAATAGTAGTTGACAGACAGCCAAATGTATCAGGATCACTTTAGTTCAGTTCAGTTTAGTTTGGAATGCATAAATAATTCTCGCTTTTTTGTGATTGCAGTTCATTTACAGACTTATTGCTTTTGTTGTTGTTATTGTTGTTGTACTTGACAGACGTGAGAATTTTGTGTGTAAATAGAGGAGAATAGCAATCAAATAAATCTAACACACACGCACACATCAAGATATTTGATAACGCGCACGCACACACACACACACACAAATACATCGGTATGCACTCATAAAAGTATGTAAAACATAAAAGAATTTAAAAAAAAAAAAGAAGAAGAAGGAGAAAATAAAAAACTAATCATTCAAGAGTCTAAATTAAACAAGAAATTTAAAACAGCTGATATCACAATATGCTATTGTTGCTGTTGTTGTATTTTTTTTTCTCTTTTTTATGGAAACTCTTATTTGAAGTCAAAGCAAGAAAAATGTTTCGTTATCACATCTTCATGTTTCTTCATACATACTCGCTGAGTGGTGCACGAGTATGTATAGAAAAAGGAGCAGCAAATCACTGAGGCGCTGGAAAAATATGTTGCGCTTTTACCGAGTTTGTGTCGGTTCTATTTTGTTTTGTTTATTTTTTATTTATTTACTCTTTCTTTTTTTTAAATTTGGGAGTTTATTGAAGTTGCTCTAATTTCTTGTGCACACCTTCGGTAATTACATTCAACTCGTCTCGTAATGAATGATGTAAGCAGTCATTGTTGTTGTTGTTGTAGATTTACACAATTCATTTGCGTTTATTTGGACATCTTTGTAGGATTTGATGTTTTTTTTTTTTTGGACACACATTTTGAGTTGACATTTGGACTGAACAATGTGCAAACAAGCTGGATTGTTGAATTTTATAGTGATTGACACTTATTAATTAGAGTGCCCTCATAGTTTATTGTTGATTAAAATGTGGAAGTTGATTTTTGCATTACAAAAGTTAAGAGTTTACCAAATATTATGTATACACAAGCTGATGTCTGAGCAACGACATGGAGCAGACTAATTTTTGTGGCTTATCTTGTATTAGATATCCTCACTAATATTATAAATGCAAAAGTAACTGTCTGTCTGTCTGTTACATTTTCAAGCTTAAATAGCTGAACCAAATTTTATGAATTTTGGTATAGAGCTAGATGGAACCTTGTGAAAGAACATAGGTACATTTGGTAGATGTCATCATGGAGCATATTTGTGACTAAGTTTGGTGCGAAAAATTAGTCGAATTCGCAAAATATTAAGATCAACTCAATTTGCAGATGCTTCTCAAACTGTACATATACAAATAAAACACAAAAACAAAGCAGCATCTGAGAAATGTGTTTGCCGGCAGTGCTGCTCAAATTGTAGAAAGTCGAAACGTTCCAATATGCGAATAAAAATAATAAAAAAAAACAAACAAACAAAAAAGTGAAGAATACGAAATGCCACCCAAAAAGTCAAACACTGCCACCAAAAATTGCATCATGACCGAAAGAGAGTGTCAATATCAAGAGCTGTAGGAACCGAAGAACAAAGAGTATTTCGACAATGCCAAACACTGGAAGATCAACGAGAAAATCGCAGCAGTAGACAGAGTGAAGAGCTGGTAAAACATCCGAAGAGCGAGATGCACGCAAAGGCAGCAATGCGCCGGCTCCCTGCTACCTCTCATTCATTGATCTATTTACTTAAATTTTGACCTACATGTCACCTAACCTTACCTTTTCATGACAAAACCACTAAACAGTTCTTCAATTTATTTAATTAGTATGGAGATTGATGAAAGTTTGGAGAAAAAGATAGGCTACTAGAAGTACTAATTCTATGCAGACGAAGTCGCGGGTACCAACTAGTCAACTATAAACTAATAAGGTATAAACATCAATTAGCTATGAAAACAAGTGTTCATTGTAAATGCTGTTCAATATGTTACTTTCCTTGTTCAATCCTCTGGGGAGCATAGAGGTCTCTAAAAGTCTCTTCAATGTTTTTTTTTCGTTTATATTATTCACACAAATTTCCTACGGCCGGTCTTAGTAATTCACAACGAAAAACTAATACGTTGCATAAGACTAGACTAGAGAGATGGGACTGATTTTTGTAGATAAGGAATTAGGTTAACAATAAACCCCACACTGGATCACAAATATTTTCATTTCTTCACAAGTTGATGTGCTGCGCATTTTAAATGCACAATAAAATATAGAGAATGCAATGACTTCAGTAGTATTGGAATGATGGATAAAAAGTTGTTGAGTAATTTTAAAAATATTTGGTTATATAAAAACATACGCGTTTTTTTTTTGACGAGATGGTGTTGATACCCATATATTGTGCAACAATAGTCCAAATATTCCAAAAGAACACGTGTTTGAAAGGTAACAGTTCAGGCTACATTTCTTGTAAAGACAGTTCTGTAATTCGTTGCTCGTGTATAAGTTACATTGATATGAAACTGAGTGAAATACCTTTATTATGAAATACCTATTATTATAAACATGTCGAGAAATGCATACTCCCTTCCGTTCAAAAAATTTCTATGTCAAAAATGGCGATGAAAAGGTGAATTCGGTCCCCTACTGCTTATAACTAGACCGCTTGAACGAAGCAAACAAGGACAAGCGGACGAAACTGGCCAATAAAATATTTTTGTTAAAAAAATGTACCCAAAAACCTATCCGCGGTTTATATCATTCCTTTTGCATTAATATTAAATTATTATAATACACTACATCTGAAAAATGTATGTAATAATCTTTACTGAGACTCAGAGTTATGAGTTATTTTAAGTATTGGTCTGTATGGCCAGATAAATAATAATTCAGTTCAATATCAATTCTAAGGATCTTATTAAGTAAAAATTTAAATGCTTTACTAAATAATTTGTATAATTAATAAGGAATCGAATTGATATTTGCACAGACATTTTTTCAATAAACTTTACTCTTACACACGCAAAATCCCGAAAAATAATCTAGATCCTTGGATTGTTGAAGGCTATAAGCTAAAATATCTCCAAGTCAAATTAATAGTTGGTCAATGTGTTACCCTGGATCATGTATATTACATATAAACCCCTTTAGGTCAAGCGTATAATAACTTCGATATGGCTGAAGTTAACATTCTTTCTTGTTTTATTTGCACATCCGAAGTTAAACAAATTGTGAAAGTTGTCTGAGCAACACAAAGTCAGCTGTTTAATTTTAACCTTTGTTAAGCGTCAAACCGGCGTTTAGGCGACGCTTAGTGTTTAACGTTTCAATAGGTGCTAAACTAATGTTAAACAAACTAAAATTAAACGGCCAAATATCTTCTTGTCAAGTTTGAACCAGATCTATATATAAATACGTCAACACTTTTTTTGAAATCAAGCTAACGCCATTATAGATACAACGTAGTAATATGAAACATACATCAATTGCATATAGTTGTGTAGATGTGCACAAAATAGTTTAATTGTCAAAAAGTCATGTCTAAGTACATTAAAAAGACTTTTAAAAAACAGTGAAATTGCAACAAGAAATTATAATACATGCGCTGGCAATATAACAGCTTAGAAATGCAAGAGACAGTATGAGTGAGGTAGGGTGAGTGTTATGTAGAGTATGAGTGAAGAAGAGTATGCGTGATGGAGAGTGTGAGTAAAGGAAAGTTTGTATGATTGAGAGGGTGAGTAAAGGAGAGTGAGCGCAAAAGAGATATGCGAAGCTCACGTTCGCAATAAAACAGTTCTTCTCCTTCTTACTTTTTAGCAATATGCTGATGACGATTCCAAAGTGTTTTAAGAAAGAAATCTTCATAACTAAATAACCGCAGCAATAAGTTTGACAATTAGCTCTCTGTGTGGTCGAATTTCGACCACTGAGCGAAAAACTAGTATTGAGAAATAGACCAAGTTTTTTGAAGTGACAGCCTCTTCGGAAATTGTTTGCTTAAACTAAAGAAAGGATTTTCTTATTGTAAGAGAGCAAGTTTGTTGTAGGCACGCGATTTATGGCAACTGGAAACCCTAATCGATCTTTAACATTAAATGAAACAAAATCTAAAGTACGCCGCCTTTTTTTTCTAAATTCTATCTATCATGTCATTACGAAATTTCTGTCGCTACATGAAATCTTTAATCGTAGATTAGTGCGCCGCGCAAGACGTATCACATTTGGAAACTATGCGACGCTGTTGCTGATTACACAAGTGCAAGCGACATTGTGATATAAAGTGCCAACAGATCCCAAAAGGTAAAACCAACAGAAAAATGCAAATAAAAAATTTATTATACAAACACATACAAATTGATAAAGTTTGAAAAGTGAAGAAAAAAATCAAGAAAAATGAAGGAAAAAAATAATAAAAAAAAAAGTTGAAAATAGATACCAGATACGAGCATTAAGATGAACGCATAGAAACGCAAGCAAGCAAGCAAGATACGACTAGACGACTGATGAAGAGTAATATATGTATGTAGATACATATATACATATATATATATATATACCAAAATGTAGCTAAATTCTGTAAATATTAGTTTTATAAATGTAGTAAATCGTATTCATTTGAAGTGCAAACACAAGCCAAGCCGAGCAAAGACGGACCAAGTTAGGCCACTTCGAGTCGTACCGAGTCGCCCCGCGGGGGCCCGTGCTAAGTAACCAACGTCAGAATGATCTGCAGCCACACAACAAAAGTGTTGAAAAATGTGTCACAATGGGAGCGAAATATTGGTTCAGGCGTATCGCTTGATCGCTCGATTGCCGAAATGAGTAAAACCATCTAACTGGCTGACTGAGTGACTGATAAGCCGTCGGGCAGACTCTGATTGTGTGATTGAGTGGAGCCTTGAGTAGTTTGTTACTAAACTACCATGTGTTGTCGATGGTTATGTGGCACACAAGTCACGTTACTCGCACCTCAAGTCAACAGCGTAGCGCACTTTAATAGTTTCTTTTTTCTTCATTTTTTTTGAAGTTAGTGTTGTGCAAATATGCGCTAAGCGTGTTAGTAAGAAAAGAAAATTAAATAAATAAATAAATAAAAATAAACCAATAACAGATTTCCTTTTTTATTATAAGTTAAAATGCTCGTCTTAGGCCACCTTAAGCTTGGGCAAGTTGTTTGCCACATTATGTTCGACTTGTTGTAGGCGTATGCTCGTATTTCAGATTAAAAATAAATATGCTATACGCCAGTTCAGCTTAACTTGAAACTTTGTCAGGCCCCTTCACGCCAAGTCACCTCATTCGATATATGTACATATTCACTTGATAAGCACACCGAGTACTTCCATTCACATTTTCATGCCCATTGACACTTCGACACTTGTTGCAGTTTAAGTCACTTATGTAGTTCATGCCTCCCGTCAATTGATTAGGCTTTTTCGATTGTCGGTAGGCCCAACCCAATTACAATGGGTATATAAATGTTCTATTTAATTTTCCCGTGATTTTATGAATATGGGGCTCATGTTATACTTTGCCGTGATAAATTACTTTTTAAGCTGCGCTATTACGTCAAGATTAGATTGGCTCGACGACGGTTACGGTGCGGTTTACCTTTGTCATATGGCTTGAACTATGAGAACGCAGGTTTCTTGGGCATGCCTTTAGAATTTACTATTTTTTTTTTTGTTGTGTTTAATGTGTGAGTGTGTGTGACACACCTGGTTGTGGTTTTAAACAAACCTTTTTCATTTCTTTTGTCAACCATTGTCAACAACTTCTTTTTAGAATGAGTTGGGAAAGGCCTAAACTCGTTATTATTCATTAGTAGTATAACTTTATGTCGTAGTCTTAAGTTATATAAAATAAAGAGTTAAAAAAACGACTGAAGCCGGCGATTGTTGAAGTTAAAAAGATTCAGTTTTGCTTTAAGATGTGAAAGTTACTCAATACAGCTAATCATATAAACAAGTCGAAATCAAACAATCGTTACTCTTTTTAACAATTAGAACAATTCCACAGTGAAGTAACTCATTAAAGCTGGCCGTACACGACTAGCATGCTCGAGCAAATCATTTTTATTATTATCCTCTAATCACTGGAAAGACTTTTTATTCTATCTACCATATGTAGAAAATAACGCAATCTAAATTCACTGACTGATATTCTGAAACAAGCTTTAGTATTAGCGGTTATGATTAGGAATTCTACGATAACACGCTTTAAGTGAAAAAGTGGTGGCTTTGTCATTAAAGTAAGGGAATGAGAAGCGCACTTCCCGCTTTCTTGAGCACTTTCTTTTTTGTCACGGTGTCAAATAACTAAGGAATTTGCTAGTCAAAAAGTGTAACTGGCTATCATAGTATGTGCTGACTTGTTCCGATTATCAATAGTAGTGACACAATATTTTTAAGCTTCTGTCTTGGCCCACTGAAACTAACAATATAACTTCGATAAGGAGTTGTAGCTGCACAACTTACTGTCTCAATCAATTACAAACAAACAAACAAATTAAAGGAAAAACATCTAGGGCCATATGATCGTTGATTCAAACAAGACTGAGAATAAAAAGCGGAAATAGAGAAGTTACCGTACTAGTCAAGAGGTGTTTTGTATGTAAATGTTAATCAAATTACCGCTGCTTCTATCTGTCTTAAGCTGACTGTAGTGACCTGTCGTCTCCCTTAGACCAAAAACAGTTCCATTGTGCTGCCGTAAGTCCTTGGTGACGGCGGACTGACAATTGACGTCGCGAACGAACAACGCCACTTATTGGAGGTAAGGTAATGCCTCTGTCTCCAGTGAGGTTGGGTTCGAACCCAAGCTCTGGGGTGACAGCCATAGCACACTTCTACATATGGGTTTCTGCACACTGTGAATTTGGTGTCCTCAATCAACGAGTGTATGTTGAAGTCAATATCTTTGAGAGAAATTACTTTTTTTCGTTCTTTTTTTCCTATATATATATATATAAACCATTTGTTATATATTCTATGAATAAACACCCTCAGTGTTTTACGTTTCGATTTTTGCACAGTAAAGAAGGCGCATTTGAAAATATCTGTATTCAACTATAGTATTCAACTGAACTTTACAGACTGTTGTAAAAAACAGTATTTTTTTTTTTTTAATACTGCAGTAAACACTGTATTAATGAGCTACTAAATTTATAGAGTGTTGAGTATAGGGTGCAGAATCCATATAAGAAGTGAGAAATATAACCAAACCGATTCATTTACGAGTAAAGCAAATGTTGACTGTAAAAATCAATCAGACTCTGTCGTAAATGTCGTTTGTCTTTCGTTTGCATCTAAAGCCAAGTTCGACAACCCGGTATCATTGAGTGCAAAGTTTGGCTTAAATCGTTGAAAAGCGAAAAATAACAACAAATTTATCATCGTATATACAATTTTGCTTTCATTTCTATAATATACAATTTTATAATGTACTCGTACAAAAGCCTCTGTAGTAGAGTACTTTTAAGACTTATCGATGACAACTTTTTTGTAATGCCCAATTGAAAGATTCAGCTTCAATTAAAACGTTCAATAAAGTTCGAAATATACATATATATATATATATATAAGTTTATATATATATACATTATATACACATTAAAAAAATCATAATCTAATCTTAATTTCATAATAATTTTTGTGGCTTATGTGGCAGTTGCTGACCTCGTCGCCTTGGCTAAGAATTTACATATATATGTTACTATATAGACGATTCTATGCTACTACGTGACTATCAGCTAGCTGTGCTCATCATTAGAATGTACCAGTACCAGTACCAGTACCAGTACCAGAACAGATTAGCTCTAATCGCCTTGGCGTCTTTGGTTTTATCAATTTAGTTTTTGAGTATAATATTTTTTCACCCATTTTTTTCTTCTTTTTTTTCGAAAAGCCACTTGAGTTATCAAAGTATTTAATTTTTTTCCCAATTCAAATGCTTCAAAACTGTAATGCCAATGAACGTCGTCATTCGTAATACCTCATTGACCTCATGTATTATTATTATCAATATCGGAAATGTAAGCAATGTGCGCATGAATTCAATGCGGTTTCTTATATAGCAATACGATTACTACAAATAGAATTCGTTCTCATTTTATGACCAATGGAATTACCATACCGATGTGGTAAAAATTAAGAAGTAAAACTAATCGAGGAATTGAAACTCTTTACTCAAAGCATGCGTAATTGTTGGGATCAAGAGACAGAGATTACATTTCAGCTAATATTTGGTCGGTGGGAAAGTATAACGAAGTATAACTTTATTTTTTTTTGATAACCTCTTGCCATCTTTCGGGTAAAACTATACGAGGTGTGGGGCTATTAAATAAAGCGACCGACGCTTTCAAATATTTTATTTTGTTTTCATACATATTTACTTATTATCGCTTTGAATACGAGTGCAATATCGTTGTTGTAGAAATTTGGGGGATTCTAATAAAAGAAACTGGCGCAATGTCGTTGTACACTCGTCTAGGGAATTTATTGTTACACCATCAAAAAAATTCTGAAAGGTGGAAAATAAAATGTAAGCCGAGTGTGTTAGATACGGACTATATGCTGGGTACATTAACGTTTTCCGCAATTTATGCCGGCTTATAACAGAAGTGTATACCCTAGCGTTGTCGTTGTGGAAGAGTATGCACTTTTCTCCTCAGCGCTTAATTTAATCATGTTAATTGTTGACAATAGAGTTCTGAATTTATCGTATAATTTGTAATCCCAACAAATGCACAGCAACAATTTCCTCGTAACAATAATTTGGGTAGGCTTACCTTGTTTAGGACATGCTTTTTTTTTGCACATTATTAACGTATGTTAGCCATTTTTCATCACCAATTACCATTTACCACTTTGGATAGAAAAGATTCCACAACATTACGTTGCAGTAAGATTTCACATATAGAAATGTAATCAGTACGATTTTTTTTTTGTGCCAGTTGCTTGTCTAAATTAAGCAGAATGTCTGTTCGATCGCCGATCTCTGGTGTGATAACATAGTATGCTGCTGTCGTTTATGCAAACAATCTGTACAGCGTTTGTAAGGAGATGAATTCTGGAACCGTTTGTAGGAATACTTAAAAGTGTTCAAAAAGTTTCTATGGGTTATCGATCAAACAATAGTCCAATGCGTAACTTTTCTTATGATATTATCTTGAGATAAAATTTGTTGAATGCCACTTGAAAAGCACAAATCTCTTGAGTTAGAATTCTCAAATTTGTGTTCGGGATGTTTTGTTTTTTATATTATTTTCGCTTGCGTTGCGACAAATGCGGTTGTCGCATAATAGTACAACTTTTTAGTGAAGAAGAACATGAAGTTGTAGGCTTTTTATACATCAAGCTTTCAGTTTAACAAATATGGCATATTGATTGAAAATATTGGCAATTTACGCCTGCTCTTCTTCCATATTGGCAACGTTTAACGATTGGCTCGTGTTCTTTTAAAATATGAATATTCGAATTATTCCTAAATGGGTCAATCAGGGTTATTTAAAATGAGTGGCCGAATATTTGGCGCCACAAAACTAACTAAAGAACAACGGCATTAAGATGTGCGCATATATAACACAGTCTAACTTATGATTTCATATACACACATGCATATGTATGAATCAGTGTATTGTATATATTTATCATGTTATCAACTTTAAAAATCAATACGAAAGAAACCCAAGTCGATATAAACTAGGTCGTTATCAGAACTTGAGCAGCTTAAGAAATCTAGCAATAAAAAAATAAAAAATTTTGATATAATTAAATCTATAAAAACTATTTCAAAAAAAAATTTATAATAAAAATTTAAGTTAAAATAAAAAACAATTAAATGCACTGCCTACCATTGCGCATTGCTAAAAAGCTTGTAATATTGCAGAGGCCTAAGTTAGCTCATAGAACAGTCCTTGTCGTCGTGTCGGCGTCGTTTTTGTCACCTGGCATTGAGCAATGTCTACGCTATTTATTAAACCTGATAAGCAAAAAAATGTTTTCCACATTGTTGGAATTGCCATCGACAACTTCTGATACAGCGAATCAAAACGTGCGCGTATATATATATATGTATGTATATACTATATAGTAATTTAAGTACGAAACGTAATGCTGACATTTTGCGAATTTCTTACGCGAATGACAAATTTTTCAATTTCAATTATGAAACGCAATGTTACTATTTTTAATACTTTCTTTTTTATTTTTATTTTAATTTATTTTTGTTGCTTTTGCATTTTTTACAATGTTAGAGACAACATTTTTGCCTTTTGTCTGATTTCGAACTGTTATCTTATCGGTGCGTGCGTGCTTCGCTCTACTCGTACTAGTTTTGTGCTCTTGAACATTTTAGTGGAGCTTGAAATTTGATTGATTTACTATATAAGATTTTGTTGCTGTTGTCGTTGTTGTTGCTTTTGCTTTTGTTGCGTTTTTCAAAGCATTTTTGAAAAATTACTATAGACTAATTATATAATGATATTTAATAACAAATGCGGCAATTTCAATTCGAAGTCTAACGTTTCCTTAGCAACTGGTTGGGTTTGACTGGACTCAGTATTCAGAAAACAAGCTGCACAACCGTTCGACGCCTGATGACGCCCGGCTGCAGTCCTTCGATTTGCCATTGCGCACCACGGTTGAGTGAGGCACTATGGTTGTTCCAGATTATTGTAATTTGATGTGTAATACTTTCTAATTTATGCAAACGAACATTCTGGAACCGCATACAGGGCTTTTTCAATAGGTACATCCTAACTTTAAAATGCTGCCAACTGGCAGTAGACTGTCTGTGTCTGTATTAATATATAGATAATAAATTGAAGCCACAGGCTTAGTGCTCAATACTTTAGTGCTTGTGCGTCAACGTGTAGCAAGTTCAACTGAAAATAACGCTGCGGCGGCGGAAAGTGTGCGCCCAAACCAGGAAATGTTGTTTACATGACGTTCGCCAGAACTTGACCTTTCCACGGATAGTATGTGGGTATTTTGCAATATTTTGCATCGGAACTTGGCAACTGAAGCCTTCGGACCATGAGAAGCACCGTTGATACACATTTTGGCGACAAAATCATCCACCTCATTCAGACTCATGATTTTGGGCACTGTAACACCTGAAAGACACTACTGAGATTCTATGCCATGATAATGGTTAAGTGAATGTGATTTTAATGAAGTGTTTTGCCTCTTTACATTAGTTCACTTGGGTCATATCTATAAACTTTATTTGTATTTATTTAATTATTTTGTTTTGGTTTATTGAGTGTTATATTTTGTCACATTCGTATTTATTCATCAATTTGTAGTAGGCAATCAATGAATAAAGCATTTAATCACCAAAATAAAATGCAACTTCTGACGTCACCTTCACGTCAACAAGTTGCGTAAATACTAAAAAGCTGCACGTTGCAAACGCTCGACCAATCCTTCAAGTTCTAACAAGTTCTAAGTCAACTAAATATTTACAATAGTTTTTGCCTTGTGGCTTTGGTTTTTATGTGCATTTAATTACAAAATTTACGTTTGCCGGCAACTTTGTATGGATTCACGCACAACTTTGGTTGCCCCACCCATAGCCAAAGCAGCAATGCACTCGGACGCTAGGTTTGGTTCCCGTTCGTGTGGTTGCAATTTCACTTGAATTTTATTTTCGACTGGTTATTTATACTTCATGTGAATTTATGACGCATTTCGTTGTAATTGTGCTTGCAATAAGAATTTGCAAACAAACCGTTTTGCATATATGCAGTTTGACGTCTGACGTTCATTGTTTTTCGTTTGCACCTAATTTAAAGTAATTATTCTGAAACTTTGTGAACTTGAACTAAGCAAATGAAAACATAATTAAAACAAAACGCACAGTCCCACTTTATTTTTTGTGCCATCGCGAATACATAAACTGTCAACTGTCAAACAATAAGATCAAGATTAAAAAAATGTTTCTAACATTAGTTATATGTTAAATGACAGCAACTGATCGGAATATTACATAGTTTTAAAGAAATTTTTTAATGTAAGCAAGTGAACTGCCATATTTGTTCCAAAGGGTTAGGAACTGAAAGGTGAAAATGTTTTTCAAAGGAAATTTTTTTACTATATACTTAAAAACTTATTCTGTCGTCCCGCGTAACGTACTTATAGTTATCTAAGACCAATTGTTCTAAAGAAATCCTTACTATAATATTGCGCAAGTAACTATGTTTGTCTGTCTGTTACATTTTCACGCCTAACCACGCTGAACCAATTCTTATGAATTTTGGTATAGAGATTGAGGGGACCTTTGGAAAGAACATAGGCTACTTTTTGTAGCGAAAACATAGATTATGTTACTGGTGAAAACATGTGTTATGACAAACCAAAAGCGTAGTTTTCAAAAAAAATTTTTATTTTGGTTATTATGATTTGAAATAATTATCTCTCATTAGTGCCTTTTCACGACAAAACCAATATATAATAATAATATATAATATATATAATATATATAAGTATATATAATAATTTTCTTTAAATTTCCAAATATAGAACTAGAACACTCTGTCATGTCAGTAGTTCTATGCCATACGAAATCAACAACTTCCACTCACCTAGATATCATGATAATGATAAATCGCTCTTATTATTAATGGGAGAGCGACAACAAAATTTTGATTTATGAATATGTAATTTATAATATTTTAACGGATATACAAATGTTCCCACTGCCAATAACATATAAAAAAATCTCTCTTTCAAAAACTGTGACTTCTAAAAGTACAGATGATTATGAACCGTATTAGTAAATACAACAAATAAAGCGCAGTCAGCATTTACAGCATTACACTCTAATAGGAACGTGACTTGAGGTCGTCGAACGTCGCTGCTCGTGAATGTGAAGCAGCAACAATTGCTAAACGCTCCTAACGTAATATCTATTTAAATAAAATAAAAAAAAATATGTATATATGTAAAAATATAAATATATATAGGAGATAAAAGTACCTCTTACCAAAACACAAGCGAACACTGACTGCGAAAACCATGGCCCAAAGAGACCACTTGATGAGCACGCTAGCAAGTTAGGTTAGAGATGTCTGGCTCTGGTCTTATACACATAGAAACGCATAAATTAAACTTAAATGAGTAAAATATGCTTACTCTACAACTTCTAAGACCATTTCCTCTTTCAGACATTTGATCTTCTTCCATTTGGCTTGCTTCCTCTTTTAGTATGTCGTCTTTAGCATTTTTGGCCACCTTATGCAATTCCTTGTCATTTACTCTCTATTTTATTTTCTATGTAAATTAGTTTAATTAATTTTGAGATTTTAATCAATCCCGCACCCGCTCCCGTTACTATAGTCTTTCCCTCTACAACAATCTCTATTTTTGCAAAGCACACGCTCACTGGTGATTATGTACCTGTTCAATCATTTGTCTACGCTTTGCTCTATTGTATGTCGATCTAACTGATCGAAGCGATTGTCGGCAATTCATAAAAAAAATTCTGGTTTTTTAAGTTTTTGTTGTTGTTGTATTTCATCAAAAATCAACGATTTTCACATTGAAGTGAACAGGTAAAGCAGATCTCGTTTTGCTTATGAACAGAGTCTCACAGATATAAGAGGGAGTGAGAGAGTGTGTGTATGTGGCGACACGAGGAGAAGTTTAGCATCAACTCAATAACTTAGTTTCTTTGATTGTGGTTTAATGAATGAGTTAGTTGTATTGGCTTTTTCTTAGTCTGTTTTTCTCACTATTCGTAGAAATTCTTAATACGAGAATCAATGATGTATGTATACTCTTCCAGCAGAGCGCAGCAATATAAGTTCACGATTAAGGCTGTAACACAATAACACAGACTATTATCGCCCAGTGATCGAAATTCGACGGTCCAAAAATAATATATAGATTTGTCGTAAGTTTTCTCCTGCTATAACATCAATATATTGGCATAAAATTAATCCTACGCCCAACTTTAGAACCATACCTTTCCAACCATATAATTTCCACTAAAATATATTGATGTACCACAAAATTCTTATCTCCGTATTGATATATAGACATATTAACATATAGATATCAAGGAGTTGATACGAGAAGTATATGTATCTCCTCGTATAAGAACATATCTATCATCTAGTGACTATCAACTTTTTTCTTTGGCATAAAATTTTCTGGGTGACCAAAAAAAAAAAAAACCAAAAAAACATAAAAATCATTCAATGGAGGAGTACGAAAATCGATTGTCTGAATTTCTCGAGAGGGGAATTTTGAAGCTATGCTAAAAATGGATAGCGTAAAATGAAATTTGAAAATGGGTTAAAAATAATGGATTACTTTTTTCTCAACCCAATATATGAAGGCTTAATATGTATTTTATTGTAGCTTACATAAAGCTTACGGATTTTTTCAATGTGAAGTGTATACATTCTTCGGCACAACTGAAATCAAACTGAAAAGCTAAATCGAGCATTGAACTAGTGGTGATATTATAAATGCATAAATTAGGCAACCTGTTGACATTTTGAAAGATTGAGTTACACTCTCAATTAACGCGAAACGAAACCAAAGCTAAAATTTGATTAGTAATTTTCTAAGAATTTTAATTACTAATACGACGCAAAAGAAAAAGAAACGAAAAAAGTACGTGATTTTGTATGTTTGTTTTTTTTTTTACTTCTTTGAAATGTAAAATTAACAAAATTTATCAGAAATGTAGAAAGAAAAATGAGTTGACAACCCTTCCAAATTATATTTATGTCAGTGCAAATGCTTATCTATATACTGAATCGTTAGAAAGAAATACTGTATATATGTGCATAATTCTAACAGAATTTTAAAAGCATTAAATTTTGATGTATTTTATGAATGCCATTTTATACACGCGTGTAGCGCAAGGCACGCATACCGGCTGACTATTTTATACTATATAAACAATAATAACCGTAGCAATAACATATATGACAGTAACAACGTTTGTGGAATTAACGAGCTCAACCAGTTATAATTAAACTATCAAAAAGCTTCGTTTTTATTTTTTTATTTATTTTTATTTTTTATTTAAAAAAACAACAACAAGATTTTTTCACAAGTGCACAGCACAAATTGAGGTGGCAGACAAAAGCGAGCTTAAAAACATGAATTATTAATTAGCTGAGAGCATAGAAAAAATTTAAAAGAAAAATACAAAAATTAAATTAAATAAATTTAAACTGAAAACGATTGAAAGATAGACCTGAAGACAGTATGAACGACCGACATACAGACTGACTAACCGACAGCACAAGCTATTAAACATTGTTTGGCGGTAGTAAAGCGATAAAAGCGCTTTGAAAATGTTATGCGCTACACTCAGTGCTTCAGCTTGTTTTATTGTAAACTATTTTCATAGCTTTACAATTTTGTTGGAAGATTTGAAACTATACAAACTGCTATAGGACAGACACTATTAAAATTGACTGACATTTGGATTAATTAAATTCTGCATAGTACAACTAAATTCGCATGGGATAAATATATAAGTGGATAAATATACAGTTGTACTTCCCTACAATCAATAATCAACGAAGCGCACCGTATTAAAAATTATTTCAAGTACATAGCTCTTTCGAGTAAACATAATTTCAAATATAAATAATTTCTTTACAATAATGAGGATTTGCTATAGAGAAGTTTGACTATATTTTCTTATACTAGCATTGTGCTATCATCCATGCTATAGCTATTTTTCGCCTAAGTTAGTTTAGAAAGCCAAGCACAAAATCGAGTGTCAATTGTTAGTTTTTGCAGAATTTGTATAATTTTATTGGGTAGATCCCAATGGACTGTCAAAGTAAGCAACTTCTGTACAACGAAGCTCTCACTATTACGAATTCATTTCAAGCACACAGCTTTTTCGACTAAATACAATGTCAAGCACAATTTTATTTCTTTATAATGAATTTTCCATGTAACGAAGCGTGAGTATGCGCTATAGGGAGGTTTGACTGTAATGGCAGTTTATCATACTTGTGTATTTAAAAATTTCCTATAATTAAAAGTGCTGATGTTCAAAGTTATATGAATTCGTACCACTGATATTAGGTGTCGTTGCTATATTTATTGTTATTAAAACAAAGGGCAAATTATACAACAAGGATCTGTGCTTGAAATTGTATTTTTTTTTTAATATTTTCTACAAGGGCTATTTATACCTGAGTTAGTATGAATTTAAGGAGAATCACAAGCTCAACTTGTTCGGTAAAACTTATAGTATTAAGTCAACTGACTATTGAATTTACCATATTCCAGTATACTATTGCAGTACATATTATAGTTAACAGATATCAGTGGTTATTAAATCTTTATACAATCAAACAGTTTATTAGTGGATCAGTATTATTATTTATATTTTATTTATATTATATTTTGCAATCATTATGCGGCATAATAAATATTTATACTATTCAATCTAACCGTGTTAGAATCTGTACCTGCGTTCAGGATAGACAAAAATCAAGACATGAATATAATACGCCGTAAACCCCTTGCTAGTGCGAACAGCCCTGATTATTTTTTTTAAATTTTTTCACTAACAGCTAACAAAAGCAAAAACAGTAGATTTCAAAATATCATTGCGACGCTATCACAACTATCAAAAATTTCTGACACGCATCAATCCATAAAATAAATCGATAACTAAATTTTGTGATTTCTATAATTTTCACTTTGTTCGAATTTCAAATTTATGCGCTTATTTGAAATGGCTTTCGTTGCCTGTTGCTGGGCTCAAATTTGTATTGATTTTTTTGTTGTTGTTTTTTTTAATGATTAGCACACAACCAATCTGAGCTTGGCGTGTGGTACTAAATGTAGTCGATAAGACTAAAAGTGTTTAAATTACGCACATTACGCATAATACGAACGATTGTGACATAAGACGCACATAGGCAAAGGCACACAAGTACCTAAAAAGACAAACACATACATACACAACACGCAGAGCACACACAAACGCAAACAATAGACTTGTCTGCGACTGCGTAGATAGCATAGAAACATTAAAAAAAATAATAATACAAAAAAAAAAAAACAGTCGCCATACGTGGGTTTTTCATATGGGTATATACTATTCATAATACACTACGATGATAGTTTTGCTGATAATATTAATTTAAAGCTGAGGTGCGTCTTGAGTTCTATTTTGGTCCACAAAAGAGACTTTATCATCTGCTCAGAGTTCAAAGCAGAGTAATTGGGTTTACGTTTCAAAAAAAATCAGAAGCTGTTACAATAAGAATAACTGTTTTTGATATGCTTAAGCAATTTTAATATGTACGCGCAGATACTTATATCTGTTCCATTTTGAACATAAACATTTTTTTTAAGTCTTTAAAAATAACAACTTCATATGCAAACTCTTGCAAGTAGGCTTGGTTTTTGAGCGTAGAAGGGCAGCTTAATATATGATAACAACTGATAATCCATGTACTCCTTGAACAAGACAACAATTGACAATTTAAGGTTGTACCAAATGTGTGTATATGGAACCAAATATGGGAAATTTATTTTTTTTTTTTTTTTGTATAATTTTGTTACATTAGCTTCTTGCTGCATTAACTATATGTAGCGTATAGAAATTGCATGTAAACTGATACTAAAAGTTACGTTCAAATTTCAAATTTTCAGTTGCTATGCCCTCCTAAATGGATTTCGTTTTCGGTTCCATTAGATGTGTGCGCTGCGTACGTATTTCATAAATGACAAACTACACTCAACGCATTCTTATCAAGGCATTCTTGCGCACTTTTCCGCACCAAAACTAGTTATGTCACATTAGTGTAAGAACCAAGAAAAAAAAAAATAAAATACAAATAAAAAATAAATAAATAAATAAAGACTAAAGAAATAATAAAATAAACCCTTGGGGCTAGAAAAAACTGACAATGATATGCGAAATTATACAACCGAGTGATGAAAGTGTTCGTTGCTTGTCTTTTACAACTTGTCATGGTTGTCATTATCACCACTAACTACTACAACAACAACATAAACATAAACAACATCATGATCATCATATAAAGCCGACGCTCAACATTTTGCCTAATATCAACTAATTATATTGACGAGCAAATCACTCAAACCAGTCAAACGCACGAACGCTACATCGGATCACATCGATTCGATTATGGAACCAGCAATCATTGGCAATTGAACCCGAAAACTTTAAGCCTACACGCGAATTCCATTGTAGGCCTTAAGACGAACTCGTGTAGCTATCTATTTTTTTGTTTTGTGTTTTTTTTTTTTTTTTTGTTTAATTCACTTTTTGAAGGTTGTTCATGATTTTGAATATTTTGTATACGCTACACACTTTTTGGATAGTATTACACAGCTATGTTTGGCGTTTGTAACACAGTGAAGTAGACATCTGAGGTCACATAAGGTATACCATATATTCTTGATCAGCTCCATGAGCTGAGTTTATTTGGCCATGTCTGTAAGCCAGTCTGTAAGTACATAAACAACGAATAGCTAGAGAGCTGAAATCTTGCATGAAGTTTTCTTTGACCATACGCTATACTGATGTATCACTTGGCGTGGTGTCTCACACCACAGATTCAAATTCAAGTTCGTCTTTGAAAGTATCGAACTAAAATTTGAACCGATATATGGATTAACCACTCTATTTTCAATACTCTATCTATTTGTGTGTTTCTGACGCACTTTGAAAGCTGCAGTATTAAAAAAGCGTATAGTATTTACTGATCAGAAATGGACAAGAAAAACATGTTGAAGTATTTGCAATATGATCACGCAATATCTTCAACATACTGCTTTTCTTACAATTTACATTGTTTTCGAAAACGTCGGCAATTAAAAAAACTGCTACTAGATTCTTCTAACAGTGCATCTTAATATTTTAAGATGACTTGATGCGGAGGTATTAAATGAAGACAGAGAAAGCTAAGGCAGCAACTCCATTAAAAATACCACTCACAGTCTCTGTTAGAGTTTACAGCGTGTTTATTTAATTGATAGAGTGTTCAGAATAGGTCAGTTAAAGTCCATTCACATAGAGTAACACGAGTCCAGATTTTTTTTTTTTGGACTATATAATCGTTCGGCTCCTACACGGTGTGTGTTCAAACATTTCCAGGAAAATTTTTCATTATTATGTTCGTATGTTAACACACCTTAAATACTACAATAATAAAATCCTATATAATGAAGCCAATATCGTCAGAATTGATAACTTGCTATATATAAAACTTTGCAGGAGACACATACAAAGAAATTTTGACTGTGAAGAAAATAGTTTTATCAGTGCACAATTCTACATAGATGAGCGTTATATTAAATCAACTCTAAGCACCGTTCTTGTATCACACGAAGCCCTTGTGTAGCTAGATAAAAATCAGTTAATCCAAGGAATCCCTGTATTATACTATCATTTGCGAAGAGGTAACAATAAAGCCATTTATTCTGTACCTCTACTTACAGCAATTGTAGGTTCGATCAAAGTATTTCGGTTAAGGATATTTATTTAAGTAACAAATTTTCAGAGAAAAAACCCTAGTGGTGCGACAACTATATGTAAATAGGTTAACAGTTTAACAGTTAATCTAATTCTTAGTTTTAAGTCCTTCTTCTTGACCCCTTTCACGTATTTCTTTTAGCTGTAATTTCCTCTCTTAAAATTTAAATACATAAATAAATAAATGTTTTTCCTTATACTTTTTCATTTTAAATAAACTCCAATCATTGAATTCAATTCAATTCAAATGACTTTAAATAATAATTAGCTCAAACAAGCTTCATAAATATATATATAGAAACTGGAGAGCTCCACTAAGGGCATGGTATGTTGTTACCTTTAATCCACTAATGTTTATAATAGGGTAAAACTAGATTAAGTTAATGGAAATAAACAAATGTTAAGCGTAAGCGACAGAGACTTAAATTTCTTTCACGAAAATTACTTTATACTCTACCTTACCGGAATTTTTCTACATCGGGCTAACCGTTGCGCGTCTAAAAACTTGAAACTAAAATTTCAAGAGGTCTTACCTAAAGTTATACACAATAATTGAAAATTTCAAACCCTAGGATTACTAGATCATATATCGTAATCTATTAAGTGTAACAGACCATTGCGAACATAAATTAAAGCAATAATGTTATGCGCAAGCCATAGTAGACTGTAGATGGTATAAGAAGAGCAATAAAATTTCTACATAGCCGAAGTTACCGTTTGTTTTGTTTCTAATTTTTTTTTTTTTAAGTTCTGAATTTTTTGTGTAGTTTTTCTTCTTCTTTGCCTTTTTAACGACTCGAAAAACCTCAAGTTGAGCTGCAAATATTATTAGATTTCGGTTTGGTTTCTGTGGCTTCCGCGAAGCATTTTAATCGTGTTTGCGTAAGTGAACAGAGGCGTCGTAGTGCTTTAAAGTCGATACTTTTCGTATGCTGAGATACGTGAACCGCAATCGCACACAAGCAATGATTTTCCTGGAACGATTTCGTTGCGTTTCCTTTCCATATTAAGAAAATAAATTATATATGCGTAAATACCAGGAATAACAATAAGCGTATCCGAACTACACAAGGCCAAAGCTTGTAACAGATATGCTGTGATTCTGTTAATAAGGCAAGCTAAATTTGTAAATATCCATAAATGCAAAACAAATAAATATTGAGTTGAATTCTATTTGAGCGATGCACTGAAACTACACTGAAATGTTCATACGTTCGACTAACAAAACAGTTGAATGCGCTGTAACTTTTAGCCAACTACAACTACATTTATATAGCAACTTAAAGAACTGCGAATCAAAAGTTCTGTTGAGTAGTATTTGGGGGTGCACACGTAAAACTGCTCTTGTTGGGTGAAAAAAAAATGTATTTCTTATTTCTTATTGGACATCTTTTTCGGAGAGAGTATTTAGTCGTGTAATTGAAAAGTTGCCCTTCTTGGTCGAACGTGAACTTCTTGGTAACGAAGAGAATAGAAGAAGTAAGACATTAACTGAAAGATTAAGATTTTTTTTTTTCTAACACTCTTTTCATACACGTCCAGTGGTACAAATGTTATTGAAATATTTCGATTAAAAAATGTTTTACGTAAGCGATGTATTACCAAACGATCGTTTATTTAAGGCACTACACAAATGTGCGATTATTCACTGAATTTATATAGTGTATAGTGAAAAACTACTTGAACATTGCTTGTGTACATCCCACGACAAATAAACGACAAAAAATGTGTCATAGATCTGAAAGCCGCTTACGCGGGATGATGCATGGTTTAAGGGTCTCGATGAAGTAGTAATTTAATTGAATTATAAATTGTAACTATAATACCGAATCATTAGTAAAGGTAGCTAATTGTAATCTAACATATTTATATGAGATGCTTTCATTCTATGCAAAAAAAAAAGTTGTATGAGAATGTTGTATGAGAATAAAGTGATACAACACTGGTTGCCCACGTATATATGAGTTTATATAAAACAACGCCAAAGCTCGAAATTCTCAACTTAGAAAATGAAAATAGTGTCAAAGATGTAAGTAAAAACTTTAGAGATATTGTAAACGCTTGTAGAACTACATACAGCTTAGGGATTGTGTTTCTTCCTATTACAATAATTAAATTAAATATATAAAAAAAGGAATGGGTGAGTGTGTGAGGGCCTTTTTATTACTATTATATTGTACTATTATATATATGTATATATATATATATATATATATATAAATATCTATATGTATATATATATTTTTTTGTATTTGCGTACGCCAACGGCGTCGTTTGCCCTTTTGTGTAACCTCGGTTTCCTTAGCTGTTTGCCCATTAATAGTATTTCCGTTCATATTTGCAATTACAATTAAACAGCGAAGAAAAAGAAAAACACAAAAGTAACAACAAAGAAATAATAGAAGTTGAACTAACTCACACGTTGAAGTCAAAGTCTGGATTAATCATCAAGCAAAAGTAGCATAAATTATTCCATGCCTACTTAACTGCTTTATACTTGTTAAATTTGTTGTCATTGCTATAGTAAAGAAGAGATGTCTCTCTTTTCGAATACAATTCATTTTGGGTCACTTTATTTTTTAATAATCGATATTTTAACGATTTACTTTAACAATATTGTCATTTGTTATTCACTACTTAGAATTACTGACTCTCTGGTATTGGAGCACATAGTGATATCAATTTGAACGTACGCACCTAGAAGAGAAAATAATTAAATGATTAATTATAGTAGTAAAAATATATTGGCATTTTACACAATAAAAATACAATAATTCAGTTTAGATAAATTCAAAGCGAAAATTCGTTCTATGTTAATTCCAAAAGCCGAAAGTTGTTATCTCTACTGAATGAATCGCTATGAATCAGTTTGTCGGCTTCAACAACAGGAAGCCAACAATGAATTCCCTAACCTCCCTCCCGCCCTTACTAAGCTTGGTTCCCACATAAGTTCAGGTTGTAGTTTTTTGCATTATAAGGTGTTGCCGAGTATTTTTCTTTTAACTTCACTCAAATAATTCTCATTTTAATACACATTTAAAATGATATGATTGACTTGATGTCATTCTGCCAAAAAGTACCCACAACTTAGTAATTCTTCGTATTAAATATTCATGCCTGGGTACACCATGAAATCATGCCTAACGCTCTAGACGAAAAGTCAATAAAAAATATTTTCGATTGAAAAGTTTGGGTGTTCGATTAATTTGGGTTTTTTTTCTATAATTAGGTTGAGAAATGTTCTTTACCATCATTTTACGCCTAAACAATATAAGCGATTGTGATAAAAAGTATACCATTCGATAGGTTTTCCTTTGCAGATGTGCACAATATACTTTTTATTATTATTATTATACTATTACAATGTCACATGTAAGAGAGAAAGAGAAATGTACGTTGAAATGGAATAAAAATCGAACGTCATATCATTCCACTCATGATTGAGTCATGTTAGCAATATTGGTTTCCAAAAATATATTATGCGATTTAAATAAATTGTACTCAACTGTTTCTTATTGTCGCTATAGTAATTAACTGCCAGTTTTTGCATTAAACAATTACTACGTTTATGTGGCAGTTTAGCTAAAATCGGATTGCCTTAGAACACTTTAGTTGTAAGTGTTTATATGTGGGTCTTTATTGCGTTCTTATTTTTCTTTTTCCATGCGCATAAAATGTTATGTGCCTTACCCATCAGAATAAGTTATTTAAAAAAAACACATTGTATAAAATAAAATATAAATGTATAAGGCTTATCTTGATTTTTAATAATGTTTACAATGATTTTTTAGTATTTAATTCGCAAAACCATTAAAAAAATGAAAAATAAAGCAAAATAATTCCACCACAAAGCAACTCTGCACGAAACATACAGCTTGACAGTGAAAAGCGACTTGGATTTACCGCGTTAAAGCGCTCTGGAAAAGTGTTTACATGTGCGTTTTAAGTCTAAGTGATTTTAACTAAACCACTTTTAGCCATCATATAACCAGGATAAATGATTGCTTACAAAATGAGTGCAAAAAAACGAACTACTACTAGAAATGTTGAAATGCTTATCATTTATCATTGGCAGTCGTCATATTGAAATGCCACCACATTTTTGCCAGCTGTTTCCTGTTGCTCTACTCAACTCTGCACTATTCTGCCCACAAAACCAAGCCAACCCTAAGCGTATATAAAGGAATGGCACTGCATAACATCAAATAATGGTGTATAACATAACACACACAAAAAAAAAGGACAAAAATAGAACCCACATTCACAAATGCAGCAAGCCCATAATGAGGCCATTTAACAATCAGAAAAGAGGTCCAAAAACATTGCCGACTTTTGTGGCAGATTACGCTGCGTACAAAGCATGCAAAGGCTACATACATCAATGTTGGATTATGCGTGTTCCGAGTCAGCAAACAAACTGTAACTAGCGAAATTATCAACATGAAGATCAATATACAGCACAATTATCATCATCATCATCATCATCATCATCATCATGAACATCAACCAACGTCATGGTCATCAACAATATGTCATGAGCAATACAAATAGGGCATAGGGCTGGGCATTTTTGCGCCCGCATCTGTTGTATCGTATCGTGGAGAAGTGAGCCTGAGCGAGGCATAGAGGAAAACAAAACAAAAAAAAACATTTACTGATTCGTTGCAATTGCTGTTATATTTAATAACAGTAAAAGTTGGTCGGCTATATTGTATTGCGATTCCGGCCATGGGTTGTTGTGAAAGCACGAGTATACGCATTAATCGGCCATCATATGCCTATTTATTATGGCTTACTACGGGCTAATTTTTCCGTCGATTTCTCTCGATCGCATATGTATGAGACCATAAAATGCTTGTTAAGCTTGAATTTATTCTTCGTAATCTTCTGTTGTTTCGGCTCGCTATTTTTACGAGTTTTTAATTTTTACACAAGGCTTGATTGTCTGATCTTAATTTTTATATATATGCATAGTTAGTATTTGAATTGTTTGCTTAATTGGCACAAGGCATGCATTAATGAGCATTTATTATGATCTTATGATGACGACGACGATTATGATGATTATGATTATGATGATGATGATGAAAATGAAAATGAAAATGAACATTAAACATTAAAAATATCTTATTAGATCGAAAAGGGTTGCTACAGTTTTCATTAATTGCACTTATAAGAACGGTATCCCTTTAGACATTTGACTTTCAACATCGAAGGACTCTTATCCAAGTCCATCATCATCAGTGGGCTTCTGAATTTTGAGAAGGACGTAGTCGCCCAAGCGCTAGTAATAAACAACTTTTAGAGCCGAAATGTTTAAAAAAATTCCTAAAATCCTGCTAGAGGACTGCATAGTGAAAGTGGGGGAGTTAAAAATTTTTTTAGAACTTAGCATAACATCATCAATCATAATAATGAACTGGGGCAAGTGCACCAACTCCAGAGAAGACGAAATAGTCTTATAATGAAATAGAGACAATTTTTTTAAGACGCAAAAATTATTATCCTCACTGATTATGTTGAGAAAGTTAGCACCAACAATACTATGCTATACTATTAATACAACTGAGTGACAAAAAAAAAACTACGAGTTAAAGTGCACGCTACTCCCTTACCAATCAGCAATCATCATCTGTTCTCCAATCTTCAAACTGAAGGTAAAAGATTTGTAAGCAACGAAAAAGTTATCAGTTCTATAAATATATATTCGGAGGGACTCCATAGCTCCATGACTTGTTCTATAAAAAATATTTCTCTTAATCAAATCTTATGTGGTGAATCATTTTTTGATGTGAAACAACATTTGTAGAGTGAAATTTGCGTCAAAGCGCCATTGCATCACCGTGTCATCCTTCTTCATGTAGCATACGGGCGTTGAACCGAAGTTGTGAAACGAAAACGAAGTCGTTAGCTGTGAAAAGAGCAACAAGTACCTTTTGCTAAGAGCGCAATCGTTTGATTGAAGTAGAGAAACGAAAACAAAAATTATATTCTGTCAAATTAAAAACAAAAAGTACATGTGTTGTTACTGAGAGAGAAGTCGTTTGAGCGAAGCGTAGAAACTGAAACGAAGACGGCCGTTGTAAAAACAAGAACAACGAAGGCATACGTTGATACTGATGGAACAATCGTTTGACCGAAAACCACAGCAACAGGAAGGGCATATATGTATATATTTATATACATATTTATTCATGCAGTTACATACTGAATATGTTTCACATCAAAAGCTTGTTAGTGCTAAGCATACTCATACATATTTGTGTTTTTTATTTATTTATTTTTTTTTCGATTTGAATGATAAAGCATTGTTCACATGTAATTTACAACTAATTACAACTAATTTTTTGTCGATTTGAATCATAAAGTATTGTTCACATGTAATTTACAACTCCATGGCACATGCTGCTTTTTTTGGCTAAACAAATTTCCACTTATTAAAATTAGAGCTACAAGAAAAATTCAGTACCTTCGTTGTTCTACAAGTTCTTGAGGAAATCTAAAGAATTATTGCAATGTATATAAGAATAGTTGGCATAGTAATCGTGGACCAAGATTGTGAAATGGCATGTCCATTATACTGAGCTCTTGCCATAATTATTAGAGCCTGTTCTCTATGCGATATAACTTAAGTTTCAATGTCATAACGGATCAGTTGGTCATCTTAACGTTAGAACCAGTGGGACTTAGAGAGGGCTTTTGTTATATTCGACAAGAGCACTAGAAGACTCCATAGACGTCACCTTCTGAACCGTTCATGTGAAATTATATCAACTTTTTTACCACTGTGCTGAATTGTTGTTTTTGGAGTTTCAGAAATCTTCCACCCTTCGTTATATGGCGCATGAGTAATATAAAGAAGTATCAATTTAGCAAAATTATTATTATTATTTTATTTTATTTTATTTTTTGGTTAATGAATTTTTTGGTACGATCATGTTCATATAATTTGTACAGTGTTTTACAAAGGTTCTCCCCTATTATTTGCTAATCACTTCCAACCTTGAGATACTACAGAAAAGTTTTCAATACACGTACACTAAATATGCTTAGTCGCTCTTAATGAAAGAGTTATGAAAAAAGTATTTTTTACATAGGTTGTATTGCTAAATTGAAATGTTCAACGATGGAGGTACGTACACCTTTCTGGTGGAGGAAAAGAACAAAGCAAAACAGAACAGAGTAGAACCAAATAGTTTTAAATTAGACAAGGCGTGAAATGAAAACGCTCATTAAGTAATTTATCAGCTGAAATGCTCGAACGAACTCACAGCGATACGCAGCAAACGCACACAAAACTCTGGCTCTGGCTGGCAATAGGTGGCGTGGTGGTGGTGAGCAGTGCGACGATGTTGTGAGTCCAGAATTCGCGCAAATGCGCAAAGATACCATTAAAGTGATAATGGCCACATAAGAAAAACGCTACGCATAGTAACACCATACCAGGCCATACTAGACCAGAGAAGAACAGAGCAGGTGTTCTAGCAATTAGTGAAGTGAAATGAAAAATCTATTTTGAGAAAAGTGTGAAATTAGTTGGTCAAAACGAAGCGGGGGCACGCTACGAGTATGCAGGCATAAGTATAGTAACTTTAACACTCAGTTGTTATTTAGCAAGTAGATGGGATGCTTAGTTAGACTTGATCAGCGTACAATTACAGAGCATAACTGGCTGGGAGAATATGTCACATTATTGGATATATGTAATCAACAATCAACGAGTATGCATCCTAGCATCCATACATCCTAAGTGGTTATTGTCATATGTTCAACACAGACGGTCTCAACACTTCCAGCGACATGTGGGTGGTAACTGTTTATAAAACCAATTCTTGTATAGCCATTACACCTAGGCTATCATAGTTACGGCAAACTCTGGCATGAAATATCTAACGAGCTGGCAATTATAGTGCCATCAACTTCACTAATATGCCCCCTCAACGAATCATAAGCAGAATTGCTCGAAAAAAATTAATCCTATACACTGTGAAATATGTTTCTTGAAACAAAATGACAGATCACGGAACACATAACAAGGCGCCAAATAAACGAATAAGGCTACCATCAAGGATGTGAAAAGGAAATCTTTATATTTAATCTCTCTGATTACACTGCTTTTTCTTTCACGCCAACTTTCTTAGTTCTACGTCTAACTATTACTTTCTCTAAAGGGTGTGTATATTTCATCTAATTAATTAGCCCTATTTGGTTTAAATCCTTTTATGAAAATAAAGCTTACTTGCCGTTGACAGTTGGATCTGAAATTTGGGTCACATCTTTGGTTCTGATGACAGTAAAATAATTTCTCAACTTTGTGCAAATTACCTCACCAGGATCATCAGTATAAGGTAATGAGAAATTTACACTAGCACCATCTAGTTTTTTTATTTTTATTTTATTTTATTTTTTTTTTTTTTGAAGGCAATTTGCTTCGATATTTCTGTCTACAATTAACATTCTATGCAAAATGTATAGTGACTATACTCGTTTATATATTTACTTAGGTTATGATATGCGCCACGATTTTATTTAATTTTGATCAATGATCTATCTAGCTTGATGAGGAGAGTGGTGTGTGATATTATTTTGTAGTAAATTTGTAAATTATCTGCACCATTATTCTGTTTCTTTATAATAAAATTTCTCTATCTATTTGCTTATCTATCTATATAGATATCTCAAATAATAACCAAATTAAACGGACAAAATGTCTAGCCTTAAACATACTGCACCTCTCAGTTGGTGTAGCGCATAACAGCACAAAATTAATTGATTAACTATAAAAGCGCAACATAAATTTTATGTTGCTGTAGTCATCGCATTTTCAATATCATTGAATGGAAAAAGTGAAAAGTGCCGAAAGAAATCAGTTCATTTATGTTGTGTTTGTGATAAAAACTATTAGAAAAAATAAAACAAATGAAAAGATAGAATAGAATTCAGTTTTTTTATTACTTTTTTTGCCTTACAAAAAAAAAAAATTAGTTCATTGACATTTTGCCACATAGAGCGAAGATACACACATCAGATATAAAGTAATCGCCGCCGCGGCTGCCGCCCTTGACGTCGTAGACACTGACTTTGTCGATATTTGTGTCGTTCTTGTTGCCGTTGCCAACAGAATGTCACACGGCAAATTTAATCATCATTATCATCATCATTGACATAATGTGGAAAAACTTAGACATTGGAAACTAAAAGCAACTTAATATTCAGATATTCAGACAGACAAACTGACAGATACACACACTCAGTCAGTCATTCATTTTGTCAGTTAGTTAGTTGGTTCAGCCAATTACAAAAAAAAAAAAAAGCAACAAAATGGGTGCGGGGAAAAATATAACATTTTTGTGCTTAAATAAAATATTGTTCTCATAATTGAAATATTCCAGTTAATTAAAAGTGTTGGATACTTTTTTATTAATTTTACCCCTTTTATTATTATTATTATTATTATTATTATTATTTTTTTTTTTGTTTGTTTGATTTTTGGCCCAACGCATTAAAAAAGTGATAAAAAAAGGGAGACGCATTCATACCAACGCTAAGATTTCCAAGTTGAACGCAAACTCTCAAACTTGAGATCGACCTCAAGGGTTAGGGAAAAGTAGGCAGTCCAAGAAAGAAACAAAGAAAGTTTGAACTTATGACTTTGCTTGTACACATGTGTTTGTGTGTGTGTGTGTATGTGTTTGTGTTTGCGTTGATCTCAAACTTGGCATATCCATTGGGCAACTAGCAGAATAGTTTGTCATCTTTGACATGCCGCTGACGCACGGTGATACTTTATAATGACACCATAATGAAATTCGTAGACTCTTGTGCTAATTCGTCAGAGATCAACGTCATCAGCACCTTTTATTTCATACATAGAATAAAATAAAATGAAATCTACATTAAACTGTAACTTTCTGACAGTTTCATAGACGGTCATAAAGATTGTAGTAGTTTTGAATTTGATAATTTACGCGTATGTGTTGGGATTGAGTTGGTAGTAAGAACTGTACGAACGGATACTTTTCAGCATTACTCATATTTATTTCAAACAACTATACTCCACTCCCCCTTTTAACGGGATAACTTTCATAGTTTTGTTACTCTGTGAAATTTGGATAAAATAAATGATTGAAGCATACATTTAAATGAGCTTAGGAAGTCATTGCATAAGCTTTAAAAATATGGCCGTCTCGATAGTAAAATTTTTTCAGCAATTAAGTATTATTATATTATATTATTATAAGATTACAATGCAGTACTACTACTGCAAGATTGAACTGATTGAACTCTCTGCACATATATATAAAAGAAATTATGCCGGGCAAATGACATGTAGTGCGCTACGACTTACTGCTGTATATAGTGGTTGTATGTAACGCTTTTGCGCAAAATATAATGAACCGATTAAAAAAAAGTTTTTTTTTTCACAACACATTTGCGCTATAGGAGTCACTGGCATATTTACTTTTTTTATTTTTTTGGGGAATGTTTTTTTTAGGTTTTTAAGTTTTTGCAAAACCACTGCAAGACCAAGCACTAAAAGTTCTTTTGTTAGTATTGTTGTTATTGTTTTATTGAGTAACCCAAAAGAGTATTTCGCTCTTTCTTCTCTTCTTTTTTGCTTATAATGGTCACTGACATCGCGCCAAGAGCGAAATAGTGTGCTTCGCGCCAAGGAACATAGTAAAAAATAATGATAAATAAAAAAAGTGAAAAAATTGCATCTTCATTAGTAACACAGATAGTTATTGATATACCTTGTTGGTGACCTTCTGCTTAATATCAATTAGCTAGTCTTTAATAGGATTTTCCGTTACACTTTCAGCTCGTAGTAGAATACGCTAGCCATGACAGGTAATGGAAGTTCAAGTATTATCTATCTATATATATAAAATTGGAAGTACTTTTATTTGTTTGTTTGTTTGTCCGTTATGGACATCGAAACTGCCGTACCGAATTTGATGAAATTTCCAGGGAATCTCTATAAATGCCTTAAGAAGGTAACTGCAAATTTTGGTGCGAAAAAATCGTCGAATTCGCTTAATATTAAAACCAACTAAATTTTCAGTTGCCTTTCAAACTGTTCAGATACTAATAAAACGCAAAAACAAAGCAGCATCTGAGAATTAAGATTGCCGGCAGTGCTGCTCAAATTGTACAAAGTCGAAATGTTCAAATATTCGAATGAAAAAAAAATCAAAAAAGTGAAGAATACGAAATGCAACCCAAAAAGCCAAACACTGGAAGATCAACGAAAAACTCGCAGCAGCAGACAGAGCGCAGAGCTGCTGAATCAACCGAAGAGCGAGAAAAACGCGAAGCCAGCAACGCGCCGGCTCCCTGCTAGTATACTCATATATTTTAAACTATACTTTATTGATCTTTAGCTAATTATTTCCAACTGTGCAAGAAACAAAGACAAAGAACAAAGATTTCCATTGGCGAGATTTTTCATTGGCAATTTTTCTATGTCGCAGGTATTTTGCCAAAGTAAGTACCACGGTGAGCATGGAATGAGCCTTGTCTAACAATACTAACTTAAACATTTGCTATGCCAATGTCACAAGAGAAGGAAAAAGGAAATTTTCCATTGACCTGCGTCCTTTGAAAAAAAAAATCTCATTTGCACCTGCTCTGAGTTTAAGACTTAAAGGGATTATGGCAAAAGAAAACAAAATGTTGGAAATGTACATTCTCAGCGTTACTCGCATTTTGCTAAGCATTGCACTGCAAGTATTTTCACTTTAATCCCAGTTCGCTCCTACAAAAACAACAATTGCTTTGCCAACTATTGCATTTTGCCTGAGCCCTGCTGTGTTGAATGCTGAACCTTGATCTGCTGTGTCCCGATGTCTTAAAGCATATGCTGTGCATACGAATGCATTCGGTCAAAGGAAAACAAGCAGTGAAACAGGCAAGCAAGCATGCAGGCAACCATGAAGGCAGGCAGGCAGGCAGGCAGGCAGGCAGAAAGCAAACAAGCCGACCACTTAAAGAATGGTTTTTAACACTGACGAGCAAACGATTTTGCAAGCAATCAATCAGGCGAGTATGCACTCGCATTAAAGCAATAAATAATCAATCAAATACGTGCCATGGCAACTGAAACTGAGCAAAAGGAGAGCTGAGATCGGCCAAATGTCAAATTCAAAGTTTACATTTGAAGTTGAATAAATGATAAAAGCACCCAAATAACGAAAACAAAAATTCGGCTGTACCGAAAATTCTTTAATTCTACTCCATTGAATAGAGAAAAATACAATAATGACTCAATCCAAAACTTAAAATTATAAAACAATGCACATTAACGATAACTTTAAGAACAGGGGCTATGAGCTATGATATATCAGACTGTCATTTATAATCTACTAGCAATGCGAAATTTGGAGCACACAAAATTGATTTGATCGTTTTGATTGGACCAAAGATATGATCATCACCAATAATGCATTAAACATACGATTTGACTTTAAACTTAAACTTTTTTTTATCAATTTTCTTTGACAGACTTTCGGTTTTGAATTCAACATACATATCAACGGCAAACTGATGAAGCAAAGCAACATTGATTATATACAAAAAAATTTTATGAAATTTCCTCCCAGCTTTCGCGGTATACTAACGCACCAAACTTAGCCACAAACATGCTCTAAGATGACATCCATATATGTACCAGTGTCGGAGTCTATAGGTTTCAGACAAATAAACATCGTTTATATATATATAGATATTCGGGGACGGAACAAGTTTTTATGCTATTATGAATCAAAATGAAAGGTTCAATCTTTGGAAAAACTATAGTAAAATTGATGATGATCTCTTTTGAGATAAAGACTCAATTTTCTTCAATAGATTTGTTTAAAATGTCGAATCATAATCTGTCGAAGATTTGAATACAAAAGCGAAACTGTTAAGAGAATGTGGTCGTTAAAATTTATATTCCAAAGTTTTAACATTATTCACGAAAGACCAAAAAAAGAAGAAAAAAAAGCATTCATAACAGAACAATATAACAATAGTTATTTGACTGAAGTTTAACTATTAGTCAATGTACAAACAGCAATTCAACACTAAGATGCCGAAAATAATTCCACCTATGTGCCTGTGTTTATAGTTCCATTAATGCATATGTATGGGCCCAATATAATATGGGCAAAAGAAACTATGCCACTAACAAATATTGCTTTGTATGGGGGATACATGTTCCAACTAGCGGACGAGACGTGCAATGGAACTTACCCAAAAAGTTATAGCCATCTACATGAATAGCCAGACGGCACTTCTAAGACTCCTGTGCGCCAAAGATTAGTCAGCAGTAGACATTTTAGGAACTCGACCGACTACATGCAACAATACATGTTAGATATAATACGCCGAATTGGATTACTGAGCACTACGTAGTTGAGTGTAACAATCAGGCAAACATATGTGCTATAGAGGGGGCACAGAAAAATAATGAGAAAACATGAGCGAGGCAATAAAAGACACTTACAAGCCTTTACAAAAAGTAGGTATCGAATTATTTTAGTGGAAAAGCAAGGAAGAAGCAAGCAGGAAGCCAATCACTGAAATGCCAGGCTTTTAGGTCCATAGTTCAATCGAGTCTCAACACAAACACAAACACAAACACAAAGGAAAATTGTATATTTCTTACGGAAATGAACATCTCATGCGTACTTAACGGCGTCATGCCTGAAGAATGTGTCGCATCGATATACGATAACTGTAGGGAGCTACAACGAAGCGATGCGATTCCTTTGTGCGATTGTCCTGGCATGCAGAAAACATGGTGTTCACTGCATGGTATCAATTTCTTTTTTGATCTGCGGGAGACACATTTCAAAAGTATCGAATCCAATTGTCGAATCCAAAAAATCCTTTTCCATAGTATTGTTGCAAATATCCTCACACCAGGAATCACTTAGGTTGAAACTGTTCTTACATACAGAAGCTAGAAAAAGCAGACCACCTGCATAATCTAACCTAATTTAATATAACCTAGATTAATCATAAGGTATGCTCTACTTATTATAATTATTATTAATTTTGCGTAATGGTCACTCTAAGCTAAGATTTACTACTTTTATAACGCGCCACTAATATTTTGGCTCTTGTATGGACTTTGGTTCAATTTGCTTTCATTTCGTACTTAGCCAAGTAGCTGTTGTCTTTATCATCATCATCATCATCATCATCAGCAACATCATCATCAGCAACAACAACAACATTGTAGTCATCGGCTATGAAAAGGTGTTACTTAAAAACGATGAAACAAAACTGTCAACTTTCGAACGAAAGATGGAATAATGCAAAGGTGCAAAAATTGCGGTCAACGAACAGTACATAAATTGCAGAATAATTAGCGCAGCACAGCACCACACCGCAGAGAAGAGAAGAGAAGAGAAGATCACAGCGCAGTACGAAAGAGTAGTGAGCCAGATTCAGGTACTCGTAAGCACATAATTTACCAACATCCTTACAACGAGCACGAACGCTCGGCTCGTTTGCACTACTACCTGGTAAAATTCACGGTTCTTGCTCATTAGCTTCAGTTCAGTTACTTTGAGCTGTTTTCAAATTCCTTGGGTTTCGCGCAATCGTAAATTGCGGTCGGTCTACTGATCGGTCGCCGTTTACATAAATATTTTTTTTTTTTTTTAATTACATTTTCATATGCAAAGACTCGTTGCGTATTTTTCTTTTCTTTTATTTTCTTCTTCTTTTGTTGTGGTATGTTCACATTGAGAAATTTACATGAGCATGCTCGTCAAACACAGTCAGTCAATGCGATCTCGTCTCACTGAGTCTTTATACGTTTTCGCCTTCGTCTTCGTCTTTGGCTTTGTCGTTTTCATTACTCGATTGGTTTTCTCGGTCTTGCTGCAACGAGTGTTACAAAGTCGGATTACAAGGATTTACGTACACGTTGCGCATTACGAGTACAATAGCGCTTCGTAGTCACCCGTGGCGCGTTGTAGTAATAGCAGCCAGCAGCAGCATTACGTCGTGTTAAGTCGAAGCGCGTCATTTGACAGCGGCTTACGCCTCATACGCCTCACCATATTTTTGATGGGTAGGTGAAAATACGCTGCTATCTGCTAAGCATCTTTGCTATTTAGTTGACAATTTAGTTTGTTAAATGAGGGGCACAGAACTGTAGGCGCACAATTACTACAACAATAACTAAACTGCTTGGAGATATTTTTAGCAAAACGCTGACGATAGCAGATTTTTTTCTAAGGCTGCTAATGATATTCGTCAAGTTTAATTTCTGTAGTTTGGTGTAATGTAATGAAGTTCTTAGACTCGTAGCTCGATTTCAACTTGTATAAGAGACTATTCAGTCTGTTGGCTTTACCTTGTAAGAAACGCACTACCAGCACTACCTCTCATTCCTTTTGCTCTCAAAGACTTCACCATGAAAGGCTTGCTGCTGTAGCGTCTTCACTCTTAATAAACTGCACTTTAAAGTGTCCTGCTGCTCAGAGGCTTCACTGTGAGCGTTTGGATTTGGTTTGTTTCAATTTGTGAGGCTTTCCATTGAAAGCTTTCACACTGAGAATCTGTGCTCTCCGTCTGGAAGGCTGAAATATTTTCGCTATTAAAAATAAGTTGCCACACTCTGATAGGCTTCACTCTCAAAACTATTCACTATTAAGAGCCTCGCTTAAAGCGGCTTCACTCTGAACTCGTTTTAATTGCAGTTTAGAAGTTTGCCCTCTCAGCCTGAGAGAAGCTGCACTACGAGCGACTTCATTCTGAAGAAATTAACTTTGAGAAACTTTATTTTGAGTAAACTCGATCTGAAAAACTATACTATAACAGCGGTTCCTCTGAAGCGTCTCTCTCTCTCTCTCTCTAAGCCACTTCACTTTAAGAGGTCTCGCGCTGAAAGTCATTACTCTGAAATGATACTTTGGGTTGCTTTATTGTGAAAGTTCGCACACTGAAAGATTTCAGCGCTGAAGTGCAAAAACTAAACTATGATATCAACAAGAAGAAGCAGACGTTTTAAGGAAACTACTTTGGAACGTATTCTGTATATAAGAATTAAAAGTAATTTAAGGCATTATCTGGCTTCTGAATCCAAGTTAAAATTTTGATGAACTTGTTCACTTTTGCTATCTATTTAGATAAAATCGTTTGAGCGTTTGTTAGAGACGCATGTTCCCCGAATCTCTAAGAGCTACCGAGCTAAGATTTTTAACTTGAGTTTGTGTCGCGTTTTTCTGAGTTTTAGGGTGAAGTTACTTCGATTATTCAGTTTTATGTATATACAAAACGCTCATACCAAAAATGAATTTTGAAATTGAGAGTGTTAATATTGAATTGCCGTTTATTATGGGTAAGAGTAGAGGTATATAAATACCAAGTATATAGTTGAAATTGTAGAACAAAAAATGTAAAGTTTATTTAATCCATATTCCATTATGAGAATCCTTTTTCAAACTTCTTTAAGCCTTTATTAAACATAAGTCATACCACTAGCAATGTGGTCTTCTCTTTGGAATTGTACTTTATCAATCTTAACCAATCTGTAATCTGTAGGGTGTAAGACTGAATAAAATAATCACATTACGAAATAAGATATTTAATTGAAAAACACGATTGTTGGCGATTTAATCTTTTATAATAATAAGAACGTATCGATAGTGCAAAAAGGCATAATCTTTTTGATTATAACCCTATAAACAACAAATGCAATACGAACAACAAGGAAAAACAACAAAATGACTTGCAACCAAATGTGTCGAGTCGTGGTGTGGAGACGAGAAGACGAGTCGAGTTAAAGAAATATGACAATTCTACGAGGGCTTCATTATACGAGTACATAAGCACATTGTACGTAAATATGTATGCATATATATGTAGAAGCTTTCGTTGATAATGGTGGTGGTTGTTGCAATCATTCCAACTGCAACAGACGTTGCAACAGCGATAGCGTGATACGTGCAACTTGCTTCTTCTTCTTCTGTTACACATTTCACAGCAAACTTGTTTCATTTTGGCAAGCGCGTTGCAGCTTTCCTATATTGCTGTTCGGATCGCTTCAATATCATGACAGATGTTTCACTGTTTGTTGAACAGCGGCCGATGATAATGATAATAATAATAATAATAATGATGATTGTCGTTATAATAATAATGACGTTGACGACGCTAGTGAAACTTCTGTATTCTTCACTTTATCATAATAACTGAGTGTGCGAGTTCAATTCTGTTGAACTACATTTGGCGAGCATCAGGTCAGCAACAACAACAACAACACAACACTAATGAAATGTCTGCAACTACAATATCAACAACAACAACAACAACAACAACAACACCATCATCATCATCACGACGATAATTACAATTAAGCAGCAACAACCGCATTTAATTTATGCTGTTCGTAACAACTTTTTTTTATAGATGTTGTTTGTTGTTGTTGTTGTTCGTCTTCTCATTATTTTGCACATGTCTTTAGTTAACACTTCGACCACACCTCGCCCATTACCCTTGATGCAAAGTGCAACATATTCAACTACTTACTTAAGCAATAAGCAAATCCCAACATAATCGCACGCAAAGTTCTTACAATCCTTCAAATGTCATCGTCGACGCTACACTTTCTTTGAAGAGTATATCACTTATATTAGGTGGCGATGATAGAAACCAAAAAAAAAATAAATAAATAAAATCGTTTGCGCATTTGTTAGAGGCGCATGTTCTCTGCAATCGTAAGTGTTATCGCGCTCAGATTTTTATTGAGACACAAATGTTTAATAACTCTGTTTCATACTAATCTATATATAAATAACCCAAAACATTTTCTTTACCATCCTTTTACGCCTATACCATACAACCGATCTCGGTAAAAAAATTTACCATTCAACAGGTTTTCACTTGCAGATTGGCACAATATACTTTTTGATAAACTCAGTAAGGTAATTTGGGCGTAAATACGACTGTGGTTGAATTTGAAGCGCCGGACGAACACTAGTATTTAAAAATCCATAAACATTCTTTGACGGCTAAACTACGTTTACCGGGTCCAGCTAGTAAATAAATAAAAATGAAATAACATAAAATAGATCCATGTCATTGCATAGGAACTAATACTACGAACTTTGTATAGTTCAGATCTATGAAATGATTACTGGAAAGTTTTCAGTTCGCTAGATCATGAAAAAGTTCTTCAAACAATAAACCATTACTTTGGCTTCAATGAAATGTCGTAATTTGAACCAATTAATTTATATAAATATATAGCGTATCATAAACATACTATAAATATGAAGTACTTCTATATATATACGCCCCATATACGACATTTCTTATTATAACTGTAGTAGATGTAGTAAGCGGACTACTGCAAAAAGTCGTGTGCTTTTCTGGATTGCATAATTTTTTTTTGTTAAGTTACACTAACCAAGAGTACGGAGTTGATATTAAGGACTATTCGTGCTCAAAAGTGCTGTAAAGTAATATTGTATATTATCATTAAGACAAGAAATTATATATAGAGTCAATATATGGGCATCAAAACCATCTATCATCTAATAAATGATTTTGGAAACATTAAGGTCTTTTACCACCCTATTCTCAACACAATGTCAACAAACATAGAGTGTGGTGACAAGTGACAGAGCTGTTGGAGCTTTTGGTTATGCTCACGCACATTTATAAGCTGCATCATTAAAAAAGCTGCTTCTTTTTTTTTACAAAAAAAAGTCTGTAAAGTTCATGTTGCTGTACTTAACAGACTAAGTACAGTTTAACATATGAAAATTACAGATGTTTCTTCTTTACTGTGCAATTTGAATTGCGCGGGTAACCGACGGTTGGCTCATAGCACCAGGATGGTTATTTCCTACGCACTTTTGCCCCATGAAACGAAACTCAAATGGAATTTTTGAGTTTCCATTATTATTTATGACAAACGATAATTTCTCTCAAAAATTTTGATCGATATTGAAAATGTATCACAAAGACTTTAACACAGTTCTATGCCAGGAGTAAACAGCAAATTACGTTGTTGTCCATTACAGCAGTGTGTTAACAGTGTGCGAAATAAATAATAAATAGAGAATAAATAGAGAAAGAGCTTTCGGTGAAAGAGCAATTCCTTTAAAAAGGCCACAACAGCTTCTGTTAGACACTAATAGATTTTTAATTTGTTGATAGAGTTTTGCAAATAACTACGGTATTGTTTAAGGGAATATGAAAAATTTTTAAGATCTCTCTCTCTCTCTCTCTCTTTCTCTCTCTCTCTCCACATTGTAAATCAAGCCAAAATTATTAAATGGAGTTCAATTCAACGCGAAGAAAATCCAATATTACCAGCAGTACTGCGGTAGTGTGATTATCTACAACTCGATCAATAAATGGCCACAGTGGCAAGAACTACTAGAAAATATTATACGAGTTTTACAACGCGAGACAGCGAATTTGACGTTCAACTGGAGCGTTGAACCTATGACCCAGATTGGTATATCAGCGCACAACACAACAGAACTACTGTACTATTAGGCCTGGGTATATTTTTGCTTTAAAAAAAAAAAGGCATATTTTAATGTAAGAAAGCCTACTCTTGAGACAGCTGCAGTAGGTGTTATTAGTTTGCAAGTAGAGGAATTAGGCAAGCAATGTCTGGGCTTTGAACTTACCAACTCTTCTATTTTATTTAATTTAACTTATTTCATTTTTTGTTTTGCATACGCCAGAGGAAGTAGGTAAACTATTACAACTACTGCTACTGTTACTACTATCACTACTATTGGGGAGTAGCTTGCAGCGCCTACGCCTACTAACTAATCCCACGCCATCGGCTGTGTGTGTGTGTGTGTGTGCGTGCATGTGCAGCATGTGTAAGCATTCAATTGCAAATGCAGCAAAATAAAAGAGAATTTGATTTCGTTCCTTCTTTCAAATCTGCTTTTGTGTTCGAGTTATTTTTGTGCTTTTGTTTTGATTCTGGTTTCTGGTTTCTGCTGATGCCGATGCTGATGCCGATGCCGGTTTCGTTGCCGTCATCGTCATCGTCTGCGTCTGCGTTTGCGTCTTCATTTTTACTTTATGCAAGCTGAACTTGATGCCGGCAAACTAATGATAATAATCATCATCAACATCAGCATAATCATCATCATGATGATCAACAGTACGTACAGACGCAGCCGCCTGTTGCTGCTCAACTGTACTTGCATGCGTCATAAATAAAAAAATAAAGCATAAAATAAAATAATATTGTAAGGCAAAAAAAAAGAAAAAAAAGAGAAAAAAAACAACGACAAACAACGAATCGAAAACACAACAAAGAAGAAGTTTGCAAGAAGTAAACGCACAAAGCCACAACACCAACGACAACGACAACGACGACGTTGACGCTGACGACAAAAGACGCTTTTTTGCAGCTTGCAATGTTTTTACGTTTAACCCCAAAAGCTGCGCTCCCCCTTACAAAGCACAAACACAATCTGTCTGAGAGTCGAACAGCGTCTATGTCTGTCTGTCTGTCTGTCGTCTGTTTGTCCGCACTACGCCTTGACATTGTCGCAGCGCTGCTGCATAAACGCACAAGATCAAGTTCTGTATGAAAGCGAAGGAAAAGCATTCTAGTAGCAGCAGCAACAACAACAAAATTTTTTTATTGTTGTATTTCTGGTTTTATTTAGTTTATTTCATTCACTCTTCTTCTTGTTCTTTGTGTGTGTTTCTATAGTTGCAGGAAGTCGAAGCATCTTCTTCTCTTTGCTGCTGCTGTTGTTGTTGTTGTTGTTGTTGTTGCCGTTGCGGAAGGAAGTCGCATTTATTGTTTTGAACATTGTTCTTGTTGTTCTTATAATTTTACAAAGCTCTCGCTTTCTCTTGCAACCTCGCTTTCACCGCTCTTTTACTCGTTGTTCTTCTCTCTATCTCTATCTCTCTCTCTCTCTCTCTTGTTCTCTCACTCGTTGAGCATTGAGGCTGCGCTATGCTTAATAAACAACTCTCGCCTGACGTCTTATTAAACAGAAAAGGAAGTTGTTATGCAAAGTGTTATTGAACTTTGTAGCTGACTTCATTGCAATTCGTCTCTCATATACGCACACTCTCACACTCTCTCTCTTTCTCTGTTCTCTATATCGCCCTTGCAGTAGCATTAATACTCGTTTAAGTAGTACGACTTCTTCATCAACATTGCAATCGAAAGATTCCCATGCAATTTCAATACACAAAGGCAGACGCCATTTGAGGACATCTGCTTAATATGATTATCACTAACATCATTATGATTAACATCATTATCATTAAAATGATCCTTGTTGCACATGCAGAATGTACAGTTTTCAAAACGTTGTCGATGCAGCAGAAATACAATTCAGTTAAACAGTTTTTCAACACGCAAAGACAATTATCAATGAAGCTATACAAATTTAAATAAAATAATTAAATAAAATTAAATAAATTTAAAAAAAAAACGCCTGAAAGCCTCAACTTCGGCTATGCAAAAGCTCTGATACTCTTCACACAGCCACACGAAAATACCATAAACTCGCGCTAACTTGAACACCAACAAATCAATGCTGTTCAAGTTGTCGAGGTTTTCCGGTTAACGCGAGTCTACTGTATGCCAGTTTAAGTTCCCAGTTTGTACACACATTGTTTTTATTATATAGTATACTAGATTTCGTCAGTGACTTCGCTCGCTAATTATGGACAAACATTGAATATTAGTCCACGCGATGCTTTTAACGGAATAAAAGTATGTCCTAGCCAGGTCGAACTGTATCCGTTACTTTTTTACAGTTATAATTATAATATATACTTTGTAGTAAAAAAAAAAAAATCAAATATGATATAGTCTATGACACTCAGTGACAACGTAGCATACTACTGGTGAAAGAATTTTTGAAATTGGGTAAGTATTTTCGGAGATTACCTCTAACATCCAAACAAACATTACCTCTTTATAATATTAGTATAGTATAATCGATTTGACTTATATTTTGTCAATGGTCACTATTCATATAGAAATTTAGCAGTAAAATCTATGGATTTGGATTTTTTTCACTCAAATACGTCGAACCTGCGAAACTCCACAATCTTGATAAATATATTTTTATATTGTTTATTCTGGCTTATCAGGATTGCCATCTCTTCATCTTCATCAATCTGAAGAATTGTATTTATTTTTTAGAAGTTTGACTATTTCTAAACTTATTAAAAATATGCACATTTTTTATACATTTACAATGAGACTTGAAGATCCTAACAATCAAAGAAGCATAGTAACAGATACTTTAGTAGGTTGCAGGATCATGTCTACCATCTGCGAATGCCTGAATAGGCTACACCCTCTAGATCATCCATTCAGCATTACGGATGAATGAGAAGTGATAATAGATTCTTCATTAAGACTAAGACTACATTTTCTTGACATGATTTTGACAATTGAAAAATTCAATAATTTACTTAAATGCCAATCAATGTAATGCGAATCGAGTACTGGTTTTGAAACAGAAATCGAATTAAATATTTGCTGATATATGAGCGTGAGCGTACTCTTTCCTTTACTCTTTAAACGCTTTTATTTAACTCAGCCCGCTTTGGATCAAATCTTGTAATTGAAATTGTGCCTACTTTCTGTTGATCGATCGATCTGAAATTTGGTACACCCCTTTGGTTCTGATGACAATACAATAATTTATATTTTTTAAATGTTTTTTTTTGTCTATCGAATTTGTACCGTTATTATGCACATTTAACAGAAAAATAAGCCAACTAAATTGGTTGAAATTTACGATCAGCAGAGGGAAACAAACGATTTTTGTCCACTTTGTGGCTCTTAGTCAATTTTGCCTTAATTAAATTTTCTCGGTGCATAGCAGGCCTTTTAATGTGCAGTTGAGACTAGAGATCTGCCTAAGAGAGGTCCCTCAACATTTTCTTACAATTCTTTTTTTTTTCAATTTACTCGTATTTCCCTTTATTGCCTTGACTTTGTAAAGCCCCTTTTAATCGGAGGATCGTTAATACGCTATTTCAAATCTGATTTCCTTGAAATTTCGATTCCATTTCTAAGACAATTTCAGAGTTGCTGGAAACTGCTTCCATTTCGGATTTCAATCGATGTAGATCAATGAAGTTCCCACTACTGTCTTTCCAATGTGAGACCGTTGTATATGTATATACAGTTCCATATAGATACAATATTCAAAACCAGAAGAACACACTGAAGTTCATGAAAATAGCGCTGTAAGTGGCTACGCTGTCGCAATAAAAAATGTCAGTTTTTTTGTGTAATAAATAAGAACAATGCAAAGGAGCCATGAAAAGGATCATGCAGTTGTCAATGATGCGAGCAAGGGCTCACAATTAAACACATCGAAATTGTTTAGTTATTGCCCTTAAGTTGTTGAGTAACAGCGGCGAGGGGGAGCCAAATCGTTAGCATGTGTTTTGGAAAAATATGTAGAAATATAGGCGTAAACCATGTACCATCACCATCACCAACCACAACCAGCAACAACCACCACACATGTTGCAACTGGCCTGCAAGTTGCCTTTTGTGCTGAGCTAGTAGAAAATTTTAATTTGAAAATTTGATTCAATCATGTCCTTCTGTTCGTCTGTCCGTTGTTTAAGAAAAGTTGTAAATATTCGGCTCGTTTCGAAATTGGACATCAGATGAAAGGGCACAGCGAATATACCCTACCAAAGAACCAGGCGTCTATTTAATGAGTGATAAAACAAAACGCGGATACTTTTTATATCATATATACGCGACTAGGAGCGTTGTTTTTATGTCTTCTTTCTATTTCTTTTTTTTAGGATTTTCCAATGCGATTGCTTTATGTCCCAATAAGATAGTTATTTCTTGCCATTGTTTTATGTCTCCGTCTATTTTGTGCTTTCTGCAGGAGTTTGTGGTCCAAATAAGGGGGGTAGTTTCTTTAGAAATCACAAAAAAAAAAACTGCTCACATCCTAATGATATAGTTAAGCAGCCGACTGGGATTATGTAGTATTTCCCACGACTCACACGGCACAATAAAAAGACTAATTTAACACTTTAAGAAGGCACACAAATGTAAGAAGAAGAAAGCCAGAGAGGAAACGCCGAAAAAGAAAATTTTCCACTGCGACAACGCAAAAGTTGTTTTAGGTAGAAGTCATAAAAAAAGGTAGATAGACAGACAGACAGACAGACATACAATTTTCATATTTCCATAATCAATGAGATTTTTTTGTGTGTGTTTTTGTTGTTGTTGTTTTGCTTTGGTCTCCTTCTTCTTTAGTCTTTTGCAGGACTGACTGAAATACTAACTGCCTGATTGACTGACTGACAGACTGTCCGTGCGTGTGTGCACTTAAGGAAATCAAAGTGTTTCGGTTTGCGTGTGAGTATCGCCCATTACAATGAGCTCACAATCGAGATCTATCGATCGACTGATAGAACGAACGCAGGCACGAACGACGGTAACGAAGTAGAGCGACCGACCCCCTACTGATGTGAGCGAGCGCATTACGAAAATGTGCAACATATGAGATAATGTTGAGGGGCTTTTTTTTTTTAGTACGAGTATGTAGATATTATAGAGAATGATATTTTCACAAGCATGCACAAAGGGAAAAATGGAACAGGAAAATTTTGTAGAAATTGTAAGAAAATCACGACAAAACTCATTGAAGTAGTCAATGGGTGAATGATGCAAGTAATCCAGGAAACAAGCAATTAAAATAACAGTTACGCACAGCAAGACGACTAACGCCATATTGTTATTAACAATAATAATAACAACAACAACAACAACAACCATAAGCTAACCTTTAAACAACAATGGAGTGGGTTTTGCTCCTGTTGTTTTTGTTCTTGCTTTTCTGTCCATTTTAATTGAATTCACATCAAACGGCAGCATTTGGATTGTCTGAGTGGATGAAAGTAAAAAAAGAAGGACAAAACAAATTAAAGAGTAAGAAAGAAAATCAAAGTTGTCACGTTTGCCACATAAAGCTGATTGAAATACGACCTAACCTAAAAGGCAGCGAATGTCAAAGGTCAGTTTAGAAAATTTGACAATTTCAAATGGGAAGGAAAAATTGTTCTTATGTGAAAAAAAAAATTATTTTATGCCTTGAACTCACCTGTTTTTGCGTCGTTTTTCTTCCATACTTTCTTCCTCTCTGAACATTTATACTGTAATTATGAAAAGAGAAAGCAAAGTCAAAAATATAAAATATTTGTTTGCAAAAAAAAAAAAAAAAAACAATAAAATAATACCGTTTTCTTATTTATTTCTTATTTTTTTTCCGTGGATACGGAAAAACCACAACCGAAAAGTCCCATCCCGGGAACTCCGCTGTAAACACAATTAACTGCTGCAACTTTCACATATTCATTGCCTACTTTCATGTACTGGTGTATGAAAATTTCACTCATCCGATTTTTAAAATAGCACAGCATCACGTAGTATGTATATATAAATATATTTAAAGCATACTTTTTAGCGCTTGACACAAAAGCCTATGAAACGTGTTTTTCACCGCTAGCTGGCGCACAAATTCACCACATATTCAAGTTCAACACCAACCAGCACGTTCAATTTTAACGCTTTCCTGTAAAAAAATTCACCACATAATTAACACCACATATAAGCACACGTCTTTCAAGGTCAGCACAATTGCCGAAATATTTTATCACTTATCAGCGCTACTAAATTTTTACAAATTGTAAAATCTCAAATACACTTTAAGTTCACCATAAGTGCTAAGGTTTACAATGCCTTGCTTTAATATAACCACCATATTCAATGGTTTCTTTTATATGGCACCAAATTCACCTACAAATTTCAACGCTTACCTTTTATTAACCCAAGACATACAGCAAAAATGTTCTATTGTCGACTTTCGTGCGCTAAGAAATATCACGAACGTATTGCTTACTTTATGTAACACTAGCTACGCGTAAGACATGCGTCACTTTACAATAAAACCGGAAGTGCTAATTGAACAATTCTTAACAAACATGACCATTTTCAGGAACATGTGGTACACGAAAGTCAGTAACAGCTAGCCGCGGTCTAATTGGACACCTTTGCAGGGCATAGCACGCAAATTTATGGTACTAATACGATGTTAGACCACACGCGCTAAAGCCATAGAATAATGCAATATAGATATTAAACATGACACTTACAGAACTGAACAGTTGGAATAGCATTTATGTTGTTGTTGTTGTTGTGATTGTTGCTTTTTTCCTTGGCGACTTTTTTTTCTCCTTTTTTTTTGAACCAGCACAACTTGATTTTCATGCATTTTTTTGCATATAGAAAATGCACGAGGCCACAAACAAGAAAATTGCACACCCGCACGAGCATATGAACTCGAAAGCAAAGGCTTTTCTCTCTCTTTGCATGTATTTTCACTGCACTGCACTTTTCCGCAGCCCATGTTAAAATGAAATGATTTCCACATTTTTTCACCACTTGCTGCTCCACTTTGCTGCAACGAAATTCTCAAGAATTTCCAATGCCAATTTTCCGGGCCACAAACTTTCGGCTGAAAAAAAATGAGAAAAAAAAATTGGAAAAAGGAAAGAGAACACACACAGCTCGACGAACACGTTTTTTGCTGCAACCGAAACCGAATGCGAAAAAAGCCAACAGCTGATTTTTGTTGTTGTTTGTGCATAGCGAGCGAAATCAGTGCTGTGAAATGCCCGGAGGAAGCGGCTGGGAACGTGACCAAATAGTGAGATTTTATAACACTTTTGTTGTTGCCAAATAGAAAAGTGCATATGGCCAGCCGGCAGCTAATAGGCCAAATAATGAAGAGATTTTGTCAATGTCAAGTATTGTAAGTTTTACACTATAAAATGCGATTTGTGGCAGGGTAAGATTTGCTCTTCAAAGTGTGCAAAAATGCAGACTTAAAGTTCTTTATGAATATTGTATTGTGTCATGTTGTATTTAAAACGCTATGAATGTAGATGAGTTTAGTGTTGGTTTTTATAGCAGCGAACGTTAATTGTTTTTTATATCCTTTTTCAGATGAATTGTGCTTTTACAATAAAATTTTTATTCGTCAATTTTGTATCACTTTTCTCTAAACTCTAAACTGCTGTATTAGCCGAACTGGATCACTGGAAAGCACAACTGACGATGGCAATACCAAATTCCAATCTGCAAAAGTGCTCTACACTCAGTACCTGGGGCTAATGATTCTGTCATGAAGTTTGTAACACACTGGCATAGACGCTATAAATTACATGTGTACATGCCCCTTCATAAAACAAACCACTTGTTGTTGATACTGTAGCGGAATACGAACTTGCGCAGATTTGTGAATGTTGGTTGGCAATCCTTGGCCAGAGAGTTTTTCTCTTCCGTTTACTAGACATGAACTGTCGATTACCGTTATTGTGGCATATTTTTTTTAGTGATTTGAGTAATCAATAAATTGTGTAATGGTGCTGAGGCCCTATCCAGTTTTGGGACAGCCAACAGAGCCTACGCATGTGTTCTCGATGTTATTGGCAAAAGGTTGCGCAGTGCTCGCTTATATTCTGGTACGAAGCTAGCAGAGCAAACTCTACACCGAGTTTAAGTATAAGAGGCTGGTGTTCGTTTCATTATTCAACACGTTTTTAAATGATTTACTTATCTAAGCATTGGCAATACTTGGTCAGAGAAGGTATTTCTGAGACGGTCTCAGTGCGAAAATCCGATTGACCTGGGAGTCCATTTGGATTTTCGAAAGGAAAACTTTGTCATGTCGACTAACTGAGTAAATTGGTCATGTGGAGAGGTGTAGAGCAGAATTGCAACCATATTGCGATGAATCTCTCCCTAGATTCCAAGGTGACCTTAGCTCTGCGTTCGAAGTCCAGGTGTTAGATTTAATCATTGCATATGAGTGAGGGCAATGAGTTCAGCATCCTATTCGCAACACCGATTACTGGTTGCCAATGTTAGACCACCTGGACCTTGAACTTCAGTATAGAGGCCTCTACGTGTAGGTGCTCAACGTGTGACATGCGTAGACGTGTGTATAGTGGCTGTTCCTAGCGCTTGTATGGAGGCGTGCCATTTGGTATAACTTGTTTGCTGCTGACGGCTAAGGGCCATGCACGCGACTTTTCTGGAATGTCCGAGGTTCCGAGGAAAAACTCTTGTAAGATACAGTATAACACGTCTCTTTGTATGCCTAGTGAAAGTTAGGTAGGCAGCTTAACTATCTGAATATACATACATAATACCTATGTATACCATATGATATATAATTCGCGTTGTCAGTCGTCGACTACCGTTCGTGGAGTTGACTGTTTTCGGCTTTCGCTAGTGTCTTATCGAGCATTCTTCTTCTTTTTATTTCGCTTTCGTTTTTCGGTTTTTACCGTATACATACAAACATACCTACATGCATTCTTTTGTTCTTCGTTTTTCCACATCAACTTGTCCTACTTCAGTAATAATATGTTTATTAATTTAAATAAAACCAAAACCGATCCGTCCGACATTGCGAAGCCACGAATTAAACAACCATGCCTCAAAATTGACCAAACAAAGACATTAAAAAATGTGACGGGCGGCCCTAAATACCTTGTAAGTTACTTGTAGGTTACTTCTATGGACACAATTTCGCCTTTCTTAATTCGGAAAGTAATTGACAACATATGCGAAGGTCCCGTTGAAGAAGTCAAAATTCTCCGTAATGGTTCTGTGCTTATAAAAACAAAAAATAAGAATCAAGCATCAAAATTAATCAAACTCGTTGACCTCGACGGTTCCACAGGAGTCGACATTACCGAACACAATTCACTCAACTCATGTAAAGGAGTCATCTACACAAACTTTTTGCGAAACATACCTGAAGATGAAATCACCTCAGAACTGAAAACCCAAAACGTCCAGGAGTGCAAAAAAATGCTCAAAAAAGATAGAGACCAGACACTAAAAGAAACCGGAATAATTGTTTTCACCTTTTCAACACCAACGCTTCCAACGCATTTATATCTTGGCTACGAAAAAGTTAGTGTACGACCGTATATCCCTCTCCCTCTCAGATGCAGAAAGTGCGGACGCCTAGGCTATTCCACCAAAGCTTGCAGGTCTACAGAACTTTGCCTAAACTGCTGTCTCGAAAAACACGATATGCATCATCTGTAAACATAACAATATCACAAACTATCTACACAACATATTCGACCGGAACTGCCCCACCTTCCTCAAGCACAAGGAACTCCAAGCTATTCGTGTGTTGGAAAAAACGGACTTCAAAAACGCTGAAAGAATCTACGCTGAACGCCATTCCCCAACGGATTCGCGCTACTCTGAAACTCTGCGATCAACTCAGCTCACTACCAAACCTGAGCACATAACCTCAAGCTCTCTTCCAACCAACTACCAACAACCCATCAACACTTTCTGACGCAATCCTTCTCTCCACCTCTACTCCTCCCCACACAAATATTTCCAAAAAACCTCCCACTAACCCCTCTCACAAATTTTAAGTTCAATCCATAACCGATACAAAACTTGAAATATTATCAAGCAACTCTAAACAACCAATTCAAAAAAAGCAACAACAAAAAATACCTCTTTCGAAACAAAAATTACTACTCTACTAAATATCCTCGATATCGACTCAATGTCTTAATAATTGATACATCATTTTCTCAGTTCGGCCTGCTGGGTGTGTGCTGACTTGAACATCATTAGAGAAATGAGAGTTAACGACGGGGACTCTCATATCTCCTTCTCCACTTCAGGTCTAGCACTGCCTCAACATGCCGCACTTCATCGCATTATAATTAGTGTGGTCTCACTGCGGATTACCTGTCGACGCAGTGGAGGCCAAACTCAATAGAACTGTAATTGATCAACTCAGATCAAAGTAAAATTATTTTCAAACCTCATAACCCTCTCTAATCAATATGTCTCTTAGGATTATTCAGTGGAATTGTAATGGTTACATAAACAACTATGATCAATTACAAATTTTATTTAAAAAATACACCCCAAAAATTATTTCCCACCAGGAAACACACCTAACACCCAAACACATCATTACATCCCCTATAAACTATGAATTATACAGCGTTAATTCAGCCAATGGATCATCTAGCGGAGTGTCCCTCCTCATTCACAATTCCATTCAACACGAACAGATTACCCTCAATCAAGACTTTGACTCCGTTGGTGTTAAAATTCAATCCAAAATTACCTTTAATATTATTTGCTCATACATCCCCCAAACAAAATATTCACCATCCGTAACCTACGAAACATATTAAATTGCCTTAATACCCCTACTGTTATAACAGGAGACTTTAACAGTTGGCACAATTTATTGGGCTCTCAAATCTTCAACCAAAAAGGTAATACTCTAATAAAATGCATCTATCAATCCCCTCTCATACTCCTAAACAACGATTCACCTACACATTCACACATATTGATAGCACACTTGCCACCCCTACTATTGCTTTAGAAGCAAGATGGGTAATTGAAACTGATAATTTTGGCAGCGACCATCTCCCTATCATTATATCTCTTTTTGTTAAATCTCCTTTCTTAAAACCCACTCAAAAATTCAAAATAGACTCAGCACACTGGCTCAAATACACAACCGCCTCCTTATTATATCATCGCCAGCGCCCTGTTAGCCACAATTTGAACAAAGAATCCGCAAATCTTGTTAAGATTATTCGAGAAAGTGCCAACATTTCCATATCACAATCTTCACCTGCCTACCGTAACAAGCATGCAGTACCATGGTGGAACTCTCACCTTCAAAATCTCAAGAACCAAAAGAGCACACAATGGTCCCTTCTTAAACGTAACGTATTCCCAGATAACATCTTAAAATATAAAAAAGCTAACGCTTTGCTTAAACGGGAAATAAAAATCGCAAAACGCTCCTCCTTAGAGGCTTTTACAACAGAAATCAATACTCACACTCCTACATCTAAAATATGGTCTAAAATCCCCACTTTTTGTGGACTTAGAAATCGCTTACCAATCCACTGCATGTCATCATCTACTTCAACAACTCCAATGAATAATCACCTGCTTATATCAGAAGAATTCTGTTCTCACTTGTCCCATCAATCACATGATTCTAACTTTAGCCAAACTTTTCGCACGAACAAATACCGGACATCCCCGTTCACAAACTCCTACAATCTTTCATCATCAGCAATTCAAATCGACTCCCATATCACTTCAATAGAACTTGTTGGTGCACACTCAAAATTAAAAGGTAAAACCCCCGGACTCGATCGTATAGCTTACCCCATGCTAAAAAAAACTTCACCCCTCAGTTATGAGTAGACTTATCGATCACTACAATAAAGTTTTTAGCTCTTTCATACCCCAAAATCACAAACTCAGTAAAATTATTCCTGTAAACAAACCTGATTCCAACAAAGCAAACCTTAATTCATACCGACCTGTGTCAATTAACTCTTGCCTAGCTAAAACCTTAGACAAAATAGTCGCTAACAGACAAAGCGGCTTTAGAAAGGGAATGTCGATATCAGACACTCTTCTCTCGTTAGAGTATCTGGTATCTAATTCCCTCTCCACTAATAATCACACATCTATTGTCTCCTTAGACTTTTCTAAGGCGTTTGATAAAATGGGAATTCATTCTATTATTGACGAATTAAAACTTTGGAAAATAGGACCTATGTTTTATGCTTCATGTCCAACCGAAAAATTACAGTACATGTCAATGGCCATCTTTCTACAGTACAGCCCCTTTATAACGGAATTCCACAAGGCTCGCCCCTATCCGTAATCCTATTGCTAATAGCCTTCAATAAACTCAATAGAACTAGCCAAATTCACAAAAAACTTTGATCATTAGAAACCTTAACAAACATAGCTCTGTCTCACTAGATCCACAGTTATGCGACATACTCAAATGGTGCGACTATTCCACCATTACCACCACTCTTGCCACTATCCCCGATGTGAACTCCCTAAAAATCCTCGGTATAGTATTTAATAAGCAATATAAGTGGACAGATCATATAAATCACCTTATATCCTCCCTATCAATATCAAAGCTCAATATCATGAATTGTCTCTCTAATAGCAAATACAACTGTAACCCTATCTCAGTTTTAACAGTCGTTAAACTCGTTATAATGGCGAAAATAGATGTTGGCATTTATCTCTACGGAAACGCACCAGTCTCCCAAACCAATAGAATTAAGTCCGTTTACCATTCAGCTATAAGAATGGCCCTTGGCGCTTTTAAAACTACGCCCATCAATAACCTTCTCTTTGAATCTGACATCTCTCCCCTAGAACATAGAATCAACCACATAACAGCCAAGCTCATCAAACCCATCCTTCTCTCCAACCCCATTAAAAATATATGTCACGCCAAAAAAACAAACCCCAAAGTTCACTCCGCGCTTTTAAATGCCCTAAACCTAAATACACAACTTGAGCACCTACATCTCCAATTCCTAACATTCGACATAAATCAACGTCCTGGGTACAGGTCAACTCCCTATTGAATACATCACTACATGACCTACCTAAATCTTCCACGCCTTCTTCAACATACCGCCAACATTTTCTTAACTTAAAACAGTCACTCAGAGCATATAACTTCATTTACACCGACGGCTCCATGTCAGACTCTGGTACATCCTTTAGTATAGTTACTGACAACAATACTCTCAAATATATACTTCCATATCATAGCAGTATTTTTTCGGCAGAAATTCTATCCATCTTTAATGCAATCCACATACCAAGGAAGAAACCCCACCAGACTGCCATCGACACTGACTCACTATCCTAAATAAATGCCATTTCTAACACCAATAATCTATCTTTTTATTCACCTCATATTAGACAAACCCTTCAAACTCTGTCCCCAAAAAACATTAATATGAAAAAGCCGACAACGCCGCTAAAACCGCTACTCTCCTTCCTCTGATCTTCAACACCAATCACAACATCCCCGACATTATTAAACACATTAAAAACAACTCTAACTTTTCTTACGTACAAACAACTTTTGCAACCATTACAATTCCAAAAAAAACAATATCTATAGTTATGTTAACCATACCCAATTTTCCCGCCGCGATCTTACTAGAATAATCAGACTACGTCTGGGACACACAAACCTAACCCATTCTCATTTATTCGATCGTACAGGAACTTCATCTAATACTTGCTGTTACTGCAACACTAATATCACTTCAGTTCATCACATCCTTTCAGAGTGTCATAATTTCATAAACATAAAACTTTATTTCTTTTCCCTTCATGATCCTCTCCATGCAATTTTCAACCCAACTATAGACAATATCTCAAAAACAATTATGTACCTAAACACCTCAACAAACTTGTACAATATATTATAAATATAAAATAAGATAAACACTGTAAATACAGCCTAATCATTTAAACATTTAAACATTAATACTAGCTTAAGGCCTTTATTGCTATAGCTTTTTAAGTTTATTTATAATTTATACATTGTAAATAAACTGTATATAATAATAATAATAATTCGCGTTGTACGCTATACGAGAGAAATTGCATGGCACTTTTGTCTCATTTAAGTCACTGTGCATACGTACTACTTTTACGGCAGTCCTTTTCGCACTGGAACAGCAGTGGAATGCTGCAAGCCAGATTTCAACCGGCTTGCGAGTCATACTCAGATCAAACTAAATCAGATACTTTTTACAACATTTTTATTTAACTATTTTATGTCTATAACCCCACTTAAACATTAAAATGTCTACACTACCAAGCACCGAAATGAAAAAAACAAAACAGAACAAATTAAAAATAAAAAAAACAAAGATATTCGAGGTGCTACATTTGGTGGGTTTGTTTGGCGGGTGGTGATGCATTTTGAATGTAAAACAAATGGAAATTAAAATTAACAAAATAAATAAATAAAAAAAAGGAACAAATTCAGTCATTTTTATTAATGATTGCTTACGTGCAATCTGTTATTTGCGCGGTTGCGTGGATTTCGTTCGATGCGGAAGAATGACCGTAAAAAGTTATTGTAGTTGCGGTCATTGTGAGGAGTTCGATCGTTCACCTCATCATCATTGCGGTTGTGGTGAAGAAGACCATTTGGGCGTCTATTCGCATTGGCATCAGCAGGGCCAACGATATGAATTGGTTCGACCACGCGACCCAAAGGATTATTCATATCATTGTTGCTATTATTGTCATTGCGATTGATGTCAAGAAGAAGATCCGGGCGTCTATTCGAATTGGTATTGGCACGGACACGCACACGATTTGGTCCCAACGCGCCAACCCGAGGATTATCCATATCATTGTTCCTATTATTGTGGATATTATCATTGCGATTGATATTAAGAAGACGATCCGCGTGTCTATTCGCATTGTTATCGGCATGGGGACGGTTATGACGCACATGCAGTTGTGCGTGTGGATGATTTTGTATTATGGAGCGAACACTATTACTTTGGGGTTCTTCAAATGCTCCTGGATTTCCCAATGCGAAACTTCTGATAGCTTCATCATGGCCAGTTACTTCCTCGACGGTCAAATGATCTTCACCATTGGCGAAGCCCATAAAACGTAGTGGATCGTGTAGTGAGGACAGCAACTGTAATCGAAAGCACATTTAGATATTAGTATTTACAAATAGATTCAATAGCTTGATGCAACTCACCCGCAAAGATTGGCAGTGAGGGCTGTTCACATATGCACGAAGTTCGTCAACGGCTTTTTCTGTCATTATAATGCCTTCCTCTTCGTATTCTGCGAGAGTTAACAAACGTCGTGGTTTCGGATAACGAAGGCTGTACCATTTGCGAATCTTGAGTACGAAGAAACGTTCGAAGTAAGTCATCATCAGAAACATAATTATTATGAGCAATGCAGCCTTATGATAATAGCTTGAAAAGTATATCAATGCGGAGCCCGCCAATTGTAGCAACCACTTTATGACATTCTTCGATCGTGGATTGGTTGGTGGGCTAAAGCGATAAGACACCAGGAAGGAAACGATGCCAGTGATGAAGATGTACCAGAGTACATAGTTGTGATAGGTTTTTAAAATATACTTAAAATTCTTCATCAACATCTTAGCAACAAACAGTCCAACGGTCCAAGAACCGCATATCATGGCATACATAACCGGGTGTCTATGAAGTGAAAAGAGAACGGAAATTAATTAATTAGTGGGTCTAAGCGATTGGCTATAGAGTACACAGAAGTATGTATATTTTTCAAAGATGCCACACAATGTGGTGAAGAGTACAAAAACATAGCGACTAAATAAATATAGATTACGTCTATGAGTACAGCGCTTAGGGATGCCCTTTTCTACACAATGTTAGTTAGACGACACGCGGGTAATGTGTCATATAAGACTCACCTTGGCACAAGCTTTAAGAGAAGTGCCAGCAGCAATATGAACGAACCGCAGATGCCGACCAGCATGCCCGTAATATAGTAGAAGAGAGTGCTGTTGCTCAATTGTTTGGAGTATAGTATGAGTGCTGCGCCCAGCAACATTTGCACCAAACAGAACTTGTCAACTGCAATGGCTTTTAACTGTACACTGTATTTGTAGGCCGTAGCAATGCCGATGCACCGACGTTCGAATGGTGAGAACCGAAGACGTGCACGTTTTTGGCCGAAGATAGAGAAAGTAAAAATCGACAACTTCTCATCAAAGTGTTTAAGCACTTCGGCGGCACTGTGTCCTTCAAATTGGCTGTAGTCCTCGTTAGTCATGTTGAATTGCATTTCCATAGCTTGAAAGAAGCGTACGATCGAAGGCGGCTTTCCCATGCTGCAGAAAATTCGTAGCTCATATAATCCATCCGTGACGTTGTAAGCATGCTTGTTGTTGCCTTCATCGCTTAGATAAACAGAGGTATCCATGTCTAAACAGAAACCCGATTAGTTTTTCAATTTAAATCGCAGTTGAAATTTAGATTTACCGCTTACCGTTATCATTAATACATAGTGCCGGCAAAAAGAGGCAGCAGAATAAAATACCAGTGAAAATCATTTTACAGAATTTATTCTTGTGCAAGTCTGCAAAATCCGCCAAAATATGAACAAAACAAAATGCGCCCAAACCCATGAAGCGACGCCGACAAGGTAATTTTCTCTGCTTCTTAGCGTTACTAACATTCACCAAATAAGAATACACAACAAAACCAATTTGCAGGGCTGGGGTACACGTATATCTGGCTATTGCTTAATTATTTCAACAACAAAAATAGTTCTGAAAGGGCCAAATATACGCTTCAAATATTTGATCAAATCGATGTTGTTGTAATTTGATGCGTAGCACACATACTCAAAAAACTGCGTTTATCCATTTCCATTTTTGTTTATTTTTTTTTAATTTTAATTATCTTATCGCCAAAAAATAATACGCACGCGGCCATTCACAGCTTCAAATTTGACGAGAATGAGAAAAAGGCGCAAGAGACGTTTCAAATCGTTGTCAAATTTGACGAAATATTAAAATATTTTGATTTTTGTCAAACGTTTGTTCAAATGCAAAAACACCCTAACAGACACGTCAACATGAGTAAGTTTCCCTTTTTTAGGGAACATTTGTTCAAATATTGAAAGCGTATATTTGGCCTTTAAGACAGCTTACCCCAAAAAAACATCAAAATTTCGTCTACTGAAAGCTGAATGGGATTGGTACAGCAAATTGTTTAAAATAATTCCAGGGTTGCCTTTAAGTGAGTAAAACTCTACCTCTGAAGACGGGATTAATACTATGCTGGTGTGCAATGACTGTAAAAAGTCGTTAAGGATAAAATAACGTCAAAAAGGCGTCAGGTTAGGTGCCTTTGACTTTTGAGTACACACACTTTTCTTTGGCACACACATGGTTGTCTGTAGTCTTTCGAGTCTTGATTCCGGCACACCGAAAACGAAATCCAAGAGTACAGAAGTATGAAAGATGCATATGCAACAGATAACCGGACCTGTGGACATCGTATCGAAAATCCGATACCAGTTACCGTGAGCTTATGAATCTCTAAAGGCCTGTATCCATGACCAATTTGTTCGGTGAAAGGCTTATCTTGAGTTTTAATAACGTTTTACAATGATTCTTCAGTATATAATTCGCAAAATTATTAAAAAAATGAAAATAAAGCCAATTAATTACACCACATAGCAACTCTGCACGAAACATACAGCTTGACAGTGAATAGCGACTTGGTTAGCGTAGGGTTTAAGTGTTTACATGTGGAAGAGTGTTTACATGTGCGTTTTAAGTCGAAGTGATTTTAGCTAAACTGATTTTAGCTGCCATATAAAAGGGGTTAGTGTAGGCTATTTATTATATTTGAAATCTATTTAAGGAGTTTGTAAATCTCCCATTTAAGGGTTTAATTTCCTCATGTTAATTTTGTCAGCTCTTGTAATAGTGTGATACAAACGAAACACGTTTTTAATGGAGTACTGATCTTTGTCAAACTATTTAATACAAACAAATCCAAAATCGTTTAATCGGATTCTTATTACTTTACAAAGAAATAAGAAATAAATAAAGTACACCTTTCTGGTGAACGGAACTATATTTGTCTGTTCTAAACAACTTTTACCAACTTCGGAACAGCCGCCACAGCTGATTGACAAAAGGCGGCAAATGCACGATTCTGCCCTGCGTCGCATGGTGTGGTGAAAGTATTGCATTTCTGTTCACACAGAATTTTGTTTGTTTTTTTTTAAATTCTTGTGTTATTATAAATAAGCCGTTAGAGTGTACTAAACAAATACCAAACTCTTGTTACATAAAATTATGACAAGGTGAATGCAACAACGGCATTTGGCACAAGCGCAACAAAATACAATTTTCAAACCATTGGCCAACGCGACAGAAAGCGGGAACAGAAAAAAAGAAAAAAAAAACGGAGGAAAAAAAAAAGTAAGAAACACTCGAAATGTCAGAGCAGTACAACAATGCAAATGTGCCAGCGACCAGTGCGCCATTTCCAGGTGAGTTGTTGTTGTTGTTTTTAGCTACCTACGATTTTCAACACAACAAACGCCGGCGTCACCACTTGTTGCAGGCTCATTACTCAAATGGTGCGACTATTCTGGTGCTAAACTTTCCATACCAAAATGAAAACACATCCACATGTGCAGAAAGAAACGTAGTCAATCTTCCATTACCACCACTCTTGCCACTATCCCCGATGTGAACTCCCTAAAAATCCTCGGTATAGTATTTAATAAGCAATATAAGTGGACAGATCATATAAATCACCTTATATCCTCCCTATCAATATCAAAGCTCAATATCATGAATTGTCTCTCTAATAGCAAATACAACTGTAACCCTATCTCAGTTTTAACAGTCGTTAAACTCGTTATAATGGCGAAAATAGATGTTGGCATTTATCTCTACGGAAACGCACCAGTCTCCCAAACCAATAGAATTAAGTCCGTTTACCATTCAGCTATAAGAATGGCCCTTGGCGCTTTTAAAACTACGCCCATCAATAACCTTCTCTTTGAATCTGACATCTCTCCCCTAGAACATAGATTCAACCACATAACAGCCAAGCTCATCAAACCCATCCTTCTCTCCAACCCCATTAAAAATATATGTCACGCCAAAAAAACAAACCCCAAAGTTCACTCCGCGCTTTTAAATGCCCTAAACCTAAATACACAACTTGAGCACCTACATCTTCAATTCCTAACATTCGACATAAATCAACGTCCTGGGTACAGGTCAACTCCCTATTGAATACATCACTACATGACCTACCTAAATCTTCCACGCCTTCTTCAACATACCGCCAACATTTTCTTAACTTAAAACAGTCACTCAGAGCATATAACTTCATTTACACCGACGGCTCCATGTCAGACTCTGGTACATCCTTTAGTATAGTTACTGACAACAATACTCTCAAATATATACTTCCATATCATAGCAGTATTTTTTCGGCAGAAATTCTATCCATCTTTAATGCAATCCACATACCAAGGAAGAAACCCCACCAGACTGCCATCGACACTGACTCACTATCCTAAATAAATGCCATTTCTAACACCAATAATCTATCTTTTTATTCACCTCATATTAGACAAACCCTTCAAACTCTGTCCCCAAAAAACATTAATATGAAAAAGCCGACAACGCCGCTAAAACCGCTACTCTCCTTCCTCTGATCTTCAACACCAATCACAACATCCCCGACATTATTAAACACATTAAAAACAACTCTAACTTTTCTTACGTACAAACAACTTTTGCAACCATTACAATTCCAAAAAAAACAATATCTATAGTTATGTTAACCATACCCAATTTTCCCGCCGCGATCTTACTAGAATAATCAAACTACGTCTGGGACACACAAACCTAACCCATTCTCATTTATTCGATCGTACAGGAACTTCATCTAATACTTGCTGTTACTGCAACACTAATATCACTTCAGTTCATCACATCCTTTCAGAGTGTCATAATTTCATAAACATAAAACTTTATTTCTTTTCCCTTCATGATCCTCTCCATGCAATTTTCAACCCAACTATAGACAATATCTCAAAAACAATTATGTACCTAAACACCTCAACAAACTTGTACAATATATTATAAATATAACATAAGATAAACACTGTAAATACAGCCTAATCATTTAAACATTTAAACATTAATACTAGCTTAAGGCCTTTATTGCTATAGCTTTTTAAGTTTATTTATAATTTATACATTGTAAATAAACTGTATATAATAATAATAATAATTCGCGTTGTACGCTATACGAGAGAAATTGCATGGCACTTTTGTCTCATTTAAGTCACTGTGCATACGTACTACTTTTACGGCAGTCCTTTTCGCACTGGAACAGCAGTGGAATGCTGCAAGCCAGATTTCAACCGGCTTGCGAGTCATACTCAGATCAAACTAAATCAGATACTTTTTACAACATTTTTATTTAACTATTTTATGTCTATAACCCCACTTAAACATTAAAATGTCTACACTACCAAGCACCGAAATGAAAAAAACAAAACAGAACAAATTAAAAATAAAAAAAACAAAGATATTCGAGGTGCTACATTTGGTGGGTTTGTTTGGCGGGTGGTGATGCATTTTGAATGTAAAACAAATGGAAATTAAAATTAACAAAATAAATAAATAAAAAAAAGGAACAAATTCAGTCATTTTTATTAATGATTGCTTACGTGCAATCTGTTATTTGCGCGGTTGCGTGGATTTCGTTCGATGCGGAATGACCGTAAAAAGTTATTGTAGTTGCGGTCATTGTGAGGAGTTCGATCGTTCACCTCATCATCATTGCGGTTGTGGTGAAGAAGACCATTTGGGCGTCTATTCGCATTGGCATCAGCAGGGCCAACGATATGAATTGGTTCGACCACGCGACCCAAAGGATTATTCATATCATTGTTGCTATTATTGTCATTGCGATTGATGTCAAGAAGAAGATCCGGGCGTCTATTCGAATTGGTATTGGCACGGACACGCACACGATTTGGTCCCAACGCGCCAACCCGAGGATTATCCATATCATTGTTCCTATTATTGTGGATATTATCATTGCGATTGATATTAAGAAGACGATCCGCGTGTCTATTCGCATTGTTATTGGCATGGGGACGGTTATGACGCACATGCAGTTGTGCGTGTGGATGATTTTGTATTATGGAGCGAACACTACTACTTTGGGGTTCTTCAAATGCTCCTGGATTTCCCAATGCGAAACTTCTGATAGCTTCATCATGGCCAGTTACTTCCTCGGCGGTCAAATGATCTTCACCATTGGCGAAGCCCATAAAACGTAGTGGATCGTGTAGTGAGGACAGCAACTGTAATCGAAAGCACATTTAGATATTAGTATTTACAAATAGATTCAATAGCTTGATGCAACTCACCCGCAAAGATTGGCAGTGAGGGCTGTTCACATATGCACGAAGTTCGTCAACGGCTTTTTCTGTCATTATAATGCCTTCCTCTTCGTATTCTGCGAGAGTTAACAAACGTCGTGGTTTCGGATAACGAAGGCTGTACCATTTGCGAATCTTGAGTACGAAGAAACGTTCGAAGTAAGTCATCATCAGAAACATAATTATTATGAGCAATGCAGCCTTATGATAATAGCTTGAAAAGTATATCAATGCGGAGCCCGCCAATTGTAGCAACCACTTTATGACATTCTTCGATCGTGGATTGGTTGGTGGGCTAAAGCGATAAGACACCAGGAAGGAAACGATGCCAGTGATGAAGATGTACCAGAGTACATAGTTGTGATAGGTTTTTAAAATATACTTAAAATTCTTCATCAACATCTTAGCAACAAACAGTCCAACGGTCCAAGAACCGCATATCATGGCATACATAACCGGGCGTCTATGAAGTGAAAAGAGAACGGAAATTAATTAATTAGTGGGTCTAAGCGATTTGCTATAGAGTACACAGAAGTATGTATATTTTTCAAAGATGCCACACAATGTGGTGAAGAGTACAAAAACATAGCGACTAAATAAATATAGATTACGTCTATGAGTACAGCGCTTAGGGATGCCCTTTTCTACACAATGTTAGTTAGACGACACGCGGGTAATGTGTCATATAAGACTCACCTTGGCACAAGCTTTAAGAGAAGTGCCAGCAGCAATATGAACGAACCGCAGATGCCGACCAGCATGCCCGTAATATAGTAGAAGAGAGTGCTGTTGCTCAATTGTTTGGAGTATAGTATGAGTGCTGCGCCCAGCAACATTTGCACCAAACAGAACTTGTCAACTGCAATGGCTTTTAACTGTACACTGTATTTGTAGGCCGTAGCAATGCCGATGCACCGACGTTCGAATGGTGAGAACCGAAGACGTGCACGTTTTTGGCCGAAGATAGAGAAAGTAAAAATCGACAACTTCTCATCAAAGTGTTTAAGCACTTCGGCGGCACTGTGTCCTTCAAATTGGCTGTAGTCCTCGTTAGTCATGTTGAATTGCATTTCCATAGCTTGAAAGAAGCGTACGATCGAAGGCGGCTTTCCCATGCTGCAGAAAATTCGTAGCTCATATAATCCATCCGTGACGTTGTAAGCATGCTTGTTGTTGCCTTCATCGCTTAGATAAACAGAGGTATCCATGTCTAAACAGAAACCCGATTAGTTTTTCAATTTAAATCGCAGTTGAAATTTAGATTTACCGCTTACCGTTATCATTAATACATAGTGCCGGCAAAAAGAGGCAGCAGAATAAAATATCAGTGAAAATCATTTTACAGAATTTATTCTTGTGCAAGTCTGCAAAATCCGCCAAAATATGAACAAAACAAAATGCGCCCAAACCCATGAAGCGACGCCGACAAGGTAATTTTCTCTGCTTCTTAGCGTTACTAACATTCACCAAATAAGAATACACAACAAAACCAATTTGCAGGGCTGGGGTACACGTATATCTGGCTATTGCTTAATTATTTCAACAACAAAAATAGTTCTGAAAGGGCCAAATATACGCTTCAAATATTTGATCAAATCGATGTTGTTGTAATTTGATGCGTAGCACACATACTCAAAAAACTGCGTTTATCCATTTCCATTTTTGTTTATTTTTTTTAATTTTAATTATCTTATCGCCAAAAAATAATACGCACGCGGCCATTCACAGCTTCAAATTTGACGAGAATGAGAAAAAGGCGCAAGAGACGTTTCAAATCGTTGTCAAATTTGACGAAATATTAAAATATTTTGATTTTTGTCAAACGTTTGTTCAAATGCAAAAACACCCTAACAGACACGTCAACATGAGTAAGTTTCCCTTTTTTAGGGAACATTTGTTCAAATATTGAAAGCGTATATTTGGCCTTTAAGACAGCTTACCCCAAAAAAACATCAAAATTTCGTCTACTGAAAGCTGAATGGGATTGGTACAGCAAATTGTTTAAAATAATTCCAGGGTTGCCTTTAAGTGAGTAAAACTCTACCTCTGAAGACGGGATTAATACTATGCTGGTGTGCAATGACTGTAAAAAGTCGTTAAGGATAAAATAACGTCAAAAAGGCGTCAGGTTAGGTGCCTTTGACTTTTGAGTACACACACTTTTCTTTGGCACACACATGGTTGTCTGTAGTCTTTCGAGTCTTGATTCCGGCACACCGAAAACGAAATCCAAGAGTACAGAAGTATGAAAGATGCATATGCAACAGATAACCGGACCTGTGGACATCGTATCGAAAATCCGATACCAGTTACCGTGAGCTTATGAATCTCTAAAGGCCTGTATCCATGACCAATTTGTTCGGTGAAAGGCTTATCTTGAGTTTTAATAACGTTTTACAATGATTCTTCAGTATATAATTCGCAAAATTATTAAAAAAATGAAAATAAAGCCAATTAATTACACCACATAGCAACTCTGCACGAAACATACAGCTTGACAGTGAATAGCGACTTGGTTAGCGTAGGGTTTAAGTGTTTACATGTGGAAGAGTGTTTACATGTGCGTTTTAAGTCGAAGTGATTTTAGCTAAACTGATTTTAGCTGCCATATAAAAGGGGTTAGTGTAGGCTATTTATTATATTTGAAATCTATTTAAGGAGTTTGTAAATCTCCCATTTAAGGGTTTAATTTCCTCATGTTAATTTTGTCAGCTCTTGTAATAGTGTGATACAAACGAAACACGTTTTTAATGGAGTACTGATCTTTGTCAAACTATTTAATACAAACAAATCCAAAATCGTTTAATCGGATTCTTATTACTTTACAAAGAAATAAGAAATAAATAAAGTACACCTTTCTGGTGAACGGAACTATATTTGTCTGTTCTAAACAACTTTTACCAACTTCGGAACAGCCGCCACAGCTGATTGACAAAAGGCCGCAAATGTACGATTCTGCCCTGCGTCGCATGGTGTGGTGAAAGTATTGCATTTCTGTTCACACAGAATTTTGTTTGTTTTTTTTTAAATTCTTGTGTTATTATAAATAAGCCGTTAGAGTGTACTAAACAAATACCAAACTCTTGTTACATAAAATTATGACAAGGTGAATGCAACAACGGCATTTGGCACAAGCGCAACAAAATACAATTTTCAAACCATTGGCCAACGCGACAGAAAGCGGGAACAGAAAAAAAGAAAAAAAAAAACGGAGGAAAAAAAAAAGTAAGAAACACTCGAAATGTCAGAGCAGTACAACAATGCAAATGTGCCAGCGACCAGTGCGCCATTTCCAGGTGAGTTGTTGTTGTTGTTTTTAGCTACCTACGATTTTCAACACAACAAACGCCGGCGTCACCACTTGTTGCAGGCTCATTACTCAAATGGTGCGACTATTCTGGTGCTAAACTTTCCATACCAAAATGAAAACACATCCACATGTGCAGAAAGAAACGTAGTCAATCTTCCATTACCACCACTCTTGCCACTATCCCCGATGTGAACTCCCTAAAAATCCTCGGTATAGTATTTAATAAGCAATATAAGTGGACAGATCATATTAATCACCTTATATCCTCCCTATCAATATCAAAGCTCAATATCATGAATTGTCTCTCTAATAGCAAATACAACTGTAACCCTATCTCAGTTTTAACAGTCGTTAAACTCGTTATAATGGCGAAAATAGATGTTGGCATTTATCTCTACGGAAACGCACCAGTCTCCCAAACCAATAGAATTAAGTCCGTTTACCATTCAGCTATAAGAATGGCCCTTGGCGCTTTTAAAACTACGCCCATCAATAACCTTCTCTTTGAATCTGACATCTCTCCCCTAGAACATAGATTCAACCACATAACAGCCAAGCTCATCAAACCCATCCTTCTCTCCAACCCCATTAAAAATATATGTCACGCCAAAAAAACAAACCCCAAAGTTCACTCCGCGCTTTTAAATGCCCTAAACCTAAATACACAACTTGAGCACCTACATCTTCAATTCCTAACATTCGACATAAATCAACGTCCTGGGTACAGGTCAACTCCCTATTGAATACATCACTACATGACCTACCTAAATCTTCCACGCCTTCTTCAACATACCGCCAACATTTTCTTAACTTAAAACAGTCACTCAGAGCATATAACTTCATTTACACCGACGGCTCCATGTCAGACTCTGGTACATCCTTTAGTATAGTTACTGACAACAATACTCTCAAATATATACTTCCATATCATAGCAGTATTTTTTCGGCAGAAATTCTATCCATCTTTAATGCAATCCACATACCAAGGAAGAAACCCCACCAGACTGCCATCGACACTGACTCACTATCCTAAATAAATGCCATTTCTAACACCAATAATCTATCTTTTTATTCACCTCATATTAGACAAACCCTTCAAACTCTGTCCCCAAAAAACATTAATATGAAAAAGCCGACAACGCCGCTAAAACCGCTACTCTCCTTCCTCTGATCTTCAACACCAATCACAACATCCCCGACATTATTAAACACATTAAAAACAACTCTAACTTTTCACGCCCGGCTGGAATGATCCGCCGCCATTGACATCCTCGCCATCGAGTCAAGCTGGTCGTCAACGTTTGGATATGCGTAAGCGTGTTGCGTATCCTATGCAAAATACTTCGAATGCCTATGCGCCAACGATGGGTGGTGTGCAACCGCCAGCATATCCCGCACCACCAGCCTATCCCTCGCCGCCAGCATATACGGCGCCATCGTTGCAGTATCAGCAGCAGCAGCAACAACAACACCAACTACAACAACAACAGCAACAACTACAGCAGCAACAACTACAACAACAGCAACTACAACAACAACAGCAACAACTACACCAACACAGTGTAACCGGCTGGCAGGCGCCCCAATAATAATTCCACCAACGCCTCCTGTCGGCCACCACGAACGCAGTGATTCAGCTGCTGTGGCCGCGAGCGGCAGAATTTCACATCAGGTGTTAATAAATCATTTATTATTTCTTATTTATGTTATTACACAAAGCTAAACAACAAAATGGGTTAGTTATCATTTCAGTCACATAACTAAGATAAAATTTCTGTCTTCAAAAAGTTGTCCAAATTTGATTGAAGGCGTTGCCGCTGTCATGGCCGATGCCGATGCCGATGTCACAGCCGTTAATGCTGTTTGTGTTGCCGTTGCCATTAGCGTTTCCGTTACCGTTATCGCTGTGGTTGCCATTGCTGTTAGCATAATCGCTACCGTTGCCGTAGCCATTGTTGTATTCGTTGCCATTAATGTTGCGGAATCCATCGTAGGGGGCGGGCCTGCGTATGTTTCTCGGCACTCCGCTGTTGTCGTGATGCGAAGGGGCACCACCCTCTAATGTGTTTAACGGTATACAAAATGTACAAATGGTTGCACGTTCACGGTTGCAACATAATGTAGATGGCCCCACAATTTTGGAGCACGGACGTTCGTAATCACCTAAGTGGTCGGCATGGTAAGACAACGAAAATAGTGAAAAGATAAATTAAATCTAATATCAGCTCTGAAATACATTGAACCCACTAGCATGACAAACATACAAACTTCTAGCGACTGGAACTTGTACTTCGTTCCGGCAGGCGACCAAGAGAAACATTCTTTGGCCAAGAATTGAGAACACTTTGCTCTATAAATTTGATTGTCATGGTAGTTGTGATTTCATAGCGGAATTACACTTGCATTTTTGAGAACTGGAAACTATATTCCGCTACAATTGTCACAAAAATCGGGCCTATTCAACCGATCAACTGTTTAATTGCCCATTCAACCCAACTGCTTCTATCACCACAACATGTAAATACTGACAACTTCAAATTAACCGATTTTTCCTCTCCTACTTTTACTCACTTTGTCTTTGTCTATATGTAGCTTGAACGGTTTGATCAGATCCGATTTCTACAACATTAGGAAATGAATCCTATAGATACCTTTTTAAACGGGCTATATAAGTATTAATGCTATGCTTAAACAGACTCATTTCATAAACTACTATTATCTGCTAGAATCATAATGACGGGATATAATGGTGATAATGAAGGTTTCTCTAGTCAATAATAAGGACAAAAACATAAGCTATTCAGATTTTTATGGTAACCGATGCTTGACGGCCACCAAACCAATATACTACTTCTAGTGACACACCTAGAGCTGCTACTATTTTAACTACTACAACAACGAATAGCAAAGAATTAACAAAGGCTAGTCCCTTTTCTATTTTAATCCGGTTGTTTTTTTTATTTTTCCCTTCCGTAACCGACCTAGTGAAGTGTTCATTGACCAAACTGCGCCGTCGCTCTTTCATTCATTCCCATACACTACCGTCGAGATCTCTTAAGCTACAATAAAATGAGAACAAAAAAAATGTACCTGTAATTATACAAGCCTCTAAGTGCCTGATATAGCTTGAGGCCAGACGTACTATCTCAAATTTGGACAACTTGCGATTGGGCGGTTGAGTTGGAATTATTGCGCGTAGAGCTTCGTAGGCAAAGTTAACGCTGCGCAGACATAGAGTTTTTATTACATATTATTCGATATTCGGCAACGGGCTAACCTTATTGCACGCCCATTTGAAATTTCATCTATCGTCAGACAATGTGGTCCTTCCACTCTGTGACGCTTGGTGGTATCAAAGTCGATTTGCTGAATGGCAGCCAATGCGTCTTTAAGATTAGAATTGGCATTTGATATAAGAGCCGCCTTGCTAATGGGTTGCACCAATGGTTGGACACTGTCATCATAGCGAGCGGCTGTGAAGTTGTCGTTAACAACGTCAGTGGCAGTGGATATATTCGAATCGTCGGAGGCATGTACGTCTATGTTAGGCGAACGTGTCAATTTTCCGAAGTCGTTTATTCCGATCATCTTGCCATCGTAGTCGAAAAATAAATTTAAAACGGGATTCGGATCCATTTCTTCTTTAAATTAATTTAGCTTTACGAAAACCAAAAAAATATTTCACTATCACAATTTCTTATTTTAATATATATATTTTCTATTATATATATATATATTCTAGGTCCACACTGCTTTATTAACTTCGGACGACTGTTCAAATTTACCTTCGGTTACGGATTTGTATTCGAATCGCGGACGAACCAACTGAGTCAAGTTGCATGCATCTGCGACGGCGTAATTCGTGTGTTTACTCTACCGTTATTTTCGCTCACTTTAGCCGCTCATTTATGTACTAAGTTGTTCTTGTGGTTGTTGCAAAGAAACAGTTAGCATTAGTTGTTGTTACTCGAGCGCCACTGTTTCTCTATGCACTCACTCTTCTACGCTTAATCGTCTACTGGTTTGTTTTTGTTTTTTTTGTGAGTTCTATTGTCTTCGCTTTGTCGCTGAATGCAGTTTCAACTCACTTCCCACTCACGACTGAGCAAATAAGCAACTAACGAAATACTGGAGAACGCCATTGGATCGGATTTGATTCTAGGCTCGTTCTTGCCTGCTTTCTCTTCTGCTCTTTTGTAGTGAGTGAAAAGAAGAAGGAAAAAAAGAAGTTCATCTGTTAAATGAATTAACTCATTAGCGGACGACAAATTGTGCATTTCGAGACAAGTTGGAAAAAATAAAACATCGAAACAACCACAAGAACAACAACAACGAATGCAAAACCATACGAACTCGTACTCAGCCCTCAAGAGTGGTGGACGATGGTTATCCGTTGACCACTGAGTGTGGCTTGTGTTGTTCTTGTTGTTGTTTTCGTTCTCAACTGCATAAAGCAGCATTTGAAATACTAATGGTCCAAAACGATCTTACTTTCAGTGCTTCATGTTATTGTCCTTTGCTCATTTCAAGTGCTCATACATTCGTTCTCTGTTCTTGCCTATGGGTGGTACTTGCATATATCCTCATCATCTGACGCACTTCATAGTGCTCTCTCCCTCTCTCTATCACCGACTTAACCACTCAAGAGCATATTTCGTTATAAGTGGACGTTCTTACGGTCTCAAAGAAGCTTATTCTACAGAACCTAAAGAACTTTTGGACAATTCGATGCAGTCCATTAAAATAAGAGTTGTACTTCTGAACACTTCAAAAGGTATCCGAATTATGTTTCTCTAAAGAGTCTACTACTTGAGGGGTGCGTACCAATGAAGATTCCTTTAAGAGTTGTTTTTATGCTCCCTAGAGGAGTGAATAAGGAAATATATCAAGAGGTCTCCTAACGATAACTGCGAAATCCTTCAAAGTTGAGTCCACTTGAAATGGCACAATTTTGAACGCTCTGGAAACGGTCTTTGTTACTGAGGGTGCCTACTACTGAGGGTCTAATTGATGGTGATGGGCGCTCTGAAAAGCAAAAATCATATTGAGACTTATATATGTATTATTTGTATTATTAGGAACTCAGAAAATGGTTTGCTGGGTGTTCGCAAATGAGCAATGCTCTCGAGCAATGCGTCTTTATCACTCAATTCAAATCTTTTTTGTTGTTGTTTTTTTTGTTTGGGTTTACTTTGGTTGCCTGTTTTTTCAATTAAAACGCTCGATAATTATTTCGATGAAGACCTTTATATTAAGTAAGCTGTGAGAATAACTGCAAAGGGCGATTACTCGATCAGTGTTTGGGTTGATATAAATGAATAGCTGCCCTCGGCCAAAAATGTTAAACAGTTTTAGGTCGCAGTATTTGATATGATCCTCGAAATTGGTCAACAAGAGTTAGGAACGCTTGTAAGTGTAGAAATCCCAAATGTTTTATGGACCCTTTTAAGGAAGTTCTGATATCCACAAAAATTATTCAGCTGATAGTAAGCGGACTCTTGATTTATTAAGCAGTCAGCCATGGATGATTTTCCCTTATTGATAAGTTGCCGGCATCCTAGACAAGCTTCTTCTTCTCCGACCTTTTCAACGTTTTCATTTGGAAGGTATTAAAAAAAGAGATATTTTCGATAAAGTGTTTAAGAAAAAGATTGCAGCTTTGAATATATCCATTGTTCGGAGTTGTGTTGTATCACGTTGACAAATACTTGATTTCTTCTGCATACAGAAATAGAAAGCCGTGTTCAATAGGTTTCATTCTTAAACTAACCTAGAGTCCAAAAATAAGATCAGTGGTACAACCATAGATACTTCGTGAAGTTGTAAGAGAAAAAAAAAGCAAAGCTGGTTCTAATCGCCTCATGAAAATGTACACATGAATATTAAGACATAAAAGTCAGTTCTTCAAAGGACAACAATATGGTTTATTAAGAATTGTTTTAAATGACTTAATTGATAGTTTTCCGTAAGGACAACCAACCTCATATTTAACAGAGGTCAGGTCATTAAACCATCACTAATCAAATTTGCACCCAAATAATTTTTTCGGTGATGTATTTTTAGGCACGGTCGCGCTTCCTGACCTTAACACTGCCGGTGTGTCCATTGTCAGAACGGAAGTGCAATATTAGAGCACTTTGTTTAGTGTGTGGGCCAGGACACGTGCAACTGCTTGAGAAAAGACAAACAAATGCGTATCTGTTGCAGACATATGTTTTTTTTTTCTAGTTAAAAAATGGAAATACGAACACTCGAGGAGTATGCATGAAGTCGCTTACGAAAGGTAGCCCAATTGGCACCGCATACCACATCGATCCAAACGGTTTCATGCGAAAACGCCGGTTAGTTATATACGAGGTGCTGCCACGACTGATGTAAACAGATAATTCGCCGAATCGTGCCTGTCGATGTTTTGCAATGAAAGGTTATCTTTATTACTGGAAATAGGCATTGTATGCATACGTATATTATAAGTAGTCTTGAATATATCATGTTGCTAATATGAAGAGAAAGGTTCGTTGGACTTTGGGACCTTTGCTGTGTGGACAGAACAAGCGTTTTTGCAGCTTGGAAACTCAGATTGGTTGACACTCGTGTTGTTTAATTTAGAGTCAAGTTTCCAAAAAAACAATTTTCGATAAATAAAACGTTTCAGTTCATAACGGGCTTTAGTTCATCAGTAAAATTTGCTGTAGGAATTCAATTCGAAACTGTCACAAGATTTGATACCTCACTATACCAAGCAGCACTTGCAGAGCTTCGGGAAGTACTGGGTTATAAAGTAGAGGACGTTAGCAAGTTCTAGATAGGGCTACTAGCTCCAGTGGTGTCTCTCAGAGGCATGCCATGATTATAGTAGACATCCGTTGTAGTCCCTCGTAAGACAATTGAATTTTATAGCAGAGCGTATTGAATACAACATGTTTCTAATTCATTCTGTCCTTCTCCAGGCCTTGCGTTTACACTGCAAACAATTTAAGCCGGAGTGGTGGTTTAGGGGTTTTTACGTCTAACGAGTACATTTACAATTTAGCAGGGACCTTTCTCAATAAATTTCGTGTTGGGAGCTCGAAGCTGTTATACTTAAAACAATTCGAAATCTTTTTGTTTGAAAAATCTAAACTCACAAATGCATTTGTTTATGGTTTTTCTTGTTTTATATGTAAGTAAATACTATAAATACTGAATATTTATTATAGATACACCAGATAGAAGAATTCATGGCTTATAAATTTTGATGGTCCAAGTACGCTGCCTTATAATACAATAAAAGTTTAGTGCGGACCTTACTCAGAGGGGCGTTGTTAATCATTCAAGTTGAGTCTTGAGTCAAGTTGAGTTAGCTTCTTCCAACGGCAAGAGAGGTTCAACTTTTCTCGTGGAGCTGCCGCAGTCGGTCGTGTTGGCGTGCACGATGCTCCATTAGAGTACCGCTGCTTCGGTTGCTGCCTTACCTGTGGCCTGACGACTACGTATTTTTGTAATATTTTGCTCTGCCTTCTAAGTTGCCTTCTCTGCAATTCGCATTCAGGATGTGCTATACCCGATTCGAGTATTAAGATTCTATCAATTCCGCCATTGTTGAGCTTTGGTTGCTGACCCAACTTATTCATGGTCAGCAACCTTTCCAAAGGCGCTTTATTCCTGCTTTTGTTTTGATATTGTCTTCCAATTGCTCCTTCATCCTAGGCATAACCATAGCTCGCGCATATGACACTATGTCGCTCGTAATTAGACCAGTTATGTTTGTGGATTGCAACAAGCTTTGCCGGTAACTTGAGAGTACCCAGCCTCTGCCTTGCTCAATCAATTGAGTTGGTCCGTTGCTGTTGGTACTATCGTAGCACCTATGCATAGCGCGGGCAAAGCAAAATGAAAAGTTAACCATTACATGGATTCGTTAATTTAGTGGTGGAGTGTGTCAGTTTTGCGTGAGACCAAAACTCTCAAGGGCGCAAGGGTAGCATATCAGTAGTACGAGTGCTTGGGTGAATAGGCGGATTGTATCGTGGAGATCCCCACGTACCAGCGCAAAGGGTACGACGAGTCGAACTCGTCAGAACATTTATAGGCTGCCTGGCTGAGGGTATAGCCAGATCGAATATGGGCTGGAATGGAATAGATGTGTTTTGACAGAATGTGCGGCTCGCGGCTCGCGGCTCGCGTCTCTCTCGTTGCGGAGGGTGTGTTGTTCTCCTGTATTTTCTCTGAAAGAGTTCTGGTTTCTTCTTGGTGGAGTTCAAGTGCTACACAGAGCGGAGCTACTTAACGCTCTGAGAGCGGTCATCAGCGTATGAGAATATTTTTATCTTTGGCGGTGGGTGTGGGAGTATGGTTATGTAGGAAAGAAGAAGAAGAAAAGAAGACATGAGAGGACGTGATTCTTGGAGATTGTCTCCCGTGTAGGTAGATGAATAGCTAACGCTTGGAGGTGTTTGTCTTCGTTATGTCCTGCATGGGAATTTCTGTAGTGATGCAGTGTAGTGTATTGGAAGTGGGATGGTGGAGAGAATCGTGGACCTATTATTTTAATGGACGGGGGAAAGTAGCGATAACCATTTATCTTAACCGTTTTGACGACATGAACATTTGTCGTTGCGGTTTTTAGGTTTGCCCTCTTTCACCAAAAGGCCCTGTAGATATCCAATTTTAGGCTTCAATGCACTTTGTAGTGCCAGCTGGCCAGCTTGACGGATTGATAATCCGTATACCTTTCCGTAGACTTCCAAAAGCCATCTCAAAATTTAAGCAGTCGAAAAAGTACAAATTAAAAATACAAGAAAATTTTAAAATATTTAAGAGCGTCGATCATATTATCATATTAGGTGGACCCACTGATCTAAACAAAAATACGTGAAAGAAACACTTGTTTGCTCTTTAAGGGGGAGAACATTTAATGTGGCTTAATCAGATTTGACTACATCTCTCTTTGAATATGGTATCGCGAAAATAGTCACGCTGAGCTGGAATGGCGTAATGTGCTCGTTTTCAGCAATTTCCATTGTATTTGCCAGAGTTCTTAGCGATGTGGCGGCAATTTACTGGCGGATGTTGGCCCTAAGTTCGTCGAGGGACAAATTGCGATTGGGCGGTTGAGTTGGAATTATGGCGCGTAGAGCTTCGTAGTCAAAGTTGACACTGCACGGATATAGATATTACATATTATTCGGAATTCGGCAACAAGCATAACGAACTTCGGCTTACCTTATTGGCAGTATCAATATCCATTTTCTGAATGGCAGCCGATGCGTCTCTAACATTCGAGGTGGCATTTGCGGTAAGAGCCGCCTCGCTATTGGGTCGCACCAACCGTTTGAGATGGTCATCATAGCGAGCGGCTGTGAAGTTGTCGTTAACAACTTCAGTGGCAGTGGATATACTCGAATCCTCGGAGGCATGTACGTCTATGTTAGGCGAACTTGACAATTTTTCGAAGTCGTTTATTCCGATCATCTTGCCATCGTAGTCGAAAAATAAATTCAAAACGGGATTCGGATTCATTTGTTGCCCATCCATTCGTTCTTTAAAATTAATTTAGCTTTACAAAAACAAAAAACATATTTCACTATCACAATTTCTTATTTTAATATATATATTTTCTATTATATATATATATATTCTAGGTCCACACTGCTTTATTAACTTCGGACTACTGTTCAAATTTGCCTTCGGTTACGGATTTGTATTCGAATCGCGGACGAACCAACTGAGTCAAGTTGCATGCATCTGCGACGGCGTAATTCGTGTGTTTACTCTACCGTTATTTTCGCTCACTTTAGTCGCTCATTTATGTACTAAGCTGTTCTTCTTGTGGTTGTTGCAAAGAAACAGTTAGCATTAGTTGTTGTTACTCGAGCGCCACTGTTTCTCTATGCACTCACTCTTCTACGCTTAATCGTCTACTGGTTTGTTTTTGTTTTTTTTGTGAGTTCTATTGTCTTCGCTTTGTCGCTGAATGCAGTTTCAACTCACTTCCCACTCACGACTGAGCAAATAAGCAACAACGAAATACTGGAGAACGCCATTGGATCGGATTTGATTCTAGGCTCGTTCTTGCCTGCTTTCTCTTTTGCTCTTTTGTAGTGAGTGAAAAGAAGAAGGAAAAAAAGAAGTTCATCTGTTAAATGAATTAACTCATTAGCGGACGACAAATTGTGCATTTCGAGACAAGTTGGAAAAAATAAAACATCGAAACAACCACAAGAACAACGAATGCAAAACCACACGAACTCGTACTCAGCCCTCAAGAGTGGTGGACGATGGTTATCCGTTGACCACTGAGTGTGGCTTGTGTTGTTCTTGTTGTTGTTTTCGTTCTCAACTGCATAAAGCAGCATTTGAAATACTAATGGTCCAAAACGATCTTACTTTCAGTGCTTCATGTTATTGTCCTTTGCTCATTTCAAGTGCTCATACATTCGTTCTCTGTTCTTGCCTATGGGTGGTACTTGCATACATCCTTATCATCTGACGCACTTCATAGTGCTCTCTCCCTCTCTCTATCACCGACTTAACCACTCAAGAGCATATTTCGTTATAAGTGGACGTTCTTACGGTCTCAAAGAAGCTTATTCTACAGAACCTAAAGAACTTTTGGACAATTCGATGCAGTCCATTAAAATAAGAGTTGTACTTCTGAACACTTCAAAAGGTATCCGAATTATGTTTCTCTAAAGAGTCTACTACTTGAGGGGTGCGTACCAATGAAGATTCCTTTAAGAGTTGTTTTTATGCTCCCTAGAGGAGTGAATAAGGAAATATATCAAGAGGTCTCCTAACGATAACTGCGAAATCCTTCAAAGTTGAGTCCACTTGAAATGGCACAATTTTGAACGCTCTGGAAACGGTCTTTGTTACTGAGGGTGCCTACTACTGAGGGTCTAATTGATGGTGATGGGCGCTCTGAAAAGCAAAAATCATATTGAGACTTATATATGTATTATTTGTATTATTAGGAACTCTCAGAAAATGGTTTGCTGGGTGTTCGCAAATGAGCAATGCTGTCGAGCAATGCGTCTTTATCACTCAATTCAAATCTTTTTTGTTGTTGTTTTTTTTGTTTGGGTTTACTTTGGTTGCCTGTTTTTTCAATTAAAACGCTCCATAATTATTTCGATGAAGACCTTTATATTTAGTAAGCTGTGAGAATAACTGCAAAGGGCGATTACTCGATCAGTGTTTGGGTTGATATAAATGAATAGATGCCCTCGGCCAAAAATGTTAAACAGTTTTAGGTCGCAGTATTTGATATGATCCTCGAAATTGGTCAACAAGAGTTAGGAACGCTTGTAAGTGTAGAAATCCCAAATGTTTTATGGACCCTTTTAAGGAAGTACCGATATCCACAAAAATTATTCAGCTGATAGTAAGCGGACTCTTGATTTGTTGAGCAGTCAGCCATGGATGATTTTCTCTTATTGATAAGTTGCCGGCATCCTAGACAAGCTTCTTCTTCTCCGACCTTTTCAACGTTTTCATTTGGAAGGTATTAAAAAGAGAGATATTTTCGATAAAGTGTTTAAGAAAAAGATTGCAGCTTTGAATATATCCATTGTTCGGAGTTGTGTTGTATCACGTTGACAAATACTTGATTTCTTCTGCATACAGAAATAGAAAGCCGTGTTCAATAGGTTTCATTCTTAAACTAACCTAGAGTCCAAAAATAAGATCAGTGGTACAACGATAGATACTCCGTGAAGGTGTAAGAGAAAAAAAAAGCAAAGCTGGTTCTAATCGCCTCATGAAAATGTACACATGAATATTAAGACATAAAAGTCAGTTCTTCAAAGGACAACAATATGGTTTATTAAGAATTGTTTTAAATGACTTAATTGATAGTTTTCCGTAAGGACAACCAACCTCATATTTAACAGAGGTCAGGTCATTAAACCATCACTAATCAAATTTGCACCCAAATAATTTTTTTGGTTATGTATTTTTAGGTACGGTCACGCTTCCTGACCCTAACACTGCCGGTGTTAGTCATAACAGGCTTTAATTCATCAGTAAAATTTGCAGTAAATAAATTTTCAGCATGAACCAAAGAATGTGTGATTTGTTATTTTGCTTTTGTTAACGAAAGTAATGTCTACCCCGTTGCGGTCACCACTATCAGCTTAGCAGCCACTGGGCTTTCAGTCGACTTTTCTCGGAATGGTTGCATTGGTGACGCTGACGAGGATGCGGCACAGGCTCAAAAATTCACAGAAGAGGGGTCTAATTAGCTGGCTCTGCGGGGGAAAAACCAAGATGACAACTTATTCCGACTAAAAGTTCTCACTTCCAGCCTCCACAAACTTTTACTATACAAAGATTCAAAAATAGAATTGGGACCTTGAATCAGACGCCTATAGCAAATGTGTTCAAAAAATAGGTGGGCTTTTTTTATTTCTCGGGCTACGTGTTATAGATTTTCGATTTTAAATATTGTTATGTTGGTACACATAGGTTTGCCGAAAAAAGCCTAGGCCCGGGAATTGCACAGAAAATAGTGTTAAGCTTGGTTTATTTTAACAGCTGAAGTAAGGCGTTTCCTCCAGAGCTGTGTAGATGGGACTGCTGCAGAAGGTTTAGTGTATCACAATCGAACATATGACATATTCTCATATGTTCGCTTTTATCGAAAAAAGTGGTGGTCATTTTCTCATAGCATAGCTATAAGTAAAAAAGATCGCTTTTTGATAGCAATGCCTGTTTCATCTGGTATTCGGTCTCCTTCATCTGCTTAGAGACCTCTGGGTTTATTACCTGTTTACGTCCTTAGCGGAAAAATATATGTGAGTGTGCTTAACACTCAAAAGCTTCTGATGTGAAACGTGGGTCTATTAAAAAAATGATATTATTTTTTCCGTCCGCCATGGGTTATGAACCACGACCTATGGGACGGCAGCCGTAGTACACTTTAACTAGGTTACCGAGTCGACGTATACATTCAGGCAGGCAAATGGTTTAACTGTAACTGAGAAGCGACCCGAATGACTTCGTATGCCTTTGTGCGTAAGCCGATGACGAAGTTTGATTGTATGCGAGCATTACGCTTGTAGAATTTCACACGGCTGAAACCAAAGATGTTTCACATCAAAAAAAAAATGAAAAAACTTAGGGGAAAACTCCCCTAAAAATTGCATACTCAACTAATTACATACTGAACTAAAAATCTAAGAAAATTAAAATTTTTAATTTATTAAAAAAAAAAACCTTAAAACACTAGAAATCATAAAAGAAAGCTTAGGCTAAAAAATCAAATTTAATTTAACAAATTTAATTTTATTTAACGTTTTCCCTTTCGACTGATTGCCATTTTCATATTTTTTTTTTATGATTTTGCTTAGAGTCAATTTTTCGAGCAGTGTTTACATCAACAACGCTTGAAAGCAAGAAGAGCAAAATAAAAAATATGAAAAAAAATTATAACAATAAAATTTACGAGAAGGAAAATAAAAAAATAATTGTTAATTTTTTTGTAGCATTTTTACTCCTTTTTTACCATTATCTCGTTTAATAATAATATTAAAAATAATAGTAAATAAAACACCACAGTCATGTTTTTAAAAATTATGAACAAAAGGAAAATTGTAGTAAACAATAATGTACAAAAGTATTTTATTATTATTTCTTTAATAATTACAAAAAATTTCAAAGAATAAAGAAATAAGAAGAAAGTAAAGAGAATAGTAGAAATAGTGGAAAATTGAACTGAAGTGAAGACTGAGTAGTGTGAAAGGAAGACAGTAATATTTACAAGTGGCGCGCGTGACAGGAAAGCTAGTGTGGCAAAGTAAGAGATAGCGCTAGTAAGTAGCAAGTAAATAGTAACGATAACGATAACGATAACGACAGAAAATGAAATACAGCTAAAGTGAGCGAGAGATGGTGTCTAAAAAGGACAGAGCGCATGAGAGCGCGCATTTGATTGACTGAAAGTTTTACAAAAAAAAGCAGAGTTGGAAGTTGCTCGGCGTTACGTAACGTTACTCTTACTACACAAATCTGTATTTTTTACAATGTTGTTCTGTTTTCTTTTTTTCTCTTCTAGCTTTTAATTACTTTTGTTTCGTTTTATTTAATTGCTGTTTTTTTTTTAATTTTACAAATAAATACCAAAAACTCCTTTGCTGTTGAATGATATTTTTCTTGCCTTACCTCGTGCGCTTCATTTAACATTTAACATTTAAAAATTTTTAATGTTCATATAATGAATTTTATCTTTTTTTGTTTGTTTTTAAATTATGCTAAATTTTGTTACACCCTAAAAATGTTAAAAAAATTTGCTAATAAAATTTGGAGTCGCTGAATTTTGTGTTGTTGGTTGTTTTGATGAGCCTAAGACAATATATGTTTTTTTATGTTTGAGTTATGTACATATTGTAAATATGTATGTGTGTGTGGGTACGTTCATGTTGCATTTTCTTTTTAATTTTTGTTTTGTTTTAAATTTAATAATTTTAACTTTATTGACTTTGTTGTTGTTGTTGTTGCTGTTGCTGTTGCTGATGTTGCTTCTTGACTTGACTAATATTTTCGGCATTAGACGGTTTTAACTATTGTTGTTGTTGCTGCAATAGTTGTTGTTGTTGTTGTTGTTGTTGTTATTTTTGTTGTTGTACTCATTGTTGCATTGCACACTGTAGCTTAGATCAGCGCTGTGATCAGTTTGGCCTTAAAGTTGACGAATTTTTCACTGGTGGCAGCAACGCGCTGTGTGTATTTCAAAAGAGCACAAATCATGACAGTGAAAGAGATAAATAGAGAACAAGTATAATCGTTAGATTATTTTTTTCTTACCAGTATTAAATCTTGCACAAGGTTTGCTAGACCACGATTGGCTAGCACCACCAGACGCGTCACTGGACCGGGAATACCCTCAGTGTAGCCATCGGCAGCCCGATTACTGTCACTATCACCATCGCTGCTCAAATCGCTGCTACTGCCGCTCACACTGTTGGCCGCCTCATCGCCAGCTTGTGTCTGTACGCTGCCTGAGAAAAGCTAAGTGTGTAAGAGAGTACGAGAGTTATAGAGTTAATGCCAAACTTTTTGCAATTCGATTGTTCTGCTTACCCGCACAATGTCCAAGAGGAAATTACCTGAACCGCCGGCACCACCTTTACCACCAGCATCGGCACCGCTTGAACCGCCCGCTAGACCAGCGCCGCCAAAGTTCAGGAACCTTTTAAAGAGATTACTTGATTGTTGAACCAAAAGAAAAGGGGCGAAAGGAAAGGGGCATGCAAGCATGTTGTTCGATTAGTGATGTGTGTGTGTGTCGCTTCAAAATTTCGAATAGCTAAGATAGGAATATTAATCGATCACGAAAGAGTCGATAGTATAGTTTAAAGCCAATTTCATTGCCTTTTTTTGGTAATAGTGTATGATCGGTGTATATGCATAAATAATGAAATGTGAAATTACCTCTTATTTCTGTCATCCAAATCGGCTGTGTCCTCAGCCGAGTCCAATGTCAGCTCATCGATGGCCGGCGATTTCGATTCCGATAACTGCAGATCGTTGGTACTGATCGATTTGGCATCATTGGCGGCGGCATTATTCAACGACGGCAGCTCATTGTTGAAGCTTAATTGTATTTGTTCAGTCGATTTAATTGGTAACGGTATCGGTTGCTGTTGTACGGGCGACGCTGCAGCGGTAGCGGCAGCAGCTTCGGCTTCCTTTACTTGACGTGCAACGCGTATAGTTTCCTCCAGTTGTTTATTAATTGCAGACAAATCGATTTGTGTATCGGTTACGCCAGTCTATATGACGTTGTGTTATCGAAGTAATCAGAAGAGTGAACGACACAGGGGATGAACGTGTTCAGTTACCAACACCGTTATGTTGCGTAGATTTCACGGTATTTAACGATTAGGTAACGTATCATTCCATGGCGTGCCATCATATCATAGTATTCCCATTCAATTGAGTTCAGTTGAGTTTAGTCAATTTGTTGTTGTTGTAGAGTTTAGCGAAATTTTGAATTTTGACGTTGATTATGTGCATTTCATGTTGTGTTTGTTTTGGTGTCATATTTTGTTGTTGTTGTTGGTGTTGTTGTTATTTTTCGAGATATTGGTGGAATCAAGATAAAATTCGTGTTGTTGTTGTTGTAGTTGTGCAGTTTTTTTTTTGTTTTTTTTTTTGATAGGAATTTCGAAATAAATATGGAAACAGCAAGGATATTAGCGTAGAGCAGAGTGTGTAAGTATGAAGGATAGAGAAGGGGCGCGTTTAAGTTGGAGAGTGAGAGACAGCGAGAGTTAGATGAAAGAAGGTGATTGGTTGAGTGTTCGTTAGTTAGATAGCATTTCGAGGACGTGGCGTGCGTTTATCGATTATCGTTTATCGTAATGTTAACGTTTGAGTTCGTTATCGATACATTGATGTTACAGGAGAGATGTTTTTGAAATTGTGTTCGTATTTTTATATTTTTATTTACATATTTTTATTTTTATTTTGTTTGTGTTTGTAGTGTTTCGTTTTTCGTGTGTGTAGTTGTAGTGCCAAACAAAGCCAACACAATTTTTTATTGTTTTTGTTTCAATTGAATTTGTTTAGTTTAATGAAAATGCACGTGCACAAATGCATGTATTTTTGTATACATTTGATTGATTTTTTGATACATCGATTTGTTTTTTATTGTTGTTGTAATTGTAGTTGATGATTTCATTTTGAATACGATTTTTTTTTGGTTTATGGTGTATTTGCGGTATTTGCAGTAATTTACGGTACGGTGTTTTTTATAATTGAATTTGTGTGGTAGGTTTTTTGTTACATTTATTCACAAATCGAATCGATAATGGAACATGAAAATAAAGAGAAAAATAAATAAAAAAAGAGAAAAACAAAAAGCATGAGAATTATGAATTTTTGTTTCAACAAATTAGCCAATATTTTCATTTATGGTTTTCACTGTAATTTTGTATGTTTGCGATATTATTTAAGCTAAATTTTTATTTAACTACGAAATAGAAATGTAAAGCAAATTATGTAAAGTTCTCAATGCGTTGCTAAGTAGATTTATAATTAAGTGGGATTTGATGTTAAGTCTGATTTACTGACTACGCGCAAATGTAAAGAATGGCGTCGAACATTAACCGCTGCGGTAACGACTTCCATTCGGCTGGTTTACGTGTAAGTATGCAGTAAAGTTGGTGTGCTCATTGAGTTCTTTAAATCAAGAGTAAAATGAGTGAGCATAACAAAGCGAACATTTCAAGGACTTTATACATATTTGCGGCGTAACTTGGAGCCTGCACAAGCAATGAGTATTTTAGTGTTACTCGTGCACAAATTACTCAAACGTCTGAGTGGCGTGGGCAATTTACATTTACAATTTACGTAGACATAACCGTGTATATAACATTAAAATACATATATTATATAAAAGTACATTATGTTTATTATTAACAATAAAAAGTTGTTAAAGAATCAAATAAAAAAAATAAAAAAATAACAACAATCAAATAAAGAAACAAGTACAGTTATACCGAAAACATGTTCACTTGAGAGAACAGAGACAGACAGCAAACAAGTTGTTAAGCACGAGTGAACGACCGAGCGAGATATAGTGACAGACAGTGATAGAAAGTAGTAGAGACAAAAAAGAGTTAGCTATATATATATATATATATATATAGCAGCGATAACGTGCATGATAAGAAAATATATAAACCTTTAGAGAGCGAGTATTCTTAACAGCAATTGAGCGATTTTTTTACAGTGTATATGAACAAGACAAAGAGAAACTTGAGAGTGACAGAGAGAGAGAGAGAGAGATAGAGAGAGAGAGAGACAGCGTTAGACTCCAATAAAAGATGTATTTTTGTCTTATGTAAAAAGGGGATATTTAAGTATAACAAAATTTCGTTAAATTTTTTTGTTTTTGCCAATAATTTTATATTTTTGCCGTTGCCGTTATTGTGAGTTCCGTGGTTGCCAATTGGTTTTGCTGTTTTTTTTTTGTTTGTTTTTTTTTTTTGTGGAAATAAAATTTTTATATTAGAGACCAATTCATTTGTTGTTTACTGTAAAATGTTGCTGTTTGTTGTTGTAGCAAAGCTGTTACACACATTTTGTTGTTGTTGCTTTTGAGCGCGTCTTATTCAGTTGAAGGTAATTCCTCAGTGGTTGCCTGCTCCGTCGTGGTTGTTGTAGTTGAACTCGATGATGACGATGCGGATGATGCATTATCATCATCATCGATTACTTTGTTATCGTTATCGTTAACGTCATCATTCTCTGGCTCAAATGTAGGCAGCTCGATGGTAACCCTGGTGCCGTTACTACCGCTGCTACTTCCGCTGCTCGTTGTAGAGTTACCTTTTGTCTGCTCATCATCATCATCATCAAAATCAGCATCAAAATTGGTGCGTGCACGATTCGCCGAGTTGCCCTGTATCGCAGTGCGCAGCACAGTGGGTCCAAGCGTGCGTAAAATTTTCGAAATTATTCGATTTGCTTGATCGTCGATTTGCTACAACAACACCGTGGGGTTCGTGTATATGTGTTGATTGTTGTCAAATTGTCGAAGTGGTTTGTGCGAAACGGGTGGAGGAATGTTTAAGAATATTAAAAATTTTTTTTGTACAATTTTTGCATTACCAATTCGATTATGCTGTGATTTATGTATAATTTTGTCGAATGTTTGATTTTTTAGAGGGTGCGGGAGAGTTGCTACAATTACATGGTTAAAATATTTTTCAACTACAATGAACGAATATTATGTGGCACATATTTCGTTATTAAAAGCGTTCGGTGTTGGGCTTTGTTCGAAAAGAATTTAACAATTCGGTTTTGAGTTCGAATTTTGAAAAAATATTTATATAGTTTGCGAAAGTGTGGATTCAATAGAATTCAATAGAAAGAGGAAACCGAATGGAAAACTCCAATATAAGATCGTAAATGTTTGGAGCTGATTTAAGAGCTGGAATTGCTTTATTTTTTGGCTGCCAATTTTATGCAACAAATTTGGATGAACGTTTTCAATGTTTGTACCACATATTGCTAAGGGCGGAATACGAAAATGTGTCAATCAAAAGTGTTGAATAACGGGAAAATTTATGAATTTCAAAGTAAAGATGTTTTTGCTATGATATTCGTGAAAAACGGTAAGTAATGCGACGATTATGGTGTGGAAAATAAATAAATAACTCAACAAAGAAATACACGCTACAAAATTACAAATAAAAATGTACAATTAAATTAAAATCCACTACAGATGCCTATGAACCGTACAAAGTCGCAGCAGACGGTTTTATTATGCTAAAAGGGGGGATCGATAATAACGAATTGTTGATTGTTGAAATTGTTGTTGTTGTTGATATTGTTGTTCAGCTCGATTGTTTTCTTAGCTTATGTGGAGCTCGAACTCAATCGGTAACGGGTAATAATTTGGTTGTTTTAACTGTGGTGTTCTTAATGTTGTTGTTCTGGTCTGCCGATGTTGTTGTTGTTTTTGTTGGTAGTGGTGATGTTGTCGTAATTAATTTATCTCTGGTTGTAATAAAATAATTGGTAGAATTTAATAAGCGATTTATATCATCGATAACTGTTAGCAATTGTTTATCATCAATGTCATTGTTAAGATTTGCATTGAGTATTTTTGAAAATGGTATTTGTGTTGGTTGTGGCTGTGGTTGTGGGAATGTTGATGATATTGACGTTGATGTATTGTCGTCCGTTTTTGGCATTGAAATATCTAGTATATTTTGTGTTGTTGGTGTTATCTTTGGCGTTGTTGTTGTTACTGTTATTGTTGATTTTGTGGTTTCAATCGAAGGATTAAATGCAACTGTTGTTGCTAAAGTTGTTGTTGTTTTTGTTGGTGATTTTGGATTGGATAAGGATATGAACGTGGTCGGGCTTGTTGTTGCTGTTGTTGTTGTTATTGTTGCAACTTGTGGTAATTGGGTGGTTATGCGCGCACTCACTTTATTATCGACTTTCGCCGTAGTTGTTGAGATTTTCCCATTCGAGTCATCATCGTCAAATGTTGGTAAATCGATTTTAACACGTACATTGTCGCCATCATTATTCTTAACATCATTAACATCCGAGAAGCTACTGCGACTGCCAAGTTCATTGCCATTGTTGTTGCCATTCATGTTGTTGTCGTTGTTGTTGCTGTTGTTGTTGTTGTTGTTGTTGCTGTTACCCTTGCCATTGTCATCAAAATCGAAATCGAAATCATCATCATCATCGTCGTCGAATGAGGCATCAAACGAGTTGCTTGTCGTTGCACCACCAGCGCTGCCACCCGAACGATTTGTATTCAATATTGTGCCTATGAAACTTGGTCCTGCAACTCGTATTACTTGCGCTATAATACGATTAACTATCGAGTCGATTTCCTATAATTGGAATTTCAAGAATTCGTATTGATAGGCGGGAGAGCACATAATCACACACACACGCACACACACACACACACGCTGGGTATGCAGTTACTTTGAAAATGTCTTGATGCCTTCGATGCGTTGCGATGCGATGTGATGAATATTATCTTTATGACTTCGATTACTGTTCCATGATTATGTGACGCTGCGATGATTTTACTTTATTTTATTTTTTTGAATTTGCCAATTTATCCGTTACTTTATATATAATCAATCAATTTTCGGTGGTTTCCAATTCGTTTCTTTTCGTATGTTTTTTTTTTCTGTGCTCGTGTGTGCTGTGTGTGTCTTCTGCAGTTCTGCCATCGAAAGAAGTGTTGATTTTAATTTTGAAGTTGATTACTCGTATTTTGGAATTGCGTCAGTTTTACGATTATCGTTAATTTACGTACTACTGTGCATATTACGCAGGTATGAAAATGTTAAGGGACTCAAGGTTTGGATTGCTGCTGCTAAGGTGATCAAATTCGTACTAAGACATGCAAAAGCGTCAAGAGATTTTGGTGCAAACGGAAAAGAGGATTTCAAATTTTTCAATTTTTTTCTTTGTTTTCCACACAAAATGAAATAATCAACGGTTTTTTGTTGTTGTTCAAACTCATATTATTTTTTAAGCCAATTAGTTTGCATTATTCGTTGTGCTCTGTTGATTGTGGGCCGACTTAAAAGCTAAGGTCATGCAACCCAACATGAATTCGAATATAAACGTTTCCTTGATTATTCGAAAAATACGCTCAATTGCGTTCAACTTGTTCGAATTCCGGATCGGGTGCAAATGTTGTCATATCAGCTGATAAACCTGCCACAGCATCGAGAATGTCATCAACCACTTCTTCGTCGCTAGATATATTGGCTTCATCAACATCGCCATTGGATTTGCCGTTGGTGCTGCGTCCAGTATTAGTTAAACCCGTACGACTTCGTCCATCTTCCAGATTAGGATTCAGTATTGTGCCCAATATGACGGGCCCAACATTGCGTAGTACATTATTGACTATACGATCTATTTGTACATTGATTTCCTAAGTGAGCGCATTTCATTAATGAGAAGTGGGAGTGTACATTAGATTTGTCGGCTAGCAATAAACTACGTAACGCCTACGAAAACAATAAGTATGTACTTGACAACAGCAGGCATCTGTCAGTACAATGAGTGATTGTCCGACACACCCTAATCAGGTATTTAGCACTCCGGCGGGTATTGCATATTGTTTATTAAAATTATGCTACTTGATACGAAAACACTTCCTATATACATTTTTTATGAATAATTGATAGAGCTACGCTTGTTTTCTTTCTATAGTAAAATAGCGTGTGACAAACCTACCAAATGCTAGACATTCGACATCAAGATCATTATCTTCATATCACATACCTTTGTTATATCGGGAAATAGCTCACGCAAAAGTCCGATTGTTCTTTTGTTTCGATCGGCGATCAACTGCTCTTGATCTTTGGCGCCAAGTGTCAGCACATCGATTTCCTGAAAGTGTACAAAATAATTTTCAGTTTAGTGTGAGTAGTTCACGTAACGTAAACTATCAAGCAAAGACAACAAACAAACAGCAATTTATAAAAACTATAAGGCAAAAAAATTTGCCAGCCTTGAAAAACAAATCGATTCAATTGCACGCCAAATTATATATGTAGGTGATTCACATACGAATTTATTGAAAATTGTGAATTTTTCTTACTTATCTATATAAGATATTCTCTATATCGAAACTTTACGCTTAAACTATATAACCAATTTTAACGAAAATATACTATTCGACAGGCTTTCATTTGCAGATGTGCACAATATTATTTTAATAAAATTAGTTGTGTATTGTGGTTGTAAAAGCAGTTAAAAATTGTCAACAACATACTTAGAAGAAAATATTACACACACAACTTCGCATGGCATATCGACGCATAACGCATAATCCTTCTTCGTGTAGCATACGAGCGTTGAGCCGAGAAGTGGTGAAAGAAAAACGAAGTCGTTAGTGAAAGCGCAATCGTTTGATCGAAGCAGCGAAACGAAAACAAAAATGATACTGAGAGAAAAATCGTTAAAGCAAAGCATAGAAACTGAAACGAAGACGGCCGTTGTAAAAACAACAACAACGAAGGTATGCGTTGATACTGATAGAACAATCGTTTGACCGAAAGCAGTAGCATAACGAAGGGCACGCGTTGTTGTTACTTATATACATATTTATTCATTCAGTTACATATTGAATATGTTTCACATCAAAAGCTCGTGAGTGCAGACTCACAATTTTTTTTAAAGTAGAAATTTATCTCCATAAATTTATCTCCTACAAAGAAGATTGTTGGATGATGTGGTGGTGTGATTATTTTACTTATTATTATGTTACTATAAAATTTTTCACAGCAATTCGAAAAATTAAATTAATAGATATTTAACTTCGAAAATTCGAAAAGCCAAAATTTTGAATAATTTCAAAAAAGCCAAGTTTCGCCTGATTTAAAAAAAGCTCATTTAAAAATTCAGCTCGAAATACATAATTTAAGTGTTTTGTCTTTCAAAGACAAGACACTTTCAAAATATACTTTGAAATCGAAGAAATGAAATCCAAAAGTTGCAGTTAAATTGTTCAAGCAATCAGTGGCACGAGTCATCATAACTGGTAACGATAATACCTACAGCAATTACACTTCAAAACTGCACTTGGTATTTTTAATGTTGTTGTTAAAGTTTACAGAAAGAGCAGCAGTAACAACAACAACAACAACAACAACAACAACAACAACATTAAAAACAATAACAAGAACAACAACAAATTAAGCAGAAACAACTCAGCTGCGACAATTGAAAACTTTGTTAGAGTTGTAGTTACATCTGTAGGAGAAGCGAGTCATAACAAAGTTGCTTGAAAAGAAAAGGCAATACAAACCAGAAAGGGAATCAGTACGATGGGGCCAGTGAGTAGGCTAGATAGAAAAATGCTATTTAAGCGCACCGTCTATCAAGTGGAGCATTTCAAAGTTATTGTCGGGTCACGTGCGAAATGTAAAACAATAAAACTGACACGATTTCAGTGTTGCGCCTGAAGTTGAGTTATCAGTGACACAGTCGGCAAATCAACACAATTGACTCGAAACTTGAACGGAAGTTATAAAGTTGGGCCCACTTACAGAAAAATCAACAGTTGTCAAAATGTCGTCGTGAGCTGATAATGAGCTGCGTGAGTGAATGCGTTCCTGCACTGGCTAATTCACACTGTGCTTTAATTAGACGGTTATTATGTTGTGTGTTGTGTGGCACGTTCAAATTCTTGCTATAAATAAAATTACTGGCTTGCTCAATTGCGAATTACAAATGAGCCGCGACGAACGACGTCATTCAAACGATTGTATTATATTTATAAGCATTTACTGTGTTTTGTCTTGATCTTTTTTTCGAACTCCCTTCCGCAGACGGAAGCTACTGACGTAAATGCAGACACGCAGACGCGTTAAAAATTTTTATGTGCCACAGAAAATAAAATAAATCTCACTCAAATTGCTGACAAGTCGTTGGAAATGCTCAAAGTTCTAGCCTGGCGGCTGTACAAAGTCAAAAACAGAGCTCGATGATTGAATTGAATTTTTTTTTGAAATTTTTTCTTTTTTTATAGAAGTTCAAAGTTCAAGTTTGAAATAGTTATAATTAACTGTAATGCCTACGTGCTTTAATAAATGCTGATTTCGATATGGAAGTGATGCACTTAATTTTCTTTCAAATAGAAGTTAGAAAATATATTCAAGTTTTTACTTGGTGACAGTAGGCACTCGAAATAGTACTTTTATGGTTAATTAAAATTTTTATTTCGAATTGATATTATTGTACAGAATTTCTGTTAATTGATAAAATCCTAGCTTGGCTGCAGTACAAAGTCGAACTTAATAATTGTTTATCTCGAAGTGGAGGCGTTGCACTAGATTTTATTTTCCAACATTATTTCGAAAAATTATTTAATTTATGTATTCTTTAATTCTCGTTTTTTTTTTTTTGCTGCCTGCAAGTTTCTCGCCTAAGGTGTAAAGTAGAAAAGTTAAAAATATATTAAAACAATTATTTTTTCAATACTTGAAGTCGGTTAAGGTCAGCCAATTTAATGAAGCCTAGTTGGCTCTTATGTATATATGCATATTTGTATTCCGTTTTAACTTTTTCTTTTTTACATCGCTTCTTCTTCTTGCTTTACATTAATTATTGTATATATTTTATCCAAATTCATATTAAGCTTTGCTGGCAAAGCTTAAATCTTGTTAGAATGCAATCGACATGTTTCGAAGCAACAAATTGTTTTATTAATGTGCTCAATTGAATTTCAAACGTTCATTTTTCATTGCATAAATAAATAAATTTAGTTAAGCAACTAATAGAAAAGTGTAATGTTGGCAGTTTTTTTGCACAATTTGCACTTTATCAAGTTAAGCCAGTTGACTACTAAAAAGAAGCTTTAATCCCGGCCAATGGCATGTCAACGCAACAGAAGCTTTGCCAATATTAACAGGTTATCGTTGGCTTCAAATATATAGTTTTTTTACTATATTTCTATTTTATTTTAAATATATGTTATTTGTTAAAATTCTTACATATTTCGACGAAAGTCATGTGAAGGGAATCTGTAAATATCGTGCCTGATTTTGATTGTCGTAATATAAGAACCATTAAGCAGCACTCATTAATTGCCCATTGTAGTTAGAGATTGAAAGTTGTTTATTATACAGATACGTCATTGCTTGAGTTCATAGTAAATATAATTGTTAATTGACTAGTGAGGTGTGTGCTTAGGGATACTTAAGGCTGTGATTTCGTGTATATATAATGCTGGACTGAAGGTAGAACAAGTGGTGTGATGTAGTTATAAAATATTATCGTTCATATTCAAAGCGCTTTTCACATTCTGTGTTATTGTCGAGTTTCCTTTATTTTTTTTTTTTAATTGAATTAATTTGGCTTCGAACTCGTATCCCAATGACAAATTTCTTTGGCTTGAAGTTAGTAAATGTCATGAATTAAATCGCTTAACAGTTTCGTCAGGTTCGAGGTTTTGCTTTGGAAGCTCTTATTTGCTACTACGATTGTGTACAATGATGTTTGAAATTTTTTTCCAACAAAGCCAGTTAAAAAAAGTACAGATCTGTGCGGAAAAAGACTAAATTGGCAACAATGTCTTTTGTTTCCTATGAAAGTCAGTATATAAAGCTAGTATAAAAAATATGGATTTGGCCCGTTATCGAGGAGTTACAATATAGACAAACTTGATGCTTAACTAGTCTTTAAAACCCAATGTGATAAGCTTAGTAATGCGGGTCTATAGTGCGCCTGTTGATAAGTGTTCATTTTCTTAAATAACTAGGAAATACAATGTTAAGGAAATACAATGATAAGATATGAAGTGAAGAATTTGTTTATATAATTATAAGTGATTGTGTTATTATTATGTATTATAATTCTATTAAAATTAAATATTTTTTAAGAACATGATAAACTTTTTACAATGTTTTTATAAGCTTGACCTGTATGTTTTTAACCAAATCTTTGAACAAGATTTTTACCGACTTCAGAACGTCAGATTAAACTGAAACTTTGCACACATACCAAGCACCGATGACAATACAATACTTTGACATCTTTGTCCTTATGAACTAACCAGGCTGTTCAGAATTAAATAAAAATGGCTAATTTTAAGCGCACTTTAGAGGTGGCCACATTACGCCACTCCCCTTTGCACATGCAACATGGCGCTTGCCAGTGTGACCAAGTCTAAGTTGGATGACTTTTTTTTGATAACTAATTTAGTTTTTATTTCGGTTTGCTAATTAAGCGTGTTTTTTAGTTTTTTAAACTATATTTTTAATACTATATAATAGCAAGTGCCTTGAAAAAAAAGTTAAAAAACAAAGTTTCCTATTCCATTATTGTTCAATTTGTTCGATTTCATACAAGCCGGAAATGAGTCTGCTTTCTGTTAGTAATAAAATTCTTTAATTTTATATACTGATGTTTTAAACAATATTTTCAAAAAAGCAATATCTATTCAAATTAATAGTTCAGTTTATTGAATAATAAGTTAAGTTCGATTCGCTGATCTGAACAGAGAAGTGGTAGCATTTAGATGACAATGAGTTTTTAATGCTACTGCCGAGCGATACTTAGTGGAAAAATTGTAGAAAAAATATATATAGATTAACACTTATTTCTTTTAAATATTTATAATTACTAATTTGCTTACTATTAGTCCAAGCTCAGTGTCGAAAGCAATCAAATCAAAATGCAAACTTCCTTTGTGCGACATACAAAAAGTTGTCCAGCTTCGTTTGCATAATATCTGCTATAATTTAAATCAAAGCTATCATAAAAAAAAAAAGAACAGACAATCTCTAATCATAAAATGCCGACATTTTGCAATACTCTGCACTGTGTCATTGTACCAATTGCAGGCGTTCATGGTATAAAAAAAAATAAATAAAAAAATGCGCTGTCAAATTGACTGCAATTTTGATTTGCGTTTTTTATGACTTGTCCATTTTTTCTCCTCTTTTCGATGTCTGGTTTAATTATTTGTTGCTGCAAAAATTTGTGTGTGAACGTAATTAAACTAAAATTTCAGGAAATAATTGCCTACATGCAATACATTTTTTTTGTCTTTTTTTTATTTTTTTTTTAGGTAGAAATTACAAAACTAACAAAATACCAAAAGAAAAAATGGAAAAAAGATATATGTTGTAGACTTATTGAAATTGTTGCATTTAATTTAATAGAGTTTAACAACAGCTGTCACTATCAGCGCTCTCATGCACATTAAGAGCATGACTTGCTTTTAATGTACAACGAGTTAAGCAAAGACTTCATTTCTCAATTATTTTATTTTAGACACTTCCTTTTTTGTTGTGTAGTGTTCTGAAGAATAATTGTCCTGATCAGTTACCCTTGCTTCAAACGAATTTTGAAAACAATCCTAATTAGTTCGTAATCGCTTATGCCTAAGCACTCATGAATAATTCTTAAACAATGATATATAGTAACGAGTAGCAGAGCTTAGAATCAAGAGACCAAGTTAAGAAATGCCAATGCACAAATTCGTGGTTGTAGCGGACTCATTGATGTACATACACAGTTTCCTTCTTCTTAGTGCCTATACAGGCTATTCTAATAAGACTTATGCTAACTAGCACGAGTGCAATGAACTGCGGGCTTGCTGTAATTTAACATAGCATTTGGACTGACTTGACTGCGGCGCGCAAATTCCGTTTGATTGGTGTTGTTTTTTTTTTAACTTTAAGTTGATTATTTCCAAGAAGCTACAACAAATGCATTAAAAATTTTTTATGACTTTACTAAGTCTTGAGTTGCATTGAGCGTGTCAAACAACAATTCATAATTGGCGCGACCAATTTCAAAGTGCAACAAAAAAAGAGACATCACGCTTAAAAAATTTGTAGAAAATCGTAAAAAAAATGCGGCAAGCTACAAATGAATTACAACTTGTAAAACGATGACAATAATAAAAACGACACCATAGTCAAGTAAACATTAATTGAAGTCAAGTGAAAGCAACGAAGAAGAGTAGGAGAAAGGCGTTTCAAGCATTATATAATACTAAGTACTCAAATGGTTTGCGTGATAGAGAGATGGGGAGAGATCTTGCACAGTAATGACTGACAAGCTCAAGCTCAAGTTCAATACATTTGTGAGTAAGAGAGCGAGAGTTAGAGAGAGGATTAAGAATTAACAATCAAAAGAGGTTAGTTGCGGCTACACCATAATTGCTATGCTCTTCACTCCCATAGATAACCAAATATTTCGATGTTGAATTTTTTCTGTATAGTTTTTAATAAAATCCATTCATCCTGGAGTTTTAAAAACACAAAATTATTAAAGTCCTGTTAGAGTCTAAAAGTTTTAAAGGGATGGGTTAAAAATCAAAAAAAAAAAAACAAAAATTGCTTTTTTCAATAAGAATTTTACGTTAAGCCATTCAGTGTTCACTTCTATGGACGCAATAACATTTTTCTACAATAAGTTAAAACTTAATATGTCAAAAAACAAAAAGAAAAAAGTCATAATAGGCATTTAAAGTTGATCCATGCTCTTATATGGTGGCGTATACAATAGGAGTTATTCAGATTTTTTATAAAGTACTAACTCGCTATTCTGCCATCGCGTTAATCTGGCGACGACGGTAATCTCCCGTTTTTGCGAGTCGAGATTAATCTTAATCAAACACTGTAATTCGTCGTCATTGGAAATCTACAGCTTGATAATTCGCCTACCACCTCACCTTCACAGGTATAACGATTACAGTTCTATACTTCGCCACATGGTCATAAGCAATCACTCTTTAGGTCGCCACATCAGACGAAGAAGTCATGTGCCGTCAAATCCGAAGATGCTCTAGTTGGCGCAGATATTTATGCCAAATGGGCTCAAGGAAAAGGAATGTCGTGCGATATGGTTATAAATTTACGTAAAATGTATGGTCAAGTTATTAAGAATATATATAAAAAAAATATTGTAAAAAACAAACCAAATTAGAGCACTTTTTTCGAAGCCTGAGTAATCAACTAACTTAGATTTTTAAATACAAATAAATAATTAGGCCCAAATAATCTTATTTCATTCAACTTGTTGTTCATATGTTAATCCAGTAATCCGCGTATGGTCGGATTTTGTGGCGGCGGACTAGCGAGATACTACTGTATTGTATATGTGGACAGATCTGAAACATTTTTATAGAAACTTGAATTTGAATTTGGGATTTGTAGTGGTCGATTCGAGCTTGGACGCCTTGGACAGACGCCTATGGTACGAGTAAAACGAAAGTTACGCTAAAATTTCAGTTACATAGCTTAAACAGCGCAGATTTAAGGAGTTTGCAGACATATAGCTGAATAGACGAACAACGAGTAAATATCTAAAACTCGTGCCGTAAAGCTGAGTTGAAATATTATTATGGTAATTGTCTCCGATGTCTCCCTATTTTACATACTTCATGACGACCTTATGATGATTCACTGCACGGCGAGTGTAATGAGTGCGTGCGGCTTTTTATTTTATTAAATTATTATTATTTTTTCGATGAATTGTTGAGAGACGCAGTTCTGTTGCACTTCAATTGTTTGGTTGCTTTCAATGTGTTATACCATTTGAGCATTTTAGTATTTGTTGTCGTTGTTGTTGTGCCACGTGCTAAGTATTTGACGATCTTTAACCAACACGAAATGTGCTTTGACTACTGACGTCTGACAAATGCACTGCCCTCTTTTTCATTACTATTATTATTATTATTATTATAAAATAACCGGCATTGTTTTCTTTTGACTCACTCACATTGCCATTAGATGCAAACGAATTTTTTTCGAAATCGTTGAAATTTTTATTTTGCTGTTGTTTTTACTTTTGTTGTAAGATTTATCAATCATTGGCTTTGTTGCTTCTCCTCAATTTATTTTATTTTTTTAGCTCAAAGGTTGAGTCACAACGTTTAAGCGTTTGTCAGCTTATCGTTACAACTGGTTAAATGCTTATAGACCTTTAGGGAACACTGAGTACTTTACAATGTACCCTGTGCCTTAAACCGAATCCTCCATTGAGGAAGAGGTCAGACGGAAGTAGGTAATTCAATAACCCCACCCAGCTGGTTTGTATATTGTGTAATGTGTAATGTGCGACCATTTATCTGTATAACGTATATGCGAGAATTCACATTACATTAGGATAACAGATTGCAGATTTATGCCTGCTTGTCGACGCCGGGCATCTGAATCGAACCCGGGCCTAAATTTTCTTGGCATTATGCTCAAAAGTAATAGTAAAATAAATCATTATTCTGTGACAATTGACATATTTCTTTTCCGCCTCGTTTAACGTGTCGTACATTCTCTCTTCATAAATAAGCTTTTGAATGAATGCTTTTGAATTTTTTTCTTGCCTACGCAGTTCGTACCGTAATTATCTACATTTAGAAAAAAAAATGAAGTAGACAGGTTGAAAATTTCGGGCAGCAGATAGAAACAAACGCTTTTTAACTGCTTGACCTGGCGTTGCCCGGCTTACATTTATTCCTTCATAGTATAATGCATGGCCTTACAGTAGTTTAGCAAAAACTTAATCCGAAAAGAAAAACATTTTTTCCTTTAAAAAATCAAAAAAGCATGTCAGTGTCTTCAATAGCGCAAAGGTTTTGTTTAAAAAAAAAATTATAATAGGTTCTATATGTTTTGCGTTAAAGCGTTACATAGAATTCCCATATAATGAATTTTATATAATAGTATAGATATGGCATAAGTTACAAACAAAATGTATCATAAAATTGAAATGACAAATTTATAAAAATCTATAAAAATTAAATAGGAGCTCGGTGGCTATTTTGTGTACGCAACAATTAGCTTTTTACAATCGAAATAGTTCCACACCAAAAGTATCTACCAGGTTAAAAAAAATAGCGGAAGAGTTCGCGTCATATATACGCCAGGTTACAAATATTACAATAAAGTACTCTTTGAGAGAGGTCAAGACGTAATAAAGGCGATAAGATTTTGAATACAGAAAATTTTTGTTTAAAAATATACCAAAAAACCGCGAAGGCTTTTTATATGACCCAATATATTCGTAGTGCATCAAGCAATGAAACGTGTTCAAAAGGGATGCCTAAGATTCTATTATCGAGAGTTTCAGGTTAACAGTAGAACAATGAATAATATTATAGGAATAAATCTAAGAAGTGCAGAGAACTGAACTTTAGCACACTACATATGTAAGTGCAAATGGGAATTTTGAAAGGTCCAAATTTAATTATATAATAACTTAGACTGCGACTATCGAATACTATATTATATAATTACACAGAAGTATACCGTCAATATATATATATATATTTTTTTTTTTAAATTAAGTAATAAAAATTTGCCGTTTCAGCTGAGTACGACAACAACAACAACAATAACAAGTTATAGCATTTAATTGACGTTCGGAGCGTGCCAAACACTGCGAGAAGCGATCGTCTTAGCCGAGTCAGCAGCGACATTGCACAATCGCTGAACTATTCGACCGTTAGACCGGAGCCAAGAGCCGCCGCCTCATTGTAGCAAATGACGATTGATTGGTATGTTGTTTAGTGGAGTGTACTATAGTCTCAACTCGACTCGACTCAACTCGACTCGAGTCTGGTTCGGGTTTGGCGCAGTGTGGCTTTGACGCACAATGACAGGCACACATCGAATGGCTTAAGTGTGATGCCGTTGAAGTCCACTGGCGTAGATTTGAACGCAGGCAAGAAAAAACATATATATATATGTATATATAAATTGAAAAAAAATTCTCTATGGCAAAAAAAAATTTACGTGAGCGAATGAGAAAGAGCCGGAGAGAGAGAGAGAACGGGAGAAGCGTTCCAATCGCACAAGTTAAGCCAAGCAAAACCAACTGGGTCCAATCGGCAAGCAGATAAAAAGTTGGTTGCTATTTGTTGTTGCTGCTGTTATTTTGATGTGTCGTGTCGTTGCAACGAATTCAGCTACTGCCACAATTAGTCGTCGTCGTCGTCGTCGTCGTCGTCGTCGCGCTGCTTGAGATGTGAATGCGCCTCAATTTGTGGCAAGTTTAACGCCCCTCCGGCTGTTTTGGCCAGCTGATTTGAATTTTAACTTGTTTTTTTTTCTTCTATTTTTGTTTAATTTTTTAAAATTTTTTTTTTTATATTTGAAAATTAAGTCTTTGGCGTCAAATCCTGTTTTTAAAATGCATTCTTCTTTTTTTTTTTTTTTAGTTCACTCTCGATTTTCGTCATTACTCGAATCGACTTGGCTTCAACTCGATTTGCTTTTGATTTCTTCTCGACTTTTCACAAACGAAAGTATTTTTGTGTGTCATGTGGCCGACTTCCTTGCAACTTTGTGCGATTTTTGTTGTCACGCAGGTTTGACTGCATTTTTTTTCTCATATCTTTTTTGTTTTGCGTCTGTTGCATATGCAACAGCTCCTGTTGACGGCAGCCGTCGCCTAAAGACCTAGTAAACTGAATTCAACATTAAGCTGATGTATGTGAAAGGAGTTTTTCTTATTTGTTTTTTTATTTTTATTATGACTTTTTTAGTGTGTTTTTAAGAAGTTACGTAGTTAACGTAATTATCGCACTTGGGTGTGTGCTAGTCTTTATGCGCTGTGGTACTTTTCCATACAATTGACTTAAAATTTGTTGTAATGGAAGGTTGGATGTTTGTGGATGGAATAGTTGAAAATGGCAATGAGGTAATACTGGCATTAGTTTACACAATAAGTAGTAATCAATAAAGACACATAGACCATTAAGACTTATGTAGCAAATTATATAGTCATGTTTAAAACTAGTAAAATCACATTTTCAGTATTAGTAATTGAGTCGAAGCTTATACGGTCGCTCATCTATGTTAGTCTATAATAGTTAAATGCATGCAAGCCCTACTAAATGAAGATATGAGGCCTTCGAGCACAACAAAAAATTCGATTTATTTAACGAACTGATCAGTATCGATCGCTGATTAAAATGTTTTTCTCTTCTCTTTCGCATGAGTTCAGTTGTTATTGGGTGTGGCCTGCATGTATTACATTCATATGTTCCACTTCAACATGTACAGTATTATATTGCACACAAATTTGCTGCACTATATTCTCATTGTGCACTGTACTCCTACAAGTGAAAGAGTGCAAACTTCTTCCAAATGAATGCTATGCTCTTTCATACGAAATTCATATGCTCTATTATGCGAAATGGAACGATGTGCAAAGGAATCAAATGGTGTTCAAGCATTTTATTGCCCTTTTCACTTACTTTACATACTCTTCAAGTAATTAAGTAAGTATTCTTCAAGTAATAAATGAAAACAATCGAACTGCGTCATTCACAAACACGACAGCTCCCTGGATTGATTATTTGATTGCCGAGCACTTTCACCTATGAGTTACGTTAGCATTTCTCACTAAACAATCTTAAAATTTTCAACAAATATTGACGCTAATTGCAAAAGTGAATCACCAAGTGGCTAGTGACAATGCAACTAACTTCTATGACTGGCGATTAAAATTGGGTAAAACATACAAAACATGCACTTGGCAAGTGTTGGGACCCTGGACAAGGTTTACCCACAATCTTAGTTCAATGTTTCATAAGCATTACTGAGTGCATAGTTTGAAAATTCGTCATGAAGCTTACAACAGAGAATGCAAGAGACATCGGAAATCCTATGAAGTATATTCTTCATCCATTGGAAGACATCAGTTGTTATAAATATGTGCTTGTCTCTGGCTCTGTACAAGATACTAGTTATTTAATTTTTGAACCAGAGTGCTGTATACGCATCTCATTACTAGTGGGATAGATATATTTGTGTACTTTTTGAAACCTTTTTTAAACCTCCTTTCATTATTTCTTGTTTTATTGCATTTGAATTTGTGGCCACAGATATGAACTGTAGAACATTGAAATTTCTACTATGAGCTTGCATGAATTCTGGTCAGTGATATCTAATGGTCAAAGTTTGATGGTTTTGATATCTCTCAATACTAAAATAGCGGCTTTCCATTTAGTCTTATTGAGTTATTTAATGTATATTGATGCTAAACATGGAATGCTCAAAGTTGCATTTTCGAGATTTATTACTGTTGTTATTTGATTTTAAAAAATCTGCCCACCAGAAAACTACTGGCGATGCTGCTGGTATAGCCATGTTGCCAGAAAGGTTGTAAAAAATGATGGAAGATATTTTGAGTAATACATATTGTAACAATTTTTCTCAATAAATGTATTTTTACAATAAAATATTATCAGAATTCATGCAAGCACCTAATAAGGATCGTAGCTCTGAGTCAATTTCAGATTCCTCTTGCCTGAAGTTGGTGAATTTTCGGCGCAACCTCAATAATGTTTTACTTGTTTTTATTATCAATATTTTGTTTTCAAGCAGCCTTATAAAACAATCTGTATGTTGGGTCTTTGTTGTGCTATGATGAGTCTACGAATTGTACTTACCTTGCCATTTGCAAGCGGTATTTGCAGTAGATCCAATTCCTGATTATTGGAAGGTAGTGGCACTGCATTCGCCTGCATGACTATTGCGCAGATGCAGAGGCAGCAGGCGGCCAATAACTGTGTATGTTGTTGCCTCATGTTGACTATATTTGTATGTGTGTGTGTGTGTGTGGGTTAGTGCGTATGTGGTGGGTGTGCGTATGTACGTATTGACCACTAGTAAAGACGTTCGCCGTCGTACGTTGTCGACTGGTTGATCAAAACTAACTGAAAGTAGACAAGTTAAAAATTTGGTATAAAAATGTATGACAAAAAATCACATTTTATAGCATAATACATATATCGCAGAGATACGAATTGAAACGGGTTTTAGCTCTAAAGGTCGTTCGTTGCATATTGAAGTCTTATTTAAATACATGCATAACAAAAACTAATCAATAAACCGCAGTTATGACTATCACTTGGAGAATATGGTCGTATACAATGAAGCGTGCGTGTGAAGTGGTATCTCAAGATACAGCAGAGCGTCAGCGTATGGGCTGATAGTCAGACAGTGCAGACTAGACCGAACCTGACCAGACCAGACCGAATGCGGCCTGTTGACCTTGGCAATTGGTTGGCACTAATAAACGCTAATGTCAAACGAATGATGCGGCAGTTTCGTTTGGGTTCCTTTTGGTTTTTCATATTTTTTTTACTGCTTTTTTTACCGCCGTTGAATGACACAAAAACTAACAAATTGCTTAAATAAATAAAGCGATGAAAGACAAAGCGGAGCTAAGAAGTGTTGTGATGTGCATTTGGGGTTTTTTTTACATAGAAATCGAGATTCCGTTTTGTGTGCTTCATCTTTCGAATTAGCAACGGAAATTTCTATGAAACAGCTTGGTTTCAGATAATAAATTTGCGGAATTTTTTTTAAGTATGTGGCAAACCTTGTAGTGCCAAACAGCGTATTTTACTTTTGGATTGGTTAATGATGGTTAATGAATGCCGAAAATGTTTTCATCCTCGAAAATAACCACAACGAGGAAGCATTTAATGCATAAGAAACATTTGTGACGCTATTGTATTTATGTGCTTCAAAAATTAAACCTTAATAGCGAACTATAGCAGTAGCGGAATAATTATTGATATAGTAGTCATTGGTACATATCACTTAGCATGTCACGTAATTGCGCCAAGGAGCCTTGGTATTATTATAGCCCAGAACGCTGTCCACTAGGCTAGAGCAACGCTCAACGAAATAAAATGTACAAAAACCTTTTGTATAGTGACCTTGTTGATCTTGTGTTCACTCTTTCGTGAGAACAAGGAATAAAAAATTGCCCCTTATGGCAAGGTCGTGTTATTGAAATAAGTGTGGTTTCACCAGTTCTGAACTAGGTGCATCAAGAAAAACATTGTTTAATTGAATTTAAAATAATAATAAAATAATATAAAAATAAATAAAAAATAAAATAAAATCAAATTCGCGTACAAATTCAAGACAATATAAGAAGCACAAAGCAAGCTTGTGACATTGTGATTGAAACAATTAGCAATAGTTTTGCTTGGTTCTATTAGTTTGATGAAACATGTTTTTTAGACTACTCGTTTGCCATCTGTCAAGTTTTTTTTTTTTACTTAATTTAATCGTTAAAATTGTCAATCAAATTTTCGAACACTTCCTGTGATTCAAATTTATTTCTAAGCTATGGCACAACCATAACCAGTTCTTGAGTTTTGAAATTAAGTCACTTGTTTTTGTTTTTTTATTAAAGAAAACGGGAATTTAAAATAATTTTTAATATATAATTTTTGAATTTCATTTTCGAAGTTCTTCTTATTTATGACACTACAAGTTTTTGAATTTCGGAAATGGCTAAGCTATTGACTAATTTTGTAGTATGAATTTCAGTTGTGTTAAGGTCGCCACTTTCAATGATTCATCTTCATTGATTACTCTAGCACTACTCGTGCATGCTGTGGTTGATGTTTTGCTCATCAATTTTATTTTCGAACATGTGTGGTTTCTCCTTTTTTTTCGAAGTTTATTATTATTTTAATTATGATTTTTTTTTGTTTCTATTTCGAAGAAGACCTTCAGTCATGCGTTTGGCACTGAGAGTCTTTTCATTTTCGTTTTCGTCTGAACGTTTATTAGTTCGTCGCTTTAGCTCGATTCGATTGAGGAATTTATGTTAATCGTAAGTGTCAATAGCGGCGCATGTGTAGCTTCAATGGAGTGTTGGTCGAAAAGGCAAGTGTGCCAAGCTAAAATAAACGTTTGGCAGTTGGCTGTGGCTGGCTGTGGCTGACTGTGTGCTTGAGTACTTCATGTGTCAAGTTTAAAAGTAAAAAAAAAATTTCAAAGTTGCTTTTGTCATTGTTATTGTTGTTATTTTTATTGCTGCTGCTCACTCAATGGCCAATGACTCTTTCGGTGCCTATGCCTATATATGTGTGTATTCGTAACTGTGCCTTTTCGTGACAGCTGTCATTATCAGCTGTAAAGTGCATTTTGTTAGCTTGTCACAAAGCGAAATTACTGCACACACACATACGCGCATAGTTACAATAAAAGTGCAGCTTAGCTGGCAACATTGGCAGCGAAATTATGTAATTTCGTTGTGCGTGTCAACTTTGGTCGTCTTTGCCCAACGATGGTATCAAGTGGTGCGCAGGCGTGAGTGAGCAATTGAGTGAGTGAGTGAGTGAGTGAGTGAGTGAGTGACAGGGTAAGCGAAACGCTATTAACCTCATTAGAAATTGGCAAAAATTAATTTGAGTGTTGCCAGCTTTAAGCAATAAAGTTCGATCGTTAAGTTCGATTGTTGTGTCTTGGAAGTGATAAAGTGGAAAGTTGTCTGTTACATTGGGCGTAGCTATCAGAGTTCCCAAGTGCGACAGATAAGTAGAAGAAGAAGATGGCAAAAAGGGGAGAGCGGTAGAGAGAGAGAGAGAGAGAGTTTGTTTATTTGAGTACAATGCTGCTTCAGTTGTTGGCCGGCATATGGCAACAACAACAACAACAATTGCAATGCCGCAGCGCGTTAAATCGGCATTAGTTTTGTCGTTTTCGCTTGTTGTTGTTGTTGTTAATTTTTTCGTCTACTTCTTCTTCTTCTACTACTGCATTTACTGTTATGTCATCCGCCGTCGAGCCTAGTGACGACAGCTGTGTTTGTTTGTAGTTGCTGTTGTTATGCCGCTTTTTATTTGTTTTTTTTCTTTCTCGATTTTCATTGACGTTGCTTTCGATATTGTGCGCTTTCTCACTCTTACTTACAGTTTATTTACTTTGGTGTTGTTTGCGCAGGGAGAAGAAATGTGGTGCAAGAAAACCTCTTAAATCAAAAGATTTGAATGCAGTAACCGTTTCAGTCATCTTAGGGCAAACATTTTTTCATTGAGCGTACGCCATGTGTGCTAATAAGCGTTGCCAGATATATGTTGAATATTAAATTGAAATAATTTAAAGCTGTGTAATTTTACAACTTCTGACTCCAGACTTACAGAGCCCTTCTCAGGATTACAGAATTTTGCTCAGTGATAAAAAACTAGCAACGCTCCAGATTTAGTGGTTACTTACAGGTAGTTGAGCAAAAACCACAAAAAAGCAGTGTCCCCTTTGGGCAAAAATTTTTCATACACTGTTACACTCGGAGAGGTTGAGGTGTTGCAGGTTATTCATTTAATTTGCCAACTAATGCTCTCCTTTTAAAAATAAAACTTCCTGAAACTCTCTCGAAGTTTTTTGTGATTACAGATTTTAAGCTCATAATTTGAAACCGATTGTTTTAATTGGAATTTTGTGTTAATGTCCAAGATCCCTATAAATACTATCTTCTCGAATTATTTACGATTACAGATTTTTCACAGTGAATCAAATCTAGCTTAGTCCTCTCCAATTTTGTTAGAGTTGTACTTTTTTTTTTTTGGCTATAAATCAATGTCTCCCTTGTTTTGCTATCATCCAAGATCGGCATAAGCCATGCCGTTGTTGTTGTAGGCTTGTAGATTGCTACTTTATAAATCAAGGGCCCAATAAACACGAATCTCTTGGTATTTTTTTCCTATTACATGCCCCTCTAATATTGTTTTAGAAATATTTCTCTATGCGGACTTGTTAGCACCTTCGCTCCGTGACTTTTGGCTCTTCAGGGTTTATGGATATCTACAGATTCTTACTTTTTGATTTAAAAATCACTAAGGATACAATCTTCTAATATCAGTGCTTTGTGCCTTAGGCTGCCAGACTGTGTAGTTTCATTTCTCAAATGAGAAACTAAGGCAACACTGTCATGTGCAAGAGTACACCTTCCTACAGGTTTCGATTAACTCGAAAACCAAATTGGTTTCAAAAAAATTGGTATTAAAATAATAATGCATGTATTCAACACATGCGGGCGCTACTACTCTCCGTTCCTTCTGCCAACACCAACAGCTTAAACTAACATCTCCTTCAGCTTACGCTACGAACACTGTAAGACACTTTTGAGCGTTTGATTGAATTCATTCCATCAATACGACTACAATTAACACATTTCGCTTCATTTCAATTCGTTGTGCAATTTCCTTTTTAGCAGTTTGGCAATATAGCAGTAATTTGTGTTTTCTTTTGGTATTTTCTCATGTTTTGTTTTTGGCATTTAATTTGCTTATAGTATTACAAAATATTAATTACACAACATATACAAAAAAGATTAAAAAAATTGGCTGCAAAATATGCAGTTAGCGGACTTTTTTGTTGTTGCTCATTCGCTTGTATCGGTTTGACTTGCCTTAATGGCTAATAAGTTCAATAAAAAAAAATTACTAAAAAAAAGAAAAATTAAATAAAATGAACACCACTAACTAAAAAAAAAATACGTTAAGCTTTAACGCAACTTATCCGTGCTTTTCGCTTAGCTTTTGACGAAGCGCGAAAAACCTTTCAGGAATAAAAAAAATTGTTTTGAATAAATTAGTTAAGAACTACTACATGTAGTTTTTTGGCACAGTAACAAAAAAAAAAGATTAAATAAAAATTACAAAATATATAGATATAAAAAAAATTAATAAAAAATACGCAGAATTTTTAAGTTTGGCTATTTTGTTTGTAAACTTGTCTCGTTTTTTAATTAAACACGTACTTGATGCTTATTGTTGCAGTAGTTGCTGTTAAGTTCTGCGTATCCTCTTGAATCGATTGCTGTTGCTTTATTTAAATATTTTTTTATGTTAATTTGTTGTTTTGTATTTTGTTGTTGTTAATTTTTGCTTGTTTGTCGTTGATTATTCTGTTTAGTTGAAATATGTTGATTGGTTATGTTCGCTGGCTCGGCTGACTTTATTTGGCTTTACTTTGCTTCGCTTCGCTCTTAAAAACGCTTAGCGCGCTGTTTTCGGCGTTTATGTCTTGGCAGTTGGGCTTGCAATTGATTACTAACGTGATTTTATCACACACAACTGACTAAAGCTCAAACGAAATAAGCGAACGGCGACTGAGCCGCACTACAAAGACGATTAAACGTACGAAATAGTGCGACGACGATGCTAACAGCAGCAAAAACCACAGCAACACTTAAGTAAAATTTGCTTCTCCATGAGTCTGTGTATGTGGCTGCATTTTCGGCGTTGACGCAGGCGCCTGATGCTCAAACACTTGCGCTCCAATGAGCTCGTCAGCGCAAGCGCGCATGCTCATGTTTATTTGTGGCTAAGTGTGTGTGTTTGTGTGTGCCTCTAAATTCGACTTTGAGTTTTGAGCTTTGAACGTGCAGATACCGCACTCATAACGAAAACGAAAGTGAGTGACTGAGTGAGTGAGAAAGTGTGAACGGGTGAATGAGTGTGTACAAAAGCACTCGTTTCTTTTGTGTGCGAGTGAAGAGATACTTTGGACTGCGTTTTGAGTGACTTTGAATTTGACTAAGAGTGTAGATTTTTTTCTTTTTAATAATTATAATTACAAAAAAAAACTTTTTTCTTTACTTTTGTTTTTGTTTGGTTACGCAGGCGTTTGCCGGAGTGTATAGCTTTGTGGGCCGAAACCAAAATTTGTAATAATAACAACAACACTAAATTGGAGTTGCCATTAAACACCAGTAGAAGAATAAGACGCACTGTAACATATGCCGTAAGCGAAAAATTTCCGCTTTTTATACAATAGTTTGTTGTTGTTGTTGTTGTTGTTGTCATTGTTATTATGTATTTTCTTTGCCTTCGTGACATGACACTTGAACTGCCTTGCCTCGTCTTGCGCATTACAGTTGCTGAGCCACTATGCCCCCCCACCCCTCACTATCACTATTTCTCCACCGCCAACATTTGTGGTAACTTGCACTTTCGTTGTCAGTGGGTTTTTGTGGCGCTCAAGCACATGCTCCAAACAAAACGACAACGACAAAGACTTGTTGCAAGGATTTAGGAAACTGTCAGTTTTCGGCTTTACTGTATAACTTCATCAAATGCAATGATACACTAGCAGTCAAACAGGCAACGCCAACATCATAAATAATTTAAGCGTTGCATCAGCAAATGGAGTTTTTATAGATTTCCTTGTAATGGTAAGCGCCGAGCATAACCTGGCTGAGGTACACCCGCATTCATTGTTCATAGATTGTGGCTTACGGATTGTAATTAAAAATCGTAAATGGTTTGAGAAACTCAACGCAACTCTAGGCTATAACAAATTTTAAATTCGACATACCAATTTGATGGCTTTGCCCTTCAAAGATGACAAAGTTTAAAAAAAAAAAAAATCTTCTAAATTCATCTGACAAGTTGAGTGAGCTGACCTAAATTATTACAATAGTAAGGGCCATAAGTTCGGTGCACACAATTTATGCATTGGACGTGACGTATGCGTCATTTTTTCTTGCGCGATCTATTTTCGTTCTCGGTGGTCAACTGACCTTCGTTGCATATCAAAAAAAAAAAAATAAATAAATAAAAATTAAAATAAATAAATAAAATGAAACAATAAATAAATAGACAAAGACGAAAATAGTTGCGTAGGAGCAGGCATGAATCGCCAGTTTTTTTCCAGTTTTTTTTTTCTATTTTGTAGTTTGTTCATTTTTGGGTTTTCTTTATAAGAACTTCCGCACAAATTCGAGAAAAAAATCTTGCATAAATTATGAAATATGAAGTCCAAATTAAAGACCAGCTGCAAAGCAAAGCAAACCAGCTGCCGGATTTTGTTGCAATGTTCGCCATTGCAGCATGGCAACTTGTTCTGCTACTTAAGTTTAGTGATTGCTGTTTGTCGGGTTGAGCTTAAAGTTTTTTCCTTTTAAATTTTTCATAGTCCATTTAGACTTTAATTTTTTAGTGCGGCTTACAAAGGTTACCGGCAAGCACGAAGTGTTATAAGCGTAGTGCCGTGAGTAAGTGAATGGCAGTCAACATTTTTGGTGTAACTAGGAGCGAAAGGTTAAAATTATCCTTTAAGCAGTCGCCGAGATTGTGACAGTGAAGCAAGGAAATATTATTAAAATAATATTAATCAATGATAATTTAAAAGTTTGGCATGATGAAATTTTTGAACATGTTTTAATTTCCAATTTCCAATTCCTGAATAAATGAATCTATTATTGAACGGTTATACATAGGTAACTGGTTAGCTAGATACAAATATAAATAAGCGGAGGTACCTATCGACATATTTATTTCTTCACACTTTCTGAATGGTACTATAACTTGGTCGAGCAGCTTTGAACACAGTGAAAGAGACAACGGTTCAGTTGTTTTAGTCGACGCGTCTGTTTAAATTCAGAGACTCAAATTCAAGTTTATATTAAAAAACCAATTTGACGTAGCACACTGAAATTTGGACAGTCAGCAGAGGTACATATGCACGAACCCTGAAAATCGTGGGTAATATTCAAGATTCTCATATCGTGCATATTCCCTATAAGCCTTTGGGTCAGTTTATTGTAAAATGTATTGCCATTTCGGCACAGCCCAAATCAACAGTCTTATTGTTTTAGTATGCAGAAAATTCATATTTTTGAATTTTGTCATATCATATATCACAAATATATAGCCTACTGTTCACATCTGTTCTGCGTGATCTGCGTTCTACAAAGACATTATGACATCTAAATAAATGGTACTCAACTGTTTTGTATTGTCGCTGTAGATTTTGAATTTCAAGTTCTGGGCAAACACTAGTTATTAGAAACAGCCAAACGGACTCAGCAATAACTGTAGATCCCCATAACTAAGGGTTACGTACACAGGAGTACACGATGAGAGATCCCATATTTCATATTGGAGTTGTCCTCAGGAGTAATAATATGTATGCTATATTCTTTTATTTTGTTCCCGATCTTAAGCGAAATATATTTATTTGAATTTAAAAAAAAAACCGCTTCCGATAGCTGGTTATTCACTTAAGAGAGGAAACCATGTTCCAAAAAGCAATTGAATCTGAAGTCGAGGCATTCTTTCGACGTGGTTTTCGTCACCTGCCCGACAATTATGGATAAGTCATGAATAGAGTTGGACAATAAAGTGCCTTTTCTCAATTTAATTTAAAATAAACGGATTTTTTGTGAAAAATTTCTTTTTATAAAGATTTTGTCTAAAAAAATTGTCCACATAAGAAGGATGATTGTTCAAGGGAAGAACTTTCACTCTATTATGGCTTGTTTCTTATTATTTAAGTTTGTTGGCACAAATGTACTCAATAAACTTTCGTGATGTTTGCTATATTAAAGGCGTTCATAGAAGAATGCAACTAACGAATACAGGGTTACCTATTTAATGTTTCAGCGTAAAAACTACGCTATTAAAATTTACCATAGTTAAATATTTTGACAAATAATATGAACTTCGAAAATGATTGATTGTTTAATCAATATTACAAAAAAAAAAAAGAATAAAATAAAATAAACGTCCTCAGTAATTGCTTACTATCAATCGATTAATCGAGTTTTGTTGTCTGAGATTGAATTCAATAAGATAAGATGCTACATTGGTAATTAGTTAGTGAGATTTAGTCAAATGAAGTTAGCTTCCTTTTGTTTTGTGTGATAATCCCTATTTGTTTAATAGCCAAGTAAGACAAATCATACTAAAATTTGCAAAGATATACACAGAAATAAGCTCAAAAAACTCGATTGTTTTTACTTAGAAAAAGGACAAAATGTGCAACCCTTCAACGTAATGACATTAAAACTATTTAAATTTCAATAAGCTAAACAAATAAAATGGTTTTATGCTGTTTATATGAGCAGGTACGAGTTTATTGATTCACGAAACAAAACTGCCTTGTCGAAGATACAATGACAAACGCTTAATGATTTCAACCTTATTCGGTTGCCGCTTTTTTTTCGATTTAGTTTTCTTAATAGCTAAATTAAATAAAAAACTTTGTCTTTAATTGCTTTCGTCAAGAGGAAGTTGTAACAATTAGAAAAAAAAAATTGGAAACAAAAATTTTAATTGTTAATTGTTTAATAATATTGAAAAGGCAATTATAAAATATATAAAAAGTACGTAAAATAAATTAAATAGGAGGAAATTTAAAAAAAAATTAAAACACACTCAAAATTCAATAAAAAATTAAATAATAACAAATTAGTATGAGAAAATGAGAAAGCCATTGCTGAATGATCTTGTTTATTTTAAAGAGCAAATTACCAAATTTCTAGAAAATACGTTAAATAAATTAAAGAGGAAAAAAATTAAAAAATTTAATAATTAATAAAAAAAAAAATAAAACAGACACAAAAATTAATAAAAAATTAAATTAAAAAAAATTAGTATTTTTTTTTTAAATTAAGCAGAAATGATAAACCAATTGCTGAATGCTCTTGTTTATCTAAATAAATGACGAAATTTATAAAAATGCGTCAAATAAATGAAGTAGAACGAAATTTAAAAATTAGTAAGTAATAAAAACAAAAATTAAAACAAACTCAAAAATCAATAAAAAATTAAATAAAAACCAATTAGTATTTTTTTTAATTTAGTAAAAATGAGTAACCAATTGCTGCATGCTCTTGTTTGTCTTTAGTTAGTTGTATTGGCTTAGCTTGGTTAGGTTTCTTTTGCCGTTGCCTTTGCCGTTGTTATCTGCAATTTTAAGTTTACCTTCAGCAACGACGACGTTGAGTTGAGCAAAGAGTTAAGCTCAGACCGGAGAACAAGTTGAGCTGAAGGATAACCACTCATTGAAGTGACTTTTCAATCGTATGAGTACAAACACACATATATACATACATATATACATATATGTATACATACCATGATAGATGGCTTGCGTGCATTTTATTCAGTGCAGTGAGCGCAGTAATTCGGTTAATGACATCGAAAAGACGGATCAGATAGACAGAAAAAATGTACAGAAAGTCAAGAGAAGTGGGCATGATTTGTCACACACGTATCTGTAGCTATATAGAGATACAAAGTTCGCTAAAGCATAGCATGAAAAATTACAAAAACAAAAAAAAAAACAAATAAAAAAATAAAAATAAATTACGCATACGCCAAGCAGATATGTCTGTTATACTCATAGATAAATCCCAAACCCAATAGCAATTGCAGAGTGAAGGTAAGACTCAAATGTTTCATGAGTCTGTAATAAAAAAATATCATTTTAAGGTGAATTAGTTTTTTTTATTTCTTTCGTCATTCTTATTTTCCACCATCCTTCCTTTTTCAGTGCTTCACGTTTCGTTATGCAGATACGTGGATGCAGATATATGTATATTGTATGTACTCGTTTAGCTGTAGTTGCATACGTTTTCATATGTAAATGTTTCGCAAATTACAATTTTTCAACTTTGGTTATTGTTTTAACAATCATGAATGACATTTTGCGTATCAGTTTCGGTGTGCGCTTCTTACTTATTTATTGTATTTTTATTATTATTATTATTATTTTTTTTTTCATTATATCACAGCCTCAGATCAAAGTGCTTTGGTTTCGCTTGTTGCACATTGATACCACAAAAATGTAATAAAAATTTGTTTTCTTAGAAATGTTGCAGCGTTCAAAACTCATCTCATCTCAGCTGCAGCTGTTTCAGTGTTTGTGGTTGTTGTTGTTTTAGTTGCAACCTTCACCTACGTTTAAAATTACGTTGAAAATTTTTGTTTTCATTTTTCTATCTATAGCTTTTAAATGTTTTGCACTTTTATACACTACTTATTCTGTGCATAGTATTGTAACTTCGCCATGGTGTTTGTAAAACGATGAAGAACACATTGAATTTCCCATAAACTAGCCCGATTAGTCAAATTTGTATGCGTCTGTCTGTTAGGAATTTTCTTTGGTTGTCTATATATAAATAGTTCTTCAGTTTTTGTGTTAGTGTCGAAATTTTTCACATTGTTTCTTTTTTACTGACACCTTGAAAGGGAACCCACGCATACAAACCACAAATTAAAGGCTAGTTCTTATCAGTGAAACTTTTTGTTTGCTGATTTATGGAACCTATGAACTTTGACATTTTCATGGTCCATTAAGAGAAACACCAAAAATTGCAAGTTTATTGGATCGTATAGTCTATATATATAGTATTTTTAATGGCACAAACAATTGCTAACGCTATTGAGATCCAACTATTGAGTCACATTTCGCAAGCGCTTTCCTGTATCGCTCTAAGCTCTTTCCATGACTTTTGTTTTGAAAAAAATGTGCGGGCGAACATTGTCTCAATCTCAATTACAGACATGTTCCAAGATAACTACGATTATTGCATCATAAATCCGCACACATTTCATTCTTAGCAGCAATGCTTAAATATTCAAGATACAGTAGACCCTGGCTTAAGGAGCAGAATTTGTTTCATTTAGTTAGTCGCAAAGCGTAACGCTCGTTGAGCGAAACGACTTTCTACAAAACAATGCTGGAGAAGTTCTTTATTGTAGATCATCTTAAAGCTAGAAATACGTGCTGATCCATAGGTTGAAGTAATTGAGTGGTGTTAAAAGGCTGCAACCGAACTGTGATAAATTTTAATTCCTAGGGATGTACCAACTGAAGCATCATCTTGCATTTGATTTTCATTTAACCAAATAAGAAGCAATTTTTCTACATTATCAAGATATTCTTTTCTGCATACATTTCCTTAATATTGTTTTTATTCTTGGGTATAGTACGAATCGTTGACGTAGACAGATTGAATATACGTGCTAGATCGTTCACGCGTACACATTGTTTTCTTCTTTTTAATGATTTTATGCTTCATTTCTATACATATATTTGGCCTTTTACCGGTTATCTGAGAATTTTTCTTTTGAGACATCTGTGTACTTATGTAGTTTTAAGTAGTTATGTGTATATTTTTGTAACTCGCTATGTTAAAGGTCGCTCGTTAAGCGAGTGTCTTATTTTATTTTAAATTTTACTCTACAAACTCTTGGTTTAGTCCTTTTAGTATGAAGAGTATCACAATTTCGGCATAGCCAAGGTAAGTTACACTTTATTATTTTATTGTTTTCGTTTTTGCTTGTTTTGTTTCTTAGGCTTTGTGTTGTTAACATTATTTATTGTTATTGCCTTTGTTGTACACTTAAATGGCTCATGCTCATTTTATTGTATTCAACAAGGCCTTTTTGTAGCCGTAAGCGCATCTCTTCTTATTTTAAAAATCTTTTTTTTTTAATATTCTTTTTTTTCGAAACTTTGTCGTTTTTGAATTGAGCTATTTTTCTGCCTAATTTGTTACTTATCTCTCTCTTACTGTTGCTATTGCTATCCATTGCCATCATTGTAACTAAATAGCCACATTTGAAGCGTTTAAATGTTTTATTGCGTATTTAGTTTAATTATTTTTTTAATATTAAAAATATTACTACACTAGTGTGTTTGTTGCTGTAATCTTTTATGTTTAATATGATCACTTTCCGTGTCTGTATTTTTTTCATTGTTAAACTTTATTTCAAGCATTTTAGTTTACATGCGCCATTTTGTTTGGTCGCGCTTTAAACAAATGAGTTGACAATTTAATATAAGTGACTTTGAAACTAATTTAAAGCATAATAACCGCAATTATGTATGGCTGTGTGTGTTTACACGCAATTAACTAAGATTCTAATATGAATAATTTATTTGAGTCAATGCGTAATGTGACTTTTGTTACGTTGAACGTAGTCAAAACTTTGGGGCAAGAAATAAGTTGGACTTTTGTATGGTTATAATTTATTCACCAGTCTAATGAGCAAAGTGCAAAATAATTTCATACAGTTGTCAATTAATCTATGTCATGCATGAGAAACCCATAAGTCGAGTTGATTTTCTGTGATTACTAACAATTATATATACTGAGACATATATACTTCTACCCTCCAAGTATGATGCCCATACTGAATTTGAGTATGCTGCATCTAGTATTAGCAACAATGTTACAAAACAAAGAGATTTTTATCGGATTAATTATTTAGTGGCCACGCCAAGTTGCAAATTGCATAGTAGCCATGAAAAATTATTATTTTTAAATGTTTGCTACAAATTAATGCTAAAGCAAAGTTAAACAACGCCAAGCCATACCAAGCCAAGCGCTTAAACCAGTTCAGTTCGCAACAATGAGTAGTCTCCAGTCTCTGAGCTGAGTTTTTGCAGATGATTGATCGAACGACCGAAAAACAAACAAATACACAAACGAAAGCATATTTTAAAATATGTCATATGCAGAAAATACAATCGAAGTTATAAACTTTAAAAATTTAATGGTTTCTTTTATGAGTGTGCAAAAATTTATTTCACTCCTCGACAACGAAGTCGCACACGTTTTCTGTTTGTTTTGTCTTTTTTGCATTGTAATTAAAAAAAAAAAAATTTATTTTATTTTAGTTATTATTACATAATTTACAAACCAGATCAGTTCGAGGTGATTCGAATGCATGTCTCAAGTATGTTTTTTTCTTCCCATTTTGCATAATGAATCACGCGCATCGAGGCGAAGAAGCAGCAACATTTTTAATGTCTTCTATCTTTTATTTTCCTATTTGATTTGCATCAAATCTAATCATTTAATTTGTCAACGTTTGAGCTAATAAACCAGAAATGGTAACAAGCATAATTTCAGGCAATTTTTTTCGCTGCTCGATTTCAGATAATTTTCATCAGTTCAATTGCTGCGCTCCAATTCGTTCATGACTTCACTCACTTGCATGAAATCAGAAATTGGCAAAATAAAAGTGCAAAGTTTATTTGTCATAATTTCATTAGTGGATTCAAATCTGTTTCTTTGGCACTAGCAGTGTTGTACGTGTGCTTGGGGCGTATGCACAACCTTATTGTAGCGAAACCAGCTAAAAAAAGAAAAAGCAACCAAACCAAAAAACAAAAAAAAAAACAGAAAAAAAATTAAATCAAAGCGATTTTGCAAGGCTATTATTTATTGCACAAATATATGTGCTAATAACAGCTGAAAATGGCCTTTAGTGGCAGATTGATTTCAATATATTGAGCCAACCTGAAAACAACTTTGCGCTCAGTCGCTTTGGCTTTTGGTAGATTGTCGCTGAGGCTGTTGACGAAGACTTTGCAGTTTATTAGTTAGGGCTTTATTCAAAAAGGTGTTGGCCAAGCGAATGCGCTTTTTAAATATGATGGCATTGCGAAGTGTGTGAACTTCGTTTTTATTTAACCTTTTTCGCAGGATACTTCTTCGAGACTTCATTCATAAACTGTATTAAACTGATTATCATTATCATCATTTAATGTATAGAAAAACGTCCTGGAAAAGTTAAAATCCTGAAAAAGTTTTTAAGTTAAAACAAGTTAAAAGGATTTTGAGATCATATTCTTTTTAGTTTCCTTCGTTTCGTAACATTCATTAACGTTTAATAAATGAAATGGGGTAAACTTCAGAAGTAAGTCTAGCTGTCAGAAATGGGGTGGTAATCAAGTATGATGTGTGTATTTCATTTGAAGACTTAAACAAACTATACAAAGCTATACTATTTTACTATACAAATTTACCACGTACACGAAGACCATGCAAGACAACCAAAAGAGAAGACCATTTAATTGTGGGGAAATTGGAAGGCAATCTGTTAAAAACCTCAAAATCTGCAGCAATTGAATTCAATAAAGGGTATCTATATACAAATCATATATACGTCAACACATTTTTTTGAAATCAAGCTAACGCTATTATATACACAACATAATAATATGAAACATACATCAATGGAAAGCTATAGTTGTGTCGATGTGCACAAAATAGTTTACTTGTCAAAATGTCATGTATAAGTACATTAAAAAGAATTTAAAAAAACAGTGAAATTGCAACTTGAATCTATCTATATATATAAAATTCTATATATGTTTGTCTGTTTGCTTGTCTGTTTGTATGTCCGTCCATTATGGACGCCGAAACCGCTGGACCGATTTTGATGAAAATTTCGGGGAATCCCTATAATATCTTTAAGAAGGTAACTGCAAATTTTAGTGGGTAAATATCGTTGAATTCGCTAAATATTAAGACCAACTCAATTCCCAGATGCTTCTCAAACTGTACAGATACAAATAAAACACAAAAACAAAGTAGCATCTGAGAATTGAGTTTGACGGCAGTGCTGCTCAAACTGTACAAAGTCGAAATGTTCAAATATTCGAATGAAACAAAAATATGAAAAAAGTGAAGAATACGAAAATGCCAATCAAACTGGATCGCAGAGCTGCTGAACCATCCGAAGAGCGAGACGCACGCGAAGGCAGGAACGCGCCGGGTCCCTGTTAGTTTAATATTATATTGAATTGAACTAAAATATGTTTTTTGTAAGCTCATTATCATACTATTATTTGCGTTTTACTTTTGTCAAAATACTTTTTCCGACGACTGTATATGAGCCGTTCAGTGCACAAATAGATTAACTCGATAAAACAAAAAGTTGTGAATGCATTTCATCGGATGTATATTGTTTTTTTAAAATTCCTTTATAATATAAATTCAAATATATATTGTAGAATGCATAAATCCAGATATAGCTTTCATCTAACGGTATATAAAATTAATAAGAAGGAATAGCCAAAAAATAGTCGTGAGTAATGTTACAATTTTTATGTGACTGGTGGAGTTAATCGATTTGGCAACTGAAAAAGTAATAAAGTTAAATTCAGTCTTTAGATTCTTAAGTTTTTTATAGTTTAGAAAAGGTTAGTTATTATATATTTTTATTAGACTTAAAATGATGCTAATTGCGCCGAAAAGGCAATGACATAGAAGGCTGATAAAGGCTTCATGCGGGTTTAGCCTCTTCAGTCTACGCCTTGTTGTGATACGGGTGAGGGAGGACGCCAGCGGGTTTGGGTGCATTAAAAGTCTGCAATAAAAGCGGCAGCTCTGAGAAATAATCACCTCCATAACAGTTGGCACGGCAAGATCCCTGTGCAGCAATATATTTTTATTGAAATGAAATGAATGAATGTTGACAGTTCTGTTATAATATATTATTTGTGATTAATTCATCAGCAATATAAACAATGTCTGCTTCATCAGATGTATGTGAGGACTCGTCATTTTGATTTGTTGTCAAGTTTTTATAGTAATAGTGTTTAACAGTAGGAATGCATTTTAGCAGGTCCATCATTTCTGGCCTTGCTTTCCTTGTCGTAGTTCTACCTCTAGGATATAATAAAGGCTGATCTACGTTTTTCAAGCTTTGCGGTCTACCTGCTACAGTTTTTCTTATTAATGTCATTAAATTCTGAATCTTCATTATAGTCGCACTTCAATTGTATGAGATGGAGTTTGGATCTGTTTAAACTTATCCAGCGTTTTTAAAGGCAATTTATTGAAAACCCTGTAACGGTTACTTTTCTGTTAATCTTTGATTTTTCTAAAGGTTTTGTCTAGAAAGAGTCCTGGTGGGTCATTTGGATTAGATTAAATGGCGCTTTCTCTTTCATGTTTTGATTACATTGTATATATGGGCTGGTGAAAAAATGTATTGAAGAACCATCACTGTTTTCCACATCGACATTGTTATTAGTCTCACTCATCTTGATTATAACGGTATAATATTTATTTCTTTAAAACCACTGACAAATTGAAATAATTTTTTTATAATAATTCAAACTCAAATATGTAGTCCGTGTAATAATGTTGAAGTATACAAAAGAAGTTAAAATAAACCCAATTACACTTTATTCTTAATAATAATTAATTTGACTTCACAAGTACTTGGTGGTGCGGCAATTAGACTGTGACTTACTAATTTATTTTACTTTGATTCTGGAAAGACGGAACTAAAAAATTTACCGTTACCATTCAACGCTTGCTAGTGCATTGGAATTGCGTTATTGAAACGATTTTCATTAGAGTATGTTAATATATTCGTTGCAGTTGTTGTTTGTTTGACATTTAACAATTAACGTCTTACAATGCGTAGACGCTTCAATGCGGCAGTTATGAAAATTTTTCTTTAAGACGTTGTAATTTACAATCAAATCAATAAGGGATTAGTATAAGAAGCAATTGTAATTAGAATTGATATTCAGTGTTCTTTCCTTTTATTAAAAAAAATTTTTTTTTTACATTTATTTCTGGTTTCAATAGTTTTTGGTTCTCAACAGCGCTCCTTTAGCTGCACATCTACAGGTATCTATTACTTAAAGTATCTATTAATCTGCACATCTAGTTCAACTAAGAGTATTTATTAAATTGTTTTATTGATTTAATTTTTGCGAAGGCTTTTCTTTTGCAATTTGTGTCTGCACTCGTTGTTTTGCTGAGGATGGTGATGAAGAAGGGCTGAAACTAATTATTCCTTCCAATATTTTCTTTATTATTTAAATATGCCATTACGTATTTTTCCGACTTATTTTGTGTTTCTAACATATATTTAATTAATTTTTTTTTTTTATCAACAAAATTTATCTTGCAACAAATTTTTTATGTCTAAGCTGTATTGGTATTTCAAGAACATTTTTAAAACAACACAATCAGTTATTTTTTAAACAACACAATTATAATGAAATACGAATATAAGTTCTAAGTTGTTTCAACTTACGTTTTATAGTGCGTTGATTACTTTTCTACTGCGGTAATTCTTCATGTTGGCACATCCACATCCACATCCATTTTTAAAAAATACTCGTCGCTAGTTTAATTGACACTGCCTGAGTGTGCAAATGGTAAAATTACGGAGGCGAAAAAACACATTTACAAGGACTTGCTTACTTTTCGCACAGTCGCCACGCAATCGAACACACAAGAATCTCACACACGGTGATAGATCTGGGTAATAGAATTGGAGACTACCCGTGTTTCGCTTCATATGAGTATACTCAAATGGCAAACTCGGTTTTACTTATTTAATTACCAAAAAAGTATTTGTAACATCAAGACGGATGACTATGGCAGTTGGATGACGAGAGACGCGGCACATTTTATTTTTAATACTTCAAATTTCACGTGCGCACACCTTGGCAACGATGTCAGTGTCCGATTAAAAAGGAGGGAGATTGTGTCGGTACCCATATATTGCGCAATACTGTTCGAAAGGTGACATTTCAGGCTACATTTTTTGTGAAGCTGCGTAATTTGTTGCTCGTGTTAAAAGTTAAACTGATTTGAAAATGAGTGAAATATTTGAATAAATAGGCTGTGATACTTTTTTCTGGTTCATTCGTTCTGGTCGGTCAGCCACTGAAAAAGGCGATTAAACGGTTAATTCGCTCTCTATTGCTCACAACACGGCCGCGTGAATGAAGCAATCCAGGAAAAGCAACGAGAAAAAAACAAACGGAGGATACTTCTTATGTTACCCAATAAATAAATAAATAAATCGTTGGTAATATTCGCACATATGGCGGTAAGTGCATAAAATACTAACACTAATTATATTGTCTTTCAAGAGTACAAGTCTTCTCACAGTGACTTTATCGAAAATTCGAAAAACATTTACAATCATAAATCCAATAAATTGATGACAATGGTAGGAGATTATTATTATTGTAATCTTCTACTATGGTCACCTCTTCAGTTTATCTAAGTAAAATTTTTATGCTTGGACTCTCATTTTATAAAATAAAAAAACAGGCTACTTCAGATTATTAAAGTCAATTAACCATTCAATGATTTCTTTAAATTTACTGAGCTTTTCGACAAGTACGACACTCAATGCCAATTAATTAGTATTTCCCTTTTCGGCAGCCATGCGAAAAATGTGCGTTCACCGTAACTATAAAAAGCATTAAACAAAAAATAATGAAAATCTTAAATAATAGTTAAAGCGTAACTGTTTTTGTGCATAAAGCTCAAGTGTTTTAAATAATTAGCGAGAAAAAAATGTTAACAACAACAGCAAACAACTACAAACAAAAAGCCGTCAGCATCCAACGATTAAAGCGAACGCCGGAAGTTAAAGTCGCAGCAAAACTTTGTTGAGTCTCTATCGAGAGCAGCCCACCCTGTTTGACTTCTGACATGAGTCTGCGACAGTTCGGTCGAGTGTCATGCTAAATGGTTAATTATTAATGTTTATGGCTGCTGACTTTTCAGTTTATGTTTTCTTCTACGTCATCTTCGTTGTCGTTTTTTGCTTTTTGCAATTTCATATGTTTAAACTTAGTCAGCGCAGGGTGCGGTGGCTTCATTTATTATCACTATCATTGTTACTCTGTAATGCGCTTATATCATTTCTTAAACTTCAGTTGGATAAATAGTTGGTCAGAGAGGGCGACAGACAGCGCAGACGTACGCCCGTTAGCACTTGAAAGGTTAAAAGACCGTAACGTTGAATTGGTTTGTTTTGTTGTTGGGTTTTGCTGCCATTTGGCCAAAGTTAACGTAATCGTTTCATATACAAAGTCATAATCAACAACAACAACAACAACAACAACAACAACAACAACAACATAACAACGTCATAATCAACAATATAATGCTAATCAGCTGCAAGAAGGTCTACGAGTATTTATCAACATTTTTATGATGTTCATCAAAAGCCGTATGGTACACAATTTAATTTGCAACAAAATCATTAACAACAACATCATTATGTACAACTTCATTATGCTGATTAGGTTTATAGTATAGTAAAGTTAAAAGCAAAGGTGCGCTTCATTTTTTAATTGTTCGCTTAGTGAGCGCGTTTTCTTTTGCGTTTATTTTTGGGTTTTCCCTTTTATTTTTCAAACAAATAATACTTGGCTTTATTGTCTTTTTCTGTTTTCTGTATGTACCTTTTTAATAAAATCTTTATTTTAATTACTTTGCTCTTAATTATATAAAAAGCACGGTGCTGACCTCAAACTTTACTCGCACTGACTTTTGTAATGAGTTCAACGCAATGCTTTCATTAGAATGCGCAACGTCAACGCGGAAAAGGTCGTTCAAATATTGTATAACATCTTCATCATCGACATTATAATTATCAGCATTGGCGTAATGGGTCGTCTTGGCGGAAAGTTGAAAGGTTTTCTTGCGGCACAAAGAAATTGGTTTTAGCATTTGAGATTTAATAGAGAAAATTATTAGAGATTTAAGAGATGTGTTGTTGTGTTAGATTTGATTTTTTACTGTCTTAGGTTAATCATTTATAAATGGTTAGATTGAAATTTATAGATTCGCCATACTTACATAACTGAGACTCATAGAATAGAATAAAGTTCACAAGGAAATGGAACGATTTTTTTTTGTGAAATATCTTTGGTTTCAGTAGAGTAACATTTTACAAGCGTAACCCTCGCATACAATCAAACCAAACGTCATAGGCTAATTGTTATGGGCTCATGTATAAAGGCATACGAAGTCGTTCAGATACAGTTAAATCATTTGGCTGCCTTAATGTGTGCGTCGACTCAGTAGCCTAGTGGTAATGTAGTACGGCTGCCGTCCCAGAGGTCGTCATTGTTCAGTCCCCATGGCGGCCGGAAAAAGAAGCAATGCTTTTTATTTACCTGTGGGGAAAAAAGAGACCCTCGTTGCACAACAGAAGCTCGTGAGTGTTAGGTTCACTCTGTTATATATATTTTAATGGAAATTGTATTAGCGATATACATAGTCTATGTACTGTAGTATAAGTGATATAAATAAACGGTCGCGTTTTTTTTGGTACGTTTTTGAATAAAAATGTTTTGTTGACCAATTCTGGTTGCCTTTCCTTGACTCCTTTGCTCGAGCGATTTAGCCTGAAATGCCACCTTTCAAACACGTGTCCATTTGAAACAATCGATTTTGTGTTGCACAATATATGTATATCAGTATCTGGATATCAACGCAATCGAGTGACAAAAAAACGCGGATAGTTTTTATAACACCTAATATTTGAAACTACAATTCTAAATTTTTTTTTCCAATTTATTTCCAAAGTCTCGTTCAGTCTCATTCAGTTATGTACTGTATAGCGTACATTCCACACAGTAAGATAACTGAACCAGAATATTGATGCCTTCAAATAATTCATTCGTTGTGAAGGGAGTAATAATTCTTTTAGTTGAACCAAACTTAGCCGGTCCCAATTTTGCCAAATATTACTTAACCTAACCCAACTTAAGTGAAACCCACTTTTCCTTATGCCTACCAACTTTAGCCTAACTCAACTTCATCTAACTTAATATAGTCTAACCTAACGAACCGAATGTATCTATCCTCACTGAATTAATTTCATTTGGCTTAATCTAATTTAATACAAGCCCAACATTACTTAGTCAACCTTACTTAATCTAAGCAAACCTTACCTATTAGACAAGTTCTGTATTCTATAATAATTCTCTTTTGTTTTTGTTTTGGTTTATACAGATACCAAAGTATAGTTTCTCTTTCTATGAGAAAATAAACCAAAAGCTCTCTATGGCAGCATTTAATGCCGCAACTCTAGCCTGAGTGCTCCGCCAACACCGTAATGTTCGAAACTTCTTCAAAATAAATATCAGTTGAGTATATTACGGTATATAACTTTGTGGCACAGCATTCAATTTAAAACTCGACATTCTTCAGAGGTTTCAGTTCCAGCTACTGCGGATGATCCTAGGTGCACAGTGGTATCAAAGAAGACATCGTCAAGCCCAGCAATATATAACTCATTGGCTTCGAGGACCATTCCAACCACCTAGGAATCAACCTGCTGGAGAACAGCAGGCAAACGCGATGCCTGAAAAGGCTACACCGCCTTGATCGCCCTTACCGCAACAGGAATGTGTGATCAGTCACACTAACTTTTTATTAAATATGTGATTTTTAAGTCACTGGATATAGATATTGGCTGATGATAGTAACAAATATAGATTATAGACAAATATAGAATACAAAGAAGAAATGTAAAAAAATGTTTCCCACACTAGAAGATTTTTGGCTCATCGATTGTGTCAACAAGTATTCTAAGGGGTCAATGGCTAGTGTTGTGGTCAGACGAATAGAATAGGCCCTACAATAGTTCACAAGGAAAACCGTGAACTATTTCGGAATAACAAACAATTTACAATGTGTTGTAGTAATTCTGGCAGTACCTACAACATCTTCGAGAGCCGAATCTAAGACCTTTGGTATGATAGTGTAAAATGCTGTTCGGTATGCTATCAACATTTCTAAAAGGTAATGGTAGGTTGTACATAAAAGAAAATGCAAATTGTAGGCAGCGTAGTAATAAGGCAATATTTAAATGCATGTCTGCATACAATTTAAAAAAAAAGACAAGAAGAAGATGAGCCGGAAATGTACATTTATGATCAATATCCGTTATTCAATGATATGATACGAAATGCTTTGAACTTCTTTAGCAACAAGACCGAAGACAACAGCAACAATGACATCTTGTGCAGATAATGAAGCGTGACGTCATCGCGATGGATCACACTTGAGCGAAGAAGATTTAGCTTGTATAACATTTCTGTTCGACAAAATATACAAGTAATGTGCACCGAAGTATAACGTTTGGGTCAACCGAGCGAGCAGCGAGTGAGCCATGAAGCAAACAAGCAATGGGATCGATCAAAAGATCGACTGTTATGAAGTTGTCATTGCAGATGATTGTCCACGCCCACAGTAGGCATACATGCATGGAATATATATTTTTAGCTTGAAGCAATTTCATATATAAAGGAAATTGTAAGATGCGTTATGAATTTAGTGCATTTCGAACGTTTAAACACAGTCAAGATCAGTATACTCGTACGATCACCGGACTCGGTTTTGATGAGTAAGCCGTTGAGTTACGAGTAAATTCAAGGTGCTTCGAACAGTGATTAGTGAAAAGTGTTTAGCGATGTTCAGAATCAGCTGCCTCCCGTTCGTTGTACTGATGACGCTTGGATTCGAACTGATAGACAGCGCACCGATCAAAAAGCCTGTGACACCACTCAGTCCGGAATACATGCGCGCCCTAGCCGCCTATCGACGTTTGGAGCAGCGTTTTACACGCGAGGAATTACGCACACTCACCACAATCGGCATTTTAAATGGCGCCAGACAGGTCGAGCAACAAATGGAAGAACATCTGATTGCGGTGATTAAGGACTTGTTACAGAACATCGATATGGATAATGCTACGGCGGTTATGCCAAAAATCGATGCAATCGAAAAACAGCTAATGCGCGATCAGCGCGCATTGCAGATACTCATCAGTGCCATGGATTTGGCAACAGCTGCAAAGGACGAGCGCACATTCAAGCAGGAGATGCGCTTAGCCTTGCAGGAAGTGGTGACTGAACAAAAGGCGGCCCAGAAAATAGCGAGAAATGATGAGGCAAATGCTGAGCCGAGTGACTTAACAGAACCAAATGCGAGCGCTGAATTAGCGAAACGCATTGCATCACTCAGACGTCAATTGATGAAGCAATTGGCTACAATGAAATCGCTCATCGATGAGAAGATTACCCAAACGTTGGATCATCTGATCGAGCAGGGTGGCGAGCACGGTTTGCTCGCCAAAGCGCGTCAATCCAAAGTAGTGCGTAAACGTAGTGCGGCACTGAAGACCATCGATCGTAGGCATAATGGCGAGGAACCCGCCGAGGTGCATCTTATTAAGTCCATTTTATCGGAGGTAAGTTGGGCAACTCGTTGTTAGTTCGCGAACAGTTAAGGAGAGTAGTAGTGAAGTTTAACACTTCATCTTCACACAGGCAGACTTTCGTCAAAATTTAATTGATGAGAATTTTGAAAGACGTGGCCGTTATCAAACAGCCAATGAGAATGATAAGAACAACAACAATTCCAACAACAACAACAACAACAACAACAACAACAAGGGCGATAGAAGCAGCAATAATATTGATGAGAATATAGACGACAGTTTTGCATTGGATATCAATGTAAGTTATGAACAAGAAATCGTATAAAGGAGGTAGGAGGTAGGAGGTAGGAGGTAATGAAAAACTATTCAATGTTTAACTGGTTAAGCTGACATCTAGTGACTAACACAATTTGCATGTGGCTCTGTGTGCGTGTGCTTGGCAGATGAAAATATCATAAAAAAACCTTTTTAAAGCGACTGTTTTATTACCATTTTTTATTATTAATATTTTGTTAAACCAAAGCATGTTGCAGCAACAACAACAGGCAAGCGTAAACAACAAAAAACGGATAACAACAACAACGGCAATAAAAGCAATAAGCATAGAACCAACTCGACGCTTAAAACAACAACAACTGCAAAACAGGAGGTTGCTGTCACTATTGAAGACGAAGCCGCTGACGATGTTGGTTCACCTGAGTTCTTTGAGAATGGCGACGATGACGATTTCTCTGATGCTAGCGGCGACGGCGGTGGTGGCGGCGGCGGCGGCGGCGGCGGCGGCTTGGTTGGCATAATCACTGGATTAAGTGGTGTGAGTAGCTTGTTAGTGTAACTAATATAAATAAACTTCACTACGACTACTCTACAAATACGAAAATAGGGTGAAGGTGGCTCTGATATAGGCGCTCTGATTGGCGCACTCACCGGTGTTATTTCAACCATTTTCGGTGTAAGTATGAAATGGTCTTCTTGTTTTCTCTTTACGAAGTGCATAGTTCACCTGTATGTAATGATATTATTCCTTCAGTGTTTGAGTTATGGTTAAAGAGTTGAAATTAATTGCGGTGCATTTGCCAGAGTCGGTGAACTAACAACACTAGAATTATTTCTTGTTTGTTTTTTTTTAACGTATTAAATGGAATTGTACGCAACAATTTTCTGGTATATCTTGATATAAAAATATGCCAAGACATTTTATTTACCATCACTTTACGCGTGAACTATATAACCGATTTTGATAAATTAAATACCATGCGAAAGGTTTTCATTTGCAAATGTGCACAATATACTCTTTAATAAAATATATATTTAAATAGGCCAAGTCATTTTCTTAACCATAACTATATTTCTGAACTATATAACCGATACCATGCGACTGGTTTTCATTTGCAGATATGAATAAGTTTAAGTTCCTAAGGGTACTGGCTCATATCGCTGCCCATCATCCCATGGGTATAATTCAAAATATTATTAAAAACTCTATTGGTAAGCTTTTCAGGGAAATTCCAGCAAAATTATAGATATTTTTTTCCTTGTCTAGCCCTCTTTGGTGCCTAGCGGCTCCAGCATACTTTTCCATCTTCCGTTAATCGAATGGTGTGTCCGATAGAATAGGTAATTAGCCTGTTTCTAGCAGTCCTTGGTAATGCCAATTAACGCCGGTAATTAAGGCCGTAACATAAGAAATTATGAATTTAGAGTAATCGCAAAGGTGTGGACTATGACTCTTGTGGAGTACGAACGTATGGTCTTAGGGCGCAGAAATAGTACAGGAGTACCTAGCTACCGAGGCACACTATTTTAAATTAGTGAAACACAAAGATTTTAAAGAAACCTATAGCCAAAGTGTATAGCCTTGGCGCGTAAAGAGTATTACAACTTCGGCATAGTCGAATTGAACAGAACGTTTTTGTTATTAATGACTTGATTTTACAGCCTAATGGTCTGGATATTGAATCATTGATCAGCACGGCGACTTCATTGATTTCGGGTCTCTTGTCGGGCACTAAAAATTTCGGCACTGTACTGGGTCAATATGTTGGCACCGCTTTGGATGGTCTCTCTGGCGGCGGTGGCGCAATCAATAATGGACAATTTTTGGGAAATTTTCTCGGCACTGTTGTGGCATCATTGAGCGCTGTATTTATATACAAGATTTTGTACTTGAACAAAGTCCTTTATGTGTTTATGTGTTTATATTTTTTTAATTTTTTATTTATTCACTTTTCTTTATTTTGATTTTAACTTTGATTTTTAGCACATTCCCATTCCATCGTGCAATTAATTAGTGTATCTAATCTTAGTTTTGGTGGCTTTGTCGTTTCTCATCATTCATTTTTATCTCTTATCTATTATTCTTAAGCTTCCAATTATTATTATATTATTATTATATTGCTCGCATCACTTACCTTTGTCCCGATTATAATTTACAGGATCCCGAAGATGAAGCTGGTCCACAACCACTGCTCTTTGCCAAAACACTGTTGAGTACATTTCTGGAGGCCAAGAACCGCAAAGATTCCGATGAGGTATCTGAAGAACGCAAAGGCAGCGTGGAGTTGTTGCCTGCAAAGACAATGACTGCAGCAGGCGGTTCCGATTCGGGTAGTTTTGTTAAGCAGATTGTTGCGCACATCGTGGGCAAAGTAGTGAGTGTTGTGCTTAATGCATCGCTTGGTGCATCTGGTGGTGCTTCCAATGCATCTGGAGCGCTGTTCTCAGGAAGCAGTTCGGCGAGTCATCATACGCAGGCGGCTGCGCTGCAGCATGTGGGCAAGTTGAAAGGGTGAGAGGAAGCAAACAATTTTTTTTTTCAGTTAAGTTATTTTTTTATTATTTTGCTTTTGTAAAGTGAATAAACGTTCAATAGTCGTAATGCGTTGTTTTGTTTGAAGTGTTTTATGAAACATAGACGGCTACGCGAAATCATAATGCCTTAGATCCGCGTTGGGCATGCACAGTTGCAAACGTTTGCCTATTGGAGGCAAACCAATGCATCTCAAAGAATTACGTAACTTCTGTTGAAGCAAATTACACAAGCCAAAATAAAAGACTTAGCAAACAAACTTAAGCGCCGTGGGTGGTGCATACATATCCACAAAAATGCAACTTAAAAGTTCAGAAAGTGTTAAGTTTGGTCGAAGTGGAAATGTTTTAATGTCCGGCATTTTAATTTTCTGGTTTTTTTGTTTTGTTTTGTTTTGTGTATACTAATTTCCGACATTTAAGTATAATTATTTGAATCAGTTCATGCAGTTGCAATGTATGCTAAGTAGGCGTAATAAGTGCTTCCAACAGCAACAGCAGTTGTAACATTCGAGTGAAGTCGTCGGTTATATTGAAATCATTTGCTTGAACAATTTTGCGCGTTGAATCGTAAAAAATATATACGTAAAACTAAAAATAAGGAAAAATATACATAAAACGGATTGAAGAAAAATACTTAAAAAAAAATGAATTTGAATTGCGCGAAATGAGTAAAAATAAAAGACCGATAACGAGTAAAGTGTGAAGAACGAATGTGCGGTGGAATGAAGCAGACACCGAATGAAAGCGAAAGCAGTTGGGCGACGCTTTAGGAAACAGAGGCACTAATTGCGTAAAACGAATGTACAGAGAGAAGGTAACTGAAAACCGACATTGACAGAAACAGACGAAAAACAATGGCATAAGGGTCAAGTGTGGTCGGTCTGAGATGTTTGTGATGGCAGCAACAAGGTAAAAGAAAGAAGAGAGAGCAAATAATGTGTGCCTCGTCGTGAGTCGAGCAGTAAAGGAGACTGTCTGAAGCAATTGACTGTGTGGTAGACAATTGGATAAAGAGAAGTGCATGCCGATAACATTCAGCGAGAAACAGAGTGCGAAGAAGCGAAAAAGTGAGAGTGTAGCGAGTAAGTCCATGTTTTATTATAAGTTTGCAAGCACTCGCTAAATGTGGAAGTTATAAAAGCGTCTAAAAGGCAAACACTTAAGTTAAATTGTAATATAATAATTACATTAAAAAAAATTTTTAAATAAATAAATTCAAATATCGAAAAATACGGAAGTAAAACTGAGTAAAAAATTTACCGTACTTTAGGAAATTTAAAATTTATTCAGTTACGAGCTCATCTTCTACAATAAAACTTGCGGTACACAGCTCTGGAACACTGCATCCAGTGCAAATCGGCAAATTCTTTAATGGTTTCAGTTGAAAATGGCGCGTAGCTTTGTCATTGTGCGGTGGATTTTCCGGGAATTGTCATGCATCGAGGACTACTGATTTCAATGATCAGTGAGCGGAAGAAACTCCACACGGCTGGAAGCACACATTAAATACTTAACATATAAATATATATTAGCTTATTGGACCACAGTGTACATAGTCGGATCGACCAATGATTTCGAATAAGCAGACTCTGAAAACATATTCTGAAATCATGTATTGTTGTGGCGCAACAGATTGTAAATAAAGAGGAAGATAAGTTGTAAATATCATTCGCCAAATAATGAAAAAAGCCAAAGCCAGCCGAAATAAGAGTGTAGCGGCGGCACAGTGGTATGAGGCAGAGTAAAACTAGCACTAATTTATATTGCCACGAATAAATACTTCAATCAAAGTTTTATAACTTACATAATATTATGAGATGACGAGATATCGTAATGACTATGAAAGCCTGCTAAATACTTGTGGAATAGAATTTGCTCTGAGGTTCTTATCATCCCCATAGTTAGGACTGCGATAGTTAAGCTGATTTTATTTGTTTATTTATATATTTATTTTTGACAATTTCCCATATATTTGTAGCCTCACCTTTTATTTCTATTTCAATCTTATAAGCTTCAATTTTTTATTATGCGCGCATAAAAGGTTAGTCTCTACAGCAACCTTTGCAGCCTAAATACCTGAGCATCAACCTGCATCGCTACCCGCAAAAAATATCACCAGAGGAAGCAACAACTGACATAGCTGCTCAATATTGAGGGCAAAAAAAAAACAAATTGCAATTGTATCGAAGTGCTGCAGAATCGAGCCCTTTAGCATATTACCGAATTTCAATCTAGTATTGCATATTATTGATCTTTGGGTAAAATATCTCGGAAGGTCATAAAAATTTTCATTGATTTGAAATTCATTGATTTGAATTGTGAAACTTATGCCACAAATTCAATATAGATGAGCTATAACTTTACCATAGCCGAAACTTGATTGAATATTTGTGTTGTTTTTTAGGCTTATTAATTCAAAAATAGTGCTGATTTTCACGTTTTCTGAAAATATGAATGAAATGGTTTTTATTTCATCTAAACACTTCTTCACGTGAGTGGTGCGAGAACTTCTTGTAGTTGTGTTTGGAACAATTTTTTATTGTGCTCACAATACCTAACTAATTATATTCAGAAATGTATTGTGCATACCTGCAAATGAAAACCTGTCGAATGGTATATTTCGTATCATAATCAGTTATATGGTTTATTCTATTCTATTTACATATAGATTTGGTAATAATTTAGTTAATATAATCTAAATATAATCTATTCAGAAAGATTAGTAAAAACTGTCAATACCTTAATTGGGCCACTCCATTGTTAGTCGACAACATTATTCAATTTTCTATGCCCAATTCACTTTTAAGTGCTACCCTAAAATCAAGTGGTACCCAAAGCATAGCACTCGTATATGCGCCCAAACACTTTTATGTACACAAGTTAACCAAGCTAAAAATAAAGTATCTCGAACTCAAATATCGTACATGCCAAAGTGGACGCATTTCGAGTATGTGAAATTTTGATTCGAGCCGGCTATGTACAATGCAATGCTTGCCACATTTTTCGCTGAATTTCATCCGTTGTATCTGTAATACTTTATAGTTGTTGTTTATTGCTATTGTATTTTTGTGTTTTGCTTTATGCATTCGTGTGTTTTACTTACAATTTCGTTTGACTTTCATACATATACTACTCATTTTGTTGTTAATATAATTTCTGTTATTATTGTTGTTGTTGTAGTGTATTTTCTTTCACAACTACTTTGGGCTGCGAGGCGCAGATTTGTCACTTTCTCATTGCACGCATGCCCCGCATTGTTGTTGTTGTTGTTGTTGGTGATGTGTGTGTTTCTGTGCGTCGTGAGTTACATTTATTTCTTTGTATATACATTTTTACATGCATAGGTAATACGTTGTTGTTGTTATTGTGTTTTTTTGAATTTTGTGTTTATTTGTGCGGCTTTCGCAGACTTCAGTTACGCGTGAATCTTTCACAAGGCACATCAGCGAACGTGTACGCCGCCAGTTTCATTTCGCCACCAATAATAAAAATAAAAGTTTTGTGCATTATTTTCAATATATATATATATACTTTATTGATCTGTAAAAAATACAGAAATCATTTGTGTTAAATGTTTAATTAAAATTAAAATTTAGTTACAGTGAAGCAGTTTATATTTCTTCTCGTGTGTTTGGTGTTAATTTATGTTTTTTCCTTCTTTTTTTTGTTTGCAGTGCCTTATTTTTTGCTATTTTGGCATTATATTATAGTTGGTGTCGATGTATTTAAAATGTTAAATTAAAATTTAAAATATAACTCAAGAAACAGTTTTGCAATATTGTGTTGTTGTACCCCACACTGCGGCTGACAACAATAAAAACGAGTAGACTAGGTGAGCAAAAAAAATTAAAAAAAAAAAACAACAATAAAAATATTAATAACAATAACGCAAGAGAAAATCGCCAAACCTCTTAATCCCTGCGAATTTTTAAATGTTAAAACAAATTTAAATTAATTTTGCTATAAAATGCACTTTCGACTACATCAAAACGAAAGACTTGAGCGACAAACGCGTCGCATTTTTTTATCTTTCTTGATTGTTATACTCGTGTTTAGAAATAATTGATGAATAAAACGTGTTTAATGTAGGTGTCATTGTTCCATGGTCATGGCAGATGGCTATCCTATTACCAAGGACGGTAAACTCTAAAAGTCTTGGTTATTTATATATATTTATATATAAATAAATAAAAAATATTCACAAGCGGTAGAAGTGCGAGAATGGGTAAAATGAGCGTAATGAACGGAAAAAAAATATTGGTACCAAGTTTAAAAATTATTTTACATTTTATTATGCAATTTCAACGAATGATAATAGGGGCTTATGGTAACTAAAATATGAAATCAATGCTTTGGTTTGGATTTTCTGTTTCGCTGCTGTTTGGCGTTTGTTTGTTAGTGGCGCGTGCCATTGTTGTTCGTGTTCTATTTATATATATTTGCCGCATACTTTTCTTGCCTACAACTGCGAACACAGTACATATTATCTCTGTTTCTCATTTTCTATCCTCTCGACCTTAGTGGCATACACAATGAAGTTTCTATCTTTCTCTCGCACAGGCTGACTCCTATAGATTGATTATCACCTTTTTAGGGTCGGCGCTAAAGAAGTTTTCAGTTCAAACAATGTGTCAACACGTTATAAAAATTTGTAGCTTTAACCATTTCACTGTTTCTTGAATTGTCGCTTGAAATGGTTCCACTCAGTGTATATTCCTTTCAGATCACTACTATAATTTATTAATATTGTTTTATTACTATTATTGTCTTTATTGATTTATTTTTTTAATGTTTACTTTTTTCAAATTTGTTGCTTGTGTTTTGACATTTTTTGTTGTTTTTTTTTAAGTGGTGCGTTACTCTTTGATCTTACATTTCTGTTGCCCAAGCTGTCATTTCTAGAGCTAAGGGCGCACATAAGCTTCACAAATCTTGCAATATTAGAAAACGTATTGTGTTCATTTAGTTAAAATATGTGTACTCTCATAAGTGCAGGTTTAAAACATGATTCCGATTTCGATTGAATAATGTGAGCCAGATCTTCTATCCTAGAGAACTGACAGTTTCTCTAAGAACTGTTTCCTCAGATGTCTCAGATGTCTCTCTCTACGTCTAGTTATGGTCGTTTATTGCAACTACAGTTAAATGAACAAATATTGCCTATCGTGGTTGCCACTCCTGATACTGACTGATACTTTTTGGTCTCTTGTGTTGCTTCGAACTTTTCCACAAATGTAATGAAATAAATGTACACAGTGGGTTCTTCCATAGGCCAAAAAAAAAATTTAAATCAAAATTGTCATGAAATTAGTCGCTATATATACTCTAATATGATAAACATTACCACTGCTAACCTCTTTTTTTTCTAAAAACATCATCTGAATTGGGGGATCGTGTGCACTCGTTTTTTTTCATTCATTTAAAAATCAAAAACTACAATAAATAGTCACCAGATAAATTGAACAACAAATGTATTTTGAACACAAAGATATTATATTTAATTTAAAAATATAACATATGTTTTACTTGCTTTTTGTAAAGTCCATGTTTACTAATGAGTAATTTCTAGTCTTATATAATAATCTCGAAAAATGCCTTAAAGAATAAGTCTGAATCTGGTTTATCACCACATCATCCATATATCCGATTTTTTTGAATATCTGCTTCATGTTTCACATAGATTGGATTTAAAACAGTGGCAAATCAGATGCCAAGACGAACAAGTTGCTTTTATGACAAGAAAATAATAATAATAATTCTAATGGAATTTCATAAAAAATGGGACTAATTGTGGACAAACTAAGAGCTGGAGGTAGTGGGACGGACGTTCAATGATGAAAACACGGCAAGAAGATTTTTCCGGGACATAGTAACTCAAATTACTAGTATACAGAAATATTTGATTGAAAGATGTCAAGGCTCTGTCTTCAGGCTACAAAATATATGCAGAACAAGGTCAATATGCTTTGGGTACTGCTAAAAATCTAATTGAGATGTATCCTTGGCATTACCTTCCTCTTCTCTTTAGAATATTTTGATTCACGCTGCACATGTCATGGACCACGCGCTATTTTCGATTGGGAAGCTGCTGATAGTGAGTTAAAAAACAAACACATAAAAAAATTTAGACTGCAGCATACCAGGAAAATACCACGAATTGCACCGGAAACAGACTTAATTCACAGATTGCCTTTAAGCTCCGATACTTTTATTATGATAGAAGCTTAATATGTGTAATGTAAATTGTACTTACTTTGTATAGTGAATAAACGTTGTACTTAGTTATAAAATTTAATTTTGGAACAAAAACCCGGAAAATATTTTTATCGTACCCTACCACGAGCTCTTTTACAACAAAACATTATTATATTTTAGTTCACGTATATCCCAAGTTTCCGATCGCTGACTCTTTTGGAAGTATTTTTGACCGTTTTCTCCATATAAACGAACCATTGTCACACGATGAAAAAATGACGCTGTAACTGTAAATATTTTTAGTGATCTTAACTTACTTAACCTTTTTAGAAATAAGTTTAGCCATTAAACATAATTCTGCCATGTGCATAAAATAATCAGGGCATCTTTTTGGTAATTTATTTCTGCATATTGGAGAATCAATACATGTTGTTGTTGGGAAGTCTTAATTTGTTGAGCTAATATGTTACGTTACAATGGTCGGTTACATAGCCGTTGAGTTGTAGGTCATACTGATTAAGGAAAAGAAGTTTTAGCTTTTGTGTTTGGGCCTTAGCATTTACTTTCTGCTATAAGAGACCAGCACATATAAACCAAAAGCTTTCAGTTGTGGACAGTACTTTGACCTAAATTTATATTACAGAGTGGCTAATTAAACGCACTTGCGAGTTTATTCATGAAGGGTAAATAGTAATGAAAATTATAAAAAAATATGAATTCTATTGTGTCCGTTTACGTGTAGCAGAGTGTCAGTTGAAAAAATTTTTTTAAAAATTGTTTGATCGAGGTGACTAATCTCACTCGTATGTGTCACTCGGCTCAACATTTTGCCACAAAACACCGACTATAACGAATTGGAATTGTCGTATTTTGTCATTGGATTTCATATCATATCATGTCATATAATAACATCTGACTTTGCATTGGTCAATACGGATGCTTTAAAGATTTGTATCTTTTACTCGCGATTGTTACGCGAGTGTGTGTGTGTGTGTAAGCTTTCGAATTTCTTGCAAAATCAAAACAAATAAGACAACTAGGAGTTAAAAACTCCAAAGAGACAAAAAAAAAAGCAAAAAAAAATAAATCGGGTTATGGATTTGATTAACATAGCTTTATTAATAACTAAAACTGTCGATTGGCTGCTGTCGTTGGGTGGCTGTTGATTTCATATACTAGCTGAGACGAAAGTATAGGGCAATCATCACAAAAATCACAACAACAACAACAACAATAATAAGCGCAAAATTAGTTCGTGCGTGCCCCACTGCCAGCGTGCGTGATTTTATGCACATCTATTTGTGTGCACATGTGTAAGTGGGTTCGACAATGCGAAAGACGGAAAGCGGTTAATGAAACCGGTAATCGTTTCAAGGTCGTTGAGAAATTTACTCAATTTGGTGGTGCGTCAATGCGGACAGCAAAAATTCGGTCATTCGCTTTGCTGATGAAGATGATGATAGCTAAATCAAGATTAACCATTCAACGAACTACGAGTTATAATAACGTTGATAACAACAACAATAACAACCACAACAACTGAAGACAGCATTCAATTCATTTCAGTTCAGTTAAATTCAGTTGAGTTGTGCAGCGTTCGAAAAAAAAGCGAAAGTATCTCGAAAGTAGAGCAAAATGTTTTTTTATTCATGCAGGGGCCGCGCCGACACGTCGAGTTCGACACGCCACAGGTTCGGTTGCCAAAAGTCGGTCAATAAGTTTATTGACCGTTTTTTAACACTTGGTTTTTATTATGATTCCTGATGTTGTGTCGAAACAGAAATACGCTCAGTGCGCGTTGTTTTGACTGTTTGGGTTTATTTTCCATTTAAAATGTTTTTTTTTTCGCTGTTGGTTTTTTGCCCTTTATAAATAAATTTTTTTTTTTGTTTCAAACCGATTATGTAAATTATCTATTTTTTTTTAAAATAAAATTGGCAAGAAGTGACATAAACATAAATTTAAAAATACCCTTTTTTTAGAGATTTGTACAACTTATGTAAATTTGCAAGCGACACATTGCTTATCTACTTTTATTTTATTAATTTTATTGCATTTTTTTTTTTAAAGTATTTTTTATATTTTATATTTATTTTCTCAATGAGGCGGTGCTGTAATGTCAAGTCTTAAAATCATTACCAGAGTTGTGTTCTATAAGATTAATAATTTATTTCATTATTTTGTGTTGCGCACACCAGAGAAGTGGGAAAACGCTTAAACACTCATTCTCTACGCTACAGATGAACAAGCCAATGTTAATCTTGTCCTCATCTTGATGTTAGTTTCACTTTTTCTGGACTTATACGTCGCTAAAGAAGATTCACTTAAAAAAAATTACATAAGCACAATTTTGCCTAATTATTTTGGCTGTAGAAAATACAAATTAAATCAAGTAATTATTTAAATAATGCATGATAAAGTCCTTTTGTGTTGTTAACCCGTCCTAGCAGTAATTGGTGGCGCTTCATTCGCACAGAGCCACCTCATTTGCGTTTTGATTTACAACGGACTAATTTCTCATCTCAAATGATTAGGAGTTGCCGTTGAAGCAATAATTTACATTTTTTGAATCGATTAGTTTTGTTCTCTACGACATACTATTTGGCACTCAAACATATTATCTGGCTACATGACCAATTGATTGCATGACACGTTACTGTCATGTCATATCATTGTCTCTTGGCCTGATCGCTACGAGTCGAAAGTATTAAAATTCTCTTTCTGTTCTTAGTGAAGCGGTAAAAAAATACCATACTAGCTGGATCCGAGCATCTCATGAAAATGTAAATATTAAGATTAAGACGTAAAGTTAGCTGACAGTGAGTCTACTCCCATTACAGTTTATTAAAATTTGCTTTAAAGGACTTAATTAATTGTTTTCCGTAAGAACAACCAACCTCATATTTAACAGAGGTCAGGTCATTAAACCATCACTAATCAAATGTGCACCCAAATAATTTTTTGCTTATATATTTTTAGGCACGGTAGCGCTTCCTAATCCTAACACTGCTAGTGTGCCCATTGTCAGAAAGGAATTGCAATATTAGAGCACTTTGTTTAGTGCGTGGGCCAGGATACGTGCAACTACTTAAGAAAAGACAAACAAATGCGTATCTTTTGCAGACATGTGTTTTTTTCTAGTTGAAAGTATGAACACTCGAGGAGTATGCGTCAAGTCGCTTACGAAAGGCAGCGCAATTGGCACTTTATCGATTTAAACGGTTTCATACGCAAACGCCGGGAGTTGCTCGCACGACTGATGCAAACAGATCATACACCAAAAGTTATCTTTATTACTGCAAATAGGCATTGTATGCATAAGTATATGATAGATAGTCTTGAATATATATGAATAGTGATGAAGAGGAACAAAGCTTTTGATTTTTGGTCGTACAATTTTAACAAAATTAACAATTGGTTTAAGAATAATGACATTGTCAGACAGCCTATATATCTATATTAATAAAAATGTAAATTTTAAATTTTTGTGCACTAGGATCTCCGAAAGTTCTTCACCGATTGCTTTGAAATTTTTACAGAACATTGCTATTCGAACACGGAACAAGAATTTTAGTTTCTTTTTTTAAGCTCTTGTATGTTTTTTTGTTGTTTATGATGTGCTTTTTTGTTTGTGAGTTGCTTGAAAACGTGCAAACGCATACTTTCTGTTGAGCACACACAAAAGTACTGCGCTCTTTCTTTTTGTTCTTTTTGTATATGCTGTTCATTTTGATTGGGGCAAGAGAAAGGCAAAACCACGAATAAAATTTCTAATTTTCTGTTTTGTCTCAAAGAGTATACATCATGAAGAATTAAAGCGTCATGAAAAACAATGAAAAAAGAAAATATACCAAGAAGAAATGTTGAAATGAATCATTGTCAAGAAAACATAATTTTTTACATATAAAAATTTATTGATAGAATTGGAGAACTCTTTTGACCAAGAGTTTTAAAATGACTGAGCCATTGCAACGTGTGGCCGGCTACGATAGTATTTAATAAAAAATATGCACACTTATGTTTCATGTATAAATACAGCCCAATTATAGTTAATTGCCTCTATTTTAGTTGTTTTATAAGTTCTACTGTTCCAAGTTTATGCAACATTCTCGGATAAGCATTTTAATTTTTTTTCAAACTCATATCTCTGATATAAATCCTTTACAATGAATCTTTCAAAATCATCTTCTTTTATAATGCCAACAATTGGAAGCACTTGTTTATTTTCTGCATAGCTGATAATATTAGTTTCTGGAAAACTAAATAAAAAGTAGTTTCTATTGTCTTCAAACATTGAAGCCAATATTTTGGCATTCTGACATTTCTTTTGATTTGCAGCTGGGAGGAATTGCAAAGTTACTCAATCTCGATTAATCAATAAAATAGACGTCAAATAATAAAGAAAAGCGGAAAAGCCGAGCACAATCCTAAAAAAACTCGACTTCAACTCTAAAAAAAAGCTAAAAATGGCGGCTCACGGAGGCCAGTCAAAATATACATTTTTTGATAGCGACCGGGGTACAATGGCTTCAATAAATCGCTTGTGGCACGAGCTGTGTGAGATGGTGCGCCTTTTTGTTGAAACCTGAAGTGCTCCATACCATATCAAAAATCTTCTAAGATTGACGCTTCAAACACGTGCTGTCATTAGTCGGTCAGACGTGTAGCCAGATGCGCTCATACAATATTTCAAGTGTGACATGGAAGAACAGCTTCGAACGCATATGTGTCATACATTAATGGTAGGCTATGTTAGTTTGGGCTTAAGTACTTCCATAGACGAATAATAAAAGAGTATCACAAATTTTAAATAGTTGTCTTATTCCTCATAACCGCTTTATATAAATAAGGCTAAACTTCGTTCATACACCGCTCGATTTCCGTCTACAAAGTATTGGTGGTTTTGGGTTTGTTGAGACAAACTACTCATATAGTAATTGAATTGTTTTCCGTGATATATGGTATGTGGCAGAGTCCTTTTGCAACCACATATCATTGGTATAAAAAACTTGATATTCGTTCAATTATTGGCGGACCCGCACATTTTTGAAGATTCTCTAAATTCCAAATACGAAACTTTTCTCAATTAAGAAAGCCGTCAAGATGATAATTAGATTGATAGAATTACTATATAACTTTCTCCGAAAATGTATATATTTATTTATTTATTTATTTATTTATATATACATACTTTTCTGCCATAACAAAATGAAAAGAAAAGCAAGAAAAGGAAGGAAGCTATAGCGGAGAGCCTCAAGCCTGCTGACAGTAACTCTTCTCCGAAATACCTGCAACAGTCAATCGTTTGGCTCACTCAGTTCATAATAATGCTTAAAAATCTATCTGTAAAATCTAAATTGTTTAAAGATTTAATTAATTGCTAACCGCAGCATAAATGAACTCTGAGTGTAAGACGCCTTAACTACGCAGATGCACTTGCTGTGACATAAAATGCTGCTTAAATAAATCAAACCCAGATTACATATACTCGTACAATATTACGAGTGAGCAAAAAAATAAACATTTTTATATCTTCTAATGAAGTAATTGTGCGTTAAACGTTATTACAGATTTTGCCATAAAATCTTAAAAAATCCAATCGAAAATATAGCTAACCTTTTGAGTTCAGGCTTAACCGTTTAATTTGCTAAATAAATCTCTGTGGAGTCGCAATGTTACGCCGAGAACAACAAGGCTGGGCTGTACTTAATTAATTAAAAAATCAAAAACGCTGAAAAAAAAAACAGTAACAAATCGATTACATTTGCAAGAAGTAAAAAAAGAAACAACTTTTTTGTTTTGAAAATAATTGCAATACAAAGTAATGAAGCAAAGCGAAGTCAAATAGAGTACAATCGAATCAAATTAAAGTCAGCTTGACCAAGTGGACTTGACTCGAGTTGAGTTCAGCCAAGAACTCCAAGAACTTTGTTCTACTTTTGAAGGCAATTAAAGAGCTCAAAGTGTGGCGTTTAATAAATAATTATTGAGGTATGCTTATATGTTAGTCCGGCTGACATTGCGTTGAAAAAATTGAGATGGCAGTTCTGTTAAAGAATGGAAGATGGCTTTTCTCGTAACAGAAGACATATAGACACTTTAATACGCTGCTGGGTTTTTTACGTTTAAGTCTGAGAAAAAAATGGACACCCAAGTGCGGGTTGACCTGGAGGGGGATTCGAACGTTGAATATGTTCACATGTTTTTTTAAATCCGATAAAAATTTATTTGTGGTAACTTAAAAAAGTATATATAAATGTATCGGAAAGTCGCTTGGTAGATCTTTTCAAATGTTCCCTAGCATGCGTTGTCAGAATTGGCTTAACGTAAATGTTGTTAACGTACATCTTGTCAATAACTATCAAAACGTCTTGAACAAGGCACGTTTGCTGTTGTTGTTCTGTTTTGCTGCCCCTGTTGCTTTTTTCGGTGTTATTTTTTTCTTTAGCTAATGCAATTCTCATTGTTGTTGTTGTATTTATGTTTGCCGCATGCCCTTCTTGCCACTAACGGAGTACAATAGGAACGTTATCTGTTTCTCCTTTACTTTACTTTACTTCGATCTTCGTTGCGCACGCAGTTCTTTCTCTTTCTCTGTTTCTCTCCGACATATTTATAATACTTGCACCTCTATTGGCTTAGAATTGCTGTACATTTTCAAATTTTAGTATCACTTACAATGTTATGTCCAGACCATAGACTTCTTGTAGGATTTATTTTGTCTTCAAAATTTTGGGCTCAGTAATTTCAGTAACTAGACCAATTTTCATTTCATTCATATTTCATAAATAACCTTTAAATTATTTATTATAAAAACTCTATTTGAGAGCCTTTTATTTGATATATAACAGAACTTAATCGATCCAGTAGATTTGGAGCAAATCGGATGTAGAAATGGGACAGACAGACAGACACACGAGTCACCCTATAATGCTTCTGGTTTGCATTAAAACGTACGGAACCTTATCAAAAGTTGCGATATAATGTGCATTTTATCCAAACTATTATACATTGCCCTTAATTCGATTATTTTTTTGTCTTACATGTAACATATGCATTTTTTGTCATACGAGTTGTGTTCAAAAAATAAGGTAACTTTTTATATTTCTCAGGCTATGTGTTATCGATTTTCTATTTTTTAATTTAATTATGTTTGTAGCATATGTCCCTAGCATAAGTGTGTTGTCATTGTCGGCCATTTTCGAGTTTTAGTATAGTGTTCCTGTGTTTTTGCGATTTCCTGCAAACCAAACAATAGGCATAAACAAAACCGTAATCATTCCTCAGTCAGCGTATTCACCTAACTTGGCCCCACTGTGACCTTTTCCTGTTCTTAAAATTAAAATTAAACTTGAAAGTACGGAGTTTTGCTACGATTAGTAACACAAAGACCGCACTGATAGAAGATCTAAAGGCCAATAAACCAAAAAGCCGCCTGTCAAAAGTGCAAATCATTTAATTCATATAATGTAGGGTGTTCGAAATTTTGTTCTGTTCGCTCTTAGGAGCGATGCTTGAGCGGTAGTGCGGACTTGGCTTAACAAAGAGGGTGACAGTTTGGTTTTGGACTTTGTTGCATTTAAAAAACTATTAACGCAACTCAAACGCAGCATTGCTTAATAACAACAAGTACCTACATACATATATTGCGACAAAATGAAAGGACAGACATATACAAAATTGAGCTGAGAACGTGCCATAAAATAGGTATGTGTGTAGCTTATCAGCCTTACAAGACCACACAAATATAGTGTTACGATAGTCTGTGGCATTATGCGTCTAGTCCGTGTGAAGGCTCAACTCAAAGCGACTGAACTCGACTCAATTTAACTCAGCTGAACTCATCGCGTCAGCGCAATTCAGAGTTGACATTTGAGGAGGTCTTGGCCGCAACTGCAGACCAAAGTAATTTGCATGTTATGTCAGCGAGCGTGTATGACAACATTAACTGGGGCTATAACAAGGCATAAAAATGCGCAACAACTGAAAATCGCAAAAGCCAACAAACGAAAAAAAGGCAGTGTTAAGCTGCGCCTTAAGTGTTTGACTAATTGAGCGTTGAATTGAACCGAGCGAAACCGAGACGAACCGAAACAAAATGATTCGAACAGCACTGAAACTGAAGCTGAGGAACGTTCGCTCATTTGGTAGTTCATTGGTTCATTCGTTCGTGTATCCGTTCACTCGTTTGTTCGTTCATTCGAGGTGGCGTAATTAAATCGTTGCCGTCGCTATTAAAACTAATCACAAATTGGACTTTGATAGCCACGGCTCTTGCGATAAGTGCCCATAACTCTAATAAGTAAATCTTTGCGAATTCATGCCAAGGAGCGTAATTTTGTATCTGACGTATTCTTGGTCTATTTTCAGTGTTGCGCCGTGCTTAATTGCCAATTAATAAAATGCAAACAAAAAATATAACATATACGAGTATTATATATACTTATTATATATAAAATGATAGTTTCAAATCATCACATCTTTTTTATGCCACATATTGTAATAGGTGCTTTTTATTGAGTGTGTCTGCTTGAGGTTACCCTGTTCAGTTGAGCTACTAACATATACATAGAGATAGCGAATACGAAATGAGCTCTAGAATAGCATATTGAGAGAAATTGTTGTGTGGTTGATTGCCTTTAATAATTTGAATTAGACTACAAAATAAAATCGGAGTCCAAGTATGACATTTTTACTTGGATAAAGTGATTACTTGGATACTAATTGATTAGTGTCCATAGCGCAATATAACAATAATAATAAGCTGCTCTCAGCTGGACATCTGTTTATTGGACTTATTATTGTACAGACTTTTCGAAATTTTTTTATAAAGTTACTGTTATTTTGTGCTGGTATCGCTTGTGCACTACGCGAACGTTTTCTTTTAAGTTCTTGTTTATCTCGAAGGTAGAAGTAGTAGCAGTAGAAGGATCTCACCCCACTAAAACTGGTCTAAAATGCATCAGCTATGGCCAAGAGAGTTTACATATAAAAAAGATTGCTGCAACATTTATTTTAGAAAAAAAAAACTAACTTTTAAAAATTTCATTAGAAAGAGAAATCGTTTAGGAAAAAATATTTAGGCAAGTGCGAATTGAAGTCGCGTGGAGAGGGTTCCACACGTTGAATATGTGCCCGAATATCTGGTATTGTCGATTTACTTTGTACTCTTTTAAAAACTCACTTAAACAACCCGAACGAAATATTCAATCATAACCACCCATGTCGTTTTGGTTAAGTAAGTAACTGATACAACGTTCACTCAATAAGTCACTCAATGTACCTAAACGTTTTTCACTCCATTTTTTCGAGTGACTTCAAATTTCATTTTTTCCTTGTACTAGTACAGAATACTTTGTACAGAAGTTACTACAAAAGTCGTGTCTCCGTATTAATATATACAGTTTTTTTATTTTTATTTTTATAATTTCCTTTATATTTAATTTTTCTGTTATTATTAGAACAGCTTAAATTAAATTGTATATACAAAAATTAACGAAACAACTTAAAGTAGTAAGTGGATATAGTATAGTGTGGGTGTAATAATATTAAAAAGATCTGTTACGGTGGTCGGCAGGGTGCGATCTTCTCAGCCGTCTCGCCACCCTAACTCCTCCAATTCTGCGTCGTTTTAGAAGGCGACTTGCTAGTTTATTTGGATGATTTTTTAACCTCTCTATATATTTTTTGGCCTGACGATTTATCACATCGCCAATTTTCGGTATTTTTAAGTAATTTTCAAGGTCCTCCGTTCGCATGAACTAAGGGGCACCAGTAAGCATACGCAATGTCTCGGCCTGCAGTACCTCACCTTCGTGATGTTTGACCTCGCTGCTATGCCATACACCTGCAAACCGTATGGCCACGCAGGAGCAATTATGGTTTTGTAAATGTTCACCTTATTTCCCAAAGACAATTTATTCCTGCTAGTTAAAAGCCAATGCAATTTACCAATCCTCTGTTTTAAGGATTTCGTGATACTTGAAATATGCGTATTGAACGTTAGCCGCCTATCCAAATACACACCCAGGCATTTGCTGGTTTCGAATGAAAACTCCCTGACAGAAATCCGGCCGTAAGGCGTACGTCACATTCGCACATTTGTTTTTGTTAATGCAAATGTTCCAACGTCGTGTCCAATTTTCAAAACTATACAGGTATTGCTGCAGTGAGTCCGTTGCTTCGTAAATGCACTTGTTTCTGACGAGAATGGCCGTATCGTCTGCAAACGTGGCAATGATCAGATCCAGAGGATCAACAGTGGACGCGTAAAGATTGTGAGCGTTTGCAATTTGATTTACTAATGCCAAGTCTCATTGCGGCGTTGTCATACTGTAAATATGCTTTCATATGTGTTTCTACGTTGTTGCCGTCATTGCAACAAATTGGCGGTTAACTGCAATAGCAACAATTGCCAAACAGACACACACCTACCCACTCACACATATTATAAATAAATCGCAAGGCACAAACATCAAGCGGCATTGCATTGATCGTAGGTGAAATGCTTTTTGTGTGTTTGTGTGTGTATAAAATAACAGAAATAGTATGTTTGCTAAAAACCAAAATTTCTCAATACACTAGACTCCTGTAAGAACAATACACTTCATGCAACGTCAAATTTTATTTTTTTTTTGCTTTAACAAAATACAAGATTTTCCTTGTTTCTCAAAATAGACACCGATGATCAAAGAATGTTTATGCAATTATTCATATTAATAGGAAACCGAGTAATTCAACATATGTATTTTATCTATATATAAATAGGGCAAGGCATTCTCTTTCGCTATCTATCTCTATCGCTGCATCATATATTTTTCAATAAAATTAGTTAGATAATGTGGAAGTAAATACGTTTAAAAGTGGTCACACACACAACCACAATAAAATGTCACACACACGCTTCGCATGACACACTGTTCGCCGAATAAATTGGCCGTGGATACAGCCCTTTAACGCGTGTGGGTTACTAGGTGTATGTGTGCCGTACTACAGTTCAATATTATTACGATTGCTGTCGTGCTGTGTTTCTTTACCCGTGTCGTCATCGTCTCTCTCAGTGCTTGCGAACACCCCGAACAGTCAACCATTAAATATTATTGAGCCCAGAATTGAAAGTATGTGCTCACCTCCCAGCAACTATTTAAGTTCCATTGATGGGGCTTCTGACAAGGAGGAAGACGAAAATTGCAATGATGATGCCATAAAGGCTATTGCTGAAATAGGAGCTTATGACCCAAAACCAATTGATGTAAACATGGACATAATGAAATATTGGAAGGAGAAAAAATTTGTGTAACCCCACTATTTGCAATTGGCAAAAGTTGTGCATAGTGTTCCGCCAACGCAAGTTAGTGTCGATAGGGCATTTTCCGCATTAAAACTTGTTTTGACGGACTTCAGATATAATCTTAACGCAGACAGCGTTAAACAAATACTTTTTATAAAATTAAATCTGATGAAACACCTAACAAAATATATAATCATGTGAAATTAACATTGCATATATTGATTTTTATTTTCAAGATTAATTAGAAAAAATCACAAAATAATTTATATTTTTTGATTTTAAATAAACTGTTATTGCTTCAACTTACAGTTTTGATGTGAACACCTTTGGTTTCCGTAGGGTCTATATATATATAAATAGGCCAAGACATTTAATTTACCATCCTTTTACGCCTAAACTATATAACCGATTTTGATGAAATATGCACCATTCGACAGGTTTTCATTTGCAGGTTGTCACAATATACATTTTAATAAACTTAGGTAGTGTAGGCGTAAAACTAGTTAAAAATGTGTGGGCGTAGTGGAGAATAGGCGCAAATCGCGTGTGTCAAAAATAAATTAAATTAAATTAAATATTAAAAATACAACTTAATTTATCTAAATATATTTTTAGGACATAAAATTCAAGGAAGTTTTTCAAAGACAACCACCAGATCAGTATTTGCTCCTGCACGTAGTAGACAGAGGCGTTATTATTTTTTCAAAACGTAGTCTTTTTACACGGTTTCTCTTTCTTGTTTTTCTTTTTTGTTGTTTATTTGATGCTTCACTGCTTTCACTGCTTACAATTCGTAGTTGGTTCAACGCGTTTGTCTCCTTTATAGTTATTTTTGGTTGGAAACGTTGTAAGTCACAATCACTTCAATGTGTAGCTGGCATAACTAGCCAGTGCATGTTACGGCGGATTATTGTTTTTGCTCGTAATTTTTGTTCGTAATTAAGGTTTTGTAAAATAGATGCAGAGGAAGTTTTCTAATAGTCTTGGTCTTTCTTAGTTTTTTTTTCGTATATAATTTATCTTGCTAAAGATAAAAATAAAAGCGTGTAGTTTATTTGTTGTTGCTGTTTATATTGTGTTGCAGTATATATTTTGCTTTGTCCAGAACAAAATCCATATTTGGATTGCCCAGAATTTTTCGGAGGTTTTTCAGTCTTGGTGTTTGTATTTGCGCAGAGGCGCTATAGCCAATGAAGTTCTAGTGAGGTGCGATTATTGCTAGTTGAAAACTTTAACCAATACCCCGCCATGGGGACGTGAAATACTGTCCACTAAGGCAGTACGACATGATTTCGATATTTATTTTGTATTATTATTTTATTTTATTATTAGTTTTTTTTTTTGTTTTCTCAAACCAATTTCCAATGTCCAATTAATACTAATATAATCAAAAAATGTTCGTAATTAAGGTTTTGTAAAATAGATGCAGAGGAAGTTTTCTAATAGTCTTGGTCTTTCTTAGTTTTTTTTTCGTATATAATTTATCTTGCTAAAGATAAAAATAAAAGCGTGTAGTTTATTTGTTGTTGCTGTTTATATTGTGTTGCAGTATATATTTTGCTTTGCCCAGAACAAAATCCATATTTGGATTGCCCAGAATTTTTCGGAGGTTTTTCAGTCTTGGTGTTTGTATTTGCGCAGAGGCGCTATAGCCAATGAAGTTCTAGTGAGGTGCGATTATTGCTAGTTGAAAACTTTAACCAATACCCCGCCATGGGGACGTGAAATACTGTCCACTAAGGCAGTACGACATGATTTCGATATTTATTTTGTATTATTATTTTATTTTATTATTAGTTTTTTTTTTTGTTTTCTCAAACCAATTTCCAATGTCCAATTAATACTAATATAATCAAAAAATGAAAACAATTTTACCTGCTCTATTCAGCTAGATTGATTTCTATGTGGTTGTCGTGGTCCTAAAATATAATCAAGTGACGGTTGCTTTCTCCTTTGTTTGTTGTGGGGTCTCGATGATTAACACAGTTCCGGCGATAGCACTGTGCACCCACGATGCTTCGTAGCTGGATTCGGTTTAACTCAATTTATTATATTTGCAATCAAAGAGTAAAAAACGTCTGCTTTACAGAGTCTATGTGTACCATATTTATGAACCAAATTAAACGTTCTGAGCTATCTAAAAAAACACATCTAGCATATTAATGTTGCGATTGTGTTGAAAAATAATTCCGCATAAATACAAAAACATCAAACATCACATAAAATATATCAAAAACAATAACAACAGTAGTTTTTTTTTTTCCTTTATATTCAATTTTTCTGTTATTATTAGAACAACTTCAATTAAATAGTATATACAAAAATTAACAAAACAACTTAAATAATAAATGGGAATATAGTATTGTGTATTAAAATACGTTACGGTGGTCGGCAGGGTGCGATCTTCTCAGCCGTCTCGCCACCTCAACTAATTGGCCTGTAGGAATCTAAGGTGTATTACTGTTAGTGTATTAAGATTTATTTATTTTTATTTTTATAATGATACTCGGCGAGTGTATTAAGAGTTTGAAATGGACTTTGGCTCGATGTGTTGATATGTGTAACCGGTTAGCGTAAGTTCTGCGTCAGAGCAGACAAGGAACTCACTTGATCAAACATAAAAACAACACAATCGCTCCGTATCGATCACATTACAAAGCAGGTCCATCCATACCGGTCATAGCAACACTAGATGATCCGTATGTTTGTCATGTTTATCAATAGCTGCACACTAGCAACCATTGCCACTAGAGCCTAATGCGGTTAGTGCTGTAGCTGCAGATACTGCTGTAGCAATGCTGAAAATGTCAAATAATTATATGAGAATCCTCTAGAACTACCCATGATTTTCCCATGAGTAGTCACAAAAACTAAAATGTTTAAGATAAGATTACCGGACATACTCTGGAGGGGCGTTGGCTTGTATTAATAGACAGACATACATACATAGAAGGACAAACAATCACATTCGTCTGTTCGCTCGAACTTTACACGACCGATCGTTGCTGCTGATAAAGCACTCATGACGACAAAAAAAAATAAATTTAAAAAATAATACATATATATATGTATTAAAAAGAAAATCGATCACTACTTGAGGATCTTTAAGCAAATAGAAACTTTCTGATAAACGCCAAAGTCATTGGGCACACTTGAGGCACTCCGCTCAAGGTGCACGCTTACTATTGGGTGCCATAAAGTAATGTTTATAATCGCATGAAACTGTCGGCAAGCCAAATGCCAACATCATTATCGATGATTGGTGTCGCAGCAACTTCCATAGACAAATGAAGCACACAAGTCGGTGCCTTAAAAAACTGCGTCCAAAAATGAACGAATTCTTTTAATATTAATAAGTGCCAACAAAAAGTATTTGAGAACAAATTCAGCCTTATCGGCAACTTACTTATAACGCTTATCAGTTATTAGGATCTAGAGAATGCTATTAGCAAGAAGTTCTAACAACTGGTTACAGTGATGAAGTTTGCCGCTACTATTTCGTCGAAAAGTTCAAATAATTCAACAAGGCTGTATAGATGTCATATTAGTGAACCGGATGTAATACAATAAATCTTGATAGACCAAATGTCTCCATTCGAGTACACACCAAGGAGTCATCTAAATATTAGTGTAGCCGGTTTACACTTTGATTAGATTGAATGAGATTATATTAGAGCATGTAGGGGCGAAAGGATCACTTAGTTAGTTAGAGTGGTAGCATCGCGTTTACTGTAATAGTTTCCAGTGTGTTTATTAGAATATAACCTTGTACATATATCATTTAGTCAGCTACATATGTGTGTGTATGTTGTGGTCCAGAGGAAGCCTTATTCTGGCCCTGAAGCTGTGTTCTTGCAAGGCCTTCGCACTGGCATAGAATATATTTTGCTGTTACTTCGTATTCAGATAACACTGATGATACATATTTACTCGGATGCACCTTTATCAGTCTATCTATTTTCTCATCTATTCGTCAACGATTCATAATCCATCCAATTATCTGTTGATCTATAGCTCTATTTATCTTATTGTCTACCAACGTCTATGTGTCAATTTCCAATGAGCTAATATGAGCTCGATATCTGTCATCCTTCCATCAGTGTGTTGCGAGCTTCAGAATTACAAGAAATGGTGTTTCTTTTTACCTTTTTTTTTTTTTGCTTTGAGAATAATAGAACAACAAAATATGCCAGTGCGCTGTTTGAGTCAGTCAGTACTTCAAACGAAGACCCTGAAACTCACTTTTGAAAAGGCATAAAAACAACGCAGTTTTCTGGGTCTGCCATGCGAAGGGTAGGTTTTACGTGTACTCGTACTCATACTCACTCAAACCCTGCCGGGCATTGTAATTTTGTAACCGTCTTGTTAAACCTGAATCAGATACAATACTAGGAAAACGGTAAAAGATAAAAGAATGAGCACAAAAGTACAAGACTTTGTCAACAATTGACGATTGAATGGCAATGCAAATTGTATTGGGTCCGGGGTCGGACGGTCTGCGGCTTCATGTTTAACTACGCCAGACCTCGCGATCTGGCTCAGCCTCAGGATGCATGATCATGCCGAACTGAGCAACTGTTCTTGTATCTGACGAGGGTCCATAATGCGCAGCAATTAACAAGTATTCAAATACAAATAAACAATCACGCCAAGAGCAACAGAACAGTAACCACTCAAATTCAAGTTGACGGGCGTCGCTCAAAGGGTTCCTTTAGGAAGCGCAACAAGTTTGATTGTTGCTCGAGTTTATTGTATGCAAAAGTGCAAAGGTGAAACTAAGCTGAAATTCTATAGAGAATTGTTTGTTTGTTAGAAAGTGAAATGAATTTTAATGTTTTATACTTTTTTTTTTAATTATATGGCATCATAATTGGCCATCCGCTTTGCGAAGACACGCTCCAATGAATGATATGGTGTTGCTCTATTAGGATTAGATCCTGTTCATCTAACATCAAAGTGCGAGTATTATAGACTAATGTTATACTCGTAGTTATAATATATACGATAATTAAATGTGTGCCGTCAATCATCATTAATATAGGGAGCTATTATATTATATACTTCAGGTGTATTCTAGGGAGGCTTGTCAGTCGGAAGTTGTTTTCTAGCTGACTACGAACGTGATCTTTCCATTTTTTCCGTTGTCTTCTTTTCCATTTTGTTATATTGTTGGCTTTGTGGGCTGATCTAATTTATTCATATTGGATCATCTGTCAAAGCGCGTATAGCCGGCTATGTTGCGCAGTGTGTTCATCTCGACGATGATGAGAGATCCTGATACTCTATGTTCGAGTTATTCTAGAGTAACGGTATTAAATCAAATTAAAAATGTACAATTTTTTGTCAAAGTTGCTCAAGAGACTCCAGAAATATCGATTCGACTTATTTAAAAGTCTGTTCCTCCAGTCATACGTAATGAAATCGAAATAAATATCAACGGAGAGGTCTGATTCAATACATTCATATGGTATAATTCTGGATGTAGTCGTACAGTACTATACTACACACAAATTTACTGAACTGTATTTTCATTGTACTCTACACTTCGAAGTGAAGTGCGATACACATGCAAAATAAATGCAATGCGTGCTCTTTAATTACAAGCGATCATACGGAATATATTAATGTCTAACGTGAAATTGTACCCAATTTATTCCTTTAAATGGGTACACTTGTGTACAACGTATAAAGTGAGTTTCTTTATTTATGTGTACTCAGAAATTTTACATTATTTATAATATGAAGAGAAATTCAATGCATACAAAGTTTAGTTAAATCTGAGGAGAATTTTATTACTGAGAAGTGCTAATTGTGGTTATTGATGGATAATGTAAAAATATTAAGAAAAAATGGGAAGAAAACCTTAGAACTAAAGAGTTGTATTTAAAAAGTACAATTAAAATGAGTTTCTATGAAAATGTGACTATTATTGTTGTAGTGAAATGTTTTGAATTGTTAAATTAATGTAAAATTGTCATGTTTCAATACTAAAAAAATAAAAAAAGGTGAAAATACAAAAAACTGAGCAACGTTTTATTCACTGTACAATAAATATACTTTAATATATATATATATATATAATAGAGAAAACACTATACTATTAATTTACTGCAGTCTTTTCAGCATACACTCAATAATATCAAATATTGCAATGGTGTGTTAGCAAGAAATTTGGTCAACTTTAAATTCTCCTTTCAGTATTGTCGCATGAACCACATTGATCATCAGTTTTCTTATCACCAAACCCGTTCCGTTGCATTGAACAAAAAATAAATAATTTGTTTAGTGAACGACGAATATTGCGCGTCTTTGACAGACTTTCGATTTTGAATTTGACATACTTTTCAACGGCCAACTGATGAATCAATATTGATCTCATACAAACAATACAATATATAAACTGGACTTATAACTGTATATAAAGTCAAAAAGTCAAACACTGGAAGATCAACGAAAAAATCGCAGCCGTAGACAGAGCGCTGAGCTTCTGAAACACCCAAAGAGCGAGACGCACGCGAAGGCAGCAACGCGCTGGGTCCCTGCTAGTATTATATATAATACTGCTCACTGGATCAATTTTTTTGTTTTTGTCTGTTGTGTAGAAGTTGAGTACTGTCACTGATTTGTTTCTCTAGTTCTATTCTAAACTACTGAGCCCACAATTAAAGTTTTTTGTATGTATTGAAAATTTAAAGAAATGATACATTGCTATAGCTAATTGGGCTTGCCAATATATGGTATATATGGTATATATGGTATATATAATAAACAATGACTATTGTTGTTTCGAAAGTGAAGTATTTCAGTTGCCGTTGAATAATTGGTACGCTTTGGTGCGAATTCAGCACGGTCGCTGGCCTGGCGCTCTGTGAATGCTTACTTACTCTATGTTATGCCAAGCTAATGTTCTGTCAAAGTGTAAATATAATGTTAAAGTAGTTCCAATTGACATCTAATTCTTCCAACACTCTAATTAATTAATCTTTCTTCGATCTTATATATATAAAGTTGAATAAAAAACCTCTAGAACCTATGGCCGAGCCAGTTATTTAAGCCGGGGGGGCAACTGTTGTTGAGACCAGCTCGAACATTTGTGCGTACCTTTTTTATCTAGGAAAGTCTACTGTGTATTGCAACTTACTTAAGCTTAAAGCTTAAGACTTAAACATATGGTTCTAATCATAAAAACGTGTAATTTGACAGGCAATCGACGTCAAATTATGTGCTCCTGTTGAGGTTTAAATTTGGCAAAGGAAAATATGAGAAAACGTTGGAATTTATGAAAATATTTCCTTTTTCGCCTACGATATTTTTGTTGATGTCATTTCAATTCAATTCAATTCAATTCAATTTTTTTTTGTCCTGGCTTTCACTCTCAGGAATTCTTATGAAAACTGATGACGTTATGGGACGCAAACGTTGTCTTCGTTTGGTCGAAGAAAATACCATATTAATATGTGTTGTTAAGTGTGAAGTTGTCCAGTCTATCTTCACCTGGAGCCTTTTTAGTGTTCAACCCTTTAATATGTGCTGAGACTTCCTCGGCTGTAATGGGAGCAACCGGGAGGCATAATTGGCCGGCGCTTTCAAGTCTCATATGGATCTGGCGAACGCTGAGTTCTGAGCTGATATCAAATGGCTGAAATCGAGCTTCCAATTCCTCGGCGAAAGCCTCGGCTCGCTCGCTTAAAGATTTAGCCCAGGATCCGTCAGCCTTCTTGATTGGAAATTATACAGTTTGCCAAGAAATTGTTTGCAAAACGAAAAATAACTCTAAAAGTATAATTCTACCGCTTATTAATGATGTTAGGAATTACTTAGAGAAAAATGTAAAAATGCAGTTTTAGTCTCCAATTCATTTATAACAAAACTACAAAATAAAACTACTAAAAAAAAAAATATTTATTCTTTAAAATTAATTTTAGAAAGTACAAACGAAAGAATATAACGTTTTTCAGCTGTCAAATAATTCTTTGCAAAATAATAAAGAAGCTATGAAAACAAACAGAAAAAAGTGATTTGAAAGAGATTTGGGATTTCTTGAGGATCTGTAGGCCACTGCTTATTAGTTCCTTCTTCAAAATATCCAAATACAATTATTTAGTCATAAATCCTCAATTCACCAACGCCTTCGCTAGATATACAGCCCCATACCATTACTGATAATTTGCCAAATTTGATAGTAGGTATCAAATTTTTCCTTTGGAGGGCTTCATTAGGTTGCCGCCAAACCCTGTTAGGACCTTCGTGACAATACAACATTATTTTAGTTTCGTCACAAAATATCACTTCTCTCCAATACTCCATAGGTTGAGAAATGTGTGCCGTAGCAAATGTCAATCTTTTCAAAATGTTTTGTGTTGAGAGTAAAGGTTTCTTGCGGGCAACTCTTGATGAGTATTTGATATTTTTTAATACCTGTCGAATAGTCTCATGAGACACTTCAACTCCACAGTCATTTTTAAAGTCCGCTGCTAACAATCTTGTGCTTTTTTGCGGATCATTGTAAATCGTGTTAATAATCTTTGACTCATCTTTTCTTGACAACTTTCTTGGTCTGCCTACAGAGTTAATTAATTCCAGCTTATTTTCTTTCTCTGCGCGATGTATAATATTGTAAATAGTTCTCAGTTTTACCAGAAACATTTCTGACAACTCTTTAGGAGATTTACCCTAATAGTAGTGGAAATACACCAACTGTATAATATTTTCATCAATTCTTTTTCCTGGCATTCTTAGCAAACTTAATTTTACCTCTACTATACCATTTAACACAGCTTAAAGTTACTACGCTGGACACCAAACAATGTTTTGTACACGACGCCAAACCGAGCCGTTTTTCCTGGAATGAATTGGAGAATAAAACTGCATTTTTACTTTTTTCTCTAAGTAATTCCTAACATCATTAATAAGAGTTAGAATTATACTTTTAGAGTTATTTTTCGTTTTGCAAACAATTGCTTGACAAACTGTATGTAGATACTGTCTGTACATATGATATGTATACATATTATGTATAAAAGATTCTGTTTCTAAGACTTCGGTTCTTGCCATCTACACATAAGAGTTTGGGTCTCAAGTGAACGCATGCGATACAGAATGTACCATTATCTATATTTGCGCTTTCCTAAGAACCCGATTAACGACGTCGCAGGCTCAATCGCAAATCGCAAGCGATAATGATAACGCAGTTCGCAGTAGAGCAAGCAGTTCTTCAAGACTTTTTATTAACGTTAAATTGTGTCACCTATTTTTTCCTGAACTTTAGAACCATACATTTCCAACCATATCATTTCCATCAAAATATATTGACGGTAAGTAGGGTAAAATGGTACGATAAAAAGCATGCCTCTGTATTAATATATAGATTTAGCATGTTATGTTGAGACCATAAACTTCTAGTAGGATTTTTTTTTATTTAAATTGTAGGCTCCGTAGTTTCTTGTATCATTATTCATGTTTGAATTATAAATAAAAAAAAAACAATATTTGAGAATATTGCAAGAAACCTCATTTCATATATCACACAACTTAATCGGCCGATTTTGACCAAATTGCCTGTAGGGAACCCTAAAAAGTACGTGATATTATGATTTAGGTAAAGACCTGTATGATTTAGTCCGACAATTTGAACAAAATTCAATTAAGTAATATGGATCAATAGAGTACAACTCTCATGTAGCCTGGACAGCACTATGATCTCAGATTAAGTAACTAATACTTTTAAGATCCTCTGCCATGTGATGAGTCTATACAAAATGATTTTATAGCATCAACTTATTGACAATGAAGGGATGATTTAAAGAAACAATTGGGTTACTAAGTGTAGGTAGCATAAGGTAAATTAACATTACGCCGATCGCTCATGATTCATTATTATTCCTTTTCCTTTATTCCCTTTCTCACTTGGCTATCTCATTGCCACCCACAAATATTCAAATGTCACAATAGCTTTAACCAATATGAGTGATCAGAGTCAGTGAAATGTGGATTCGTAACGCGCCTGCTTGTAGTAGTTAGTAGCACTATCGAGTACCTGTAATTATACAGTATTATGAGAAGCTGTAGCAAGTTTAAGGTAGTTCCTAACCTCGACTACTTGCCAGGCGCAGATATTCCTACGAGAAGGTACCATTATTCAACGGTAGTGGAGCCAATTGACGCTGCTGTCCATTGGTAACCGCATCTCCGTCGTAAGCAGTGCAACGCTTATCGTTCATTTTGAGTTCGAATAATGAACAAATCAAATTTTCGATTGAATAATTCTCATTAATGAAAAAATTTAATTTTTTAAAGTGATCTTTATTTTAAATCTCTGTAATAGCCTTTAGAAGGTTACTGTGCATTTTGAAAAAATCGTCGCTTTCGCTAAATATTTAGACCAACTCAATTTTCAGATGCTTCTCAAACTGTACGGATACAAATAAAACACAAAAGTAAGTCAGTATATGGTAAGTGAGCTTGCCGACAGTGCTGCTCAAACTGTACAAATATAAATCAAAAAAAGTGAAACCCAAATAGTCAAACACTGGAAGATCAACGAGAAGAATCGCAGCAGCAGAGGGAGCGCAGGGCTGCTAAAACATCTGAAGAGCGAGACGCAAAAAAGGCAGCAATGCTAATTAGCAATGCTAGTTGCTTTAATAAATAAAAGGAGGTGCTTCTTTAAAAGACTCGTCTTTTTTTTTAAAATATTATTCGTTAAAACGTCAATATTTGCTAGTAGCCATTTGTGACGGGAAGAAAGGGATATCGTTTGTTTGGGTCTGTGGAGTGAAATCCCTTCAAGTATTTGTGCAACTTGCTGACTTTGCGGACAGTTGCTGTAGGGTATCTAAGCATTAGTTTACACTACTGGATGCGAATTTGCACATTGTGAGACATAATGATATTAGTGTTGGCGCTTTTTCCAAGAGTTTGCGGTCTAAGATCTCTATGACGTGTCTGTGTGTCACTTTGGAAAACAGCGGGCCTTCTCCTCAATACGATAGAAAACCGGTCGTTGGGTCCAAAAATTCTAGAACCAGTACCCGTTTCAGTTCTAAACCCATTCAATACTAGTTATATGCTTGCTGACGTCATTCGACTAACTACCAATTTGCATATTTATTCAAACGGTTACGTCAACTTTTTTTAATTTTGAAAATTTGTTGAAATTTTTTTTTACAATTATCAGTTTCAGTCATCAATATTTCGCGGTTGAAACCCGTTTCAAAAGGAGTATAAATGTAAATGAAAAAGAATAAAAAATTGTTGCGCCAAAATTTGTGTTCGTTTTATATTTTGTGCCATTCTCTAATAAAATAAAAACCAAATTCATGTGGTTTTTGTGCAGCACCATAGAAACCCCAAACCCCTTATTCAAGAAAAAAGGCTAGACAGAGTGATGGCTACAATAATTAATAAATAAAAATGAAATTTAAAATAAAAAAACTAAAAAAAAAGATAACAAAAGAGGCGAAAGGCCGAAACTGTCAGTTGGATCGGCAAACCGATTAACAAACAAACTGATGCACATTGTGTGTTGCAACTTCGTTTGCTGCGTTGATGTCTCATTCTCACCTATTACTAACTGCTGACCAATAATTGTGGTCTTTGAAACGATGGGTCGCAGATCAACTATCGCCGCAACACGCATTTGTATTATTTCTCTTGGTATTGTCAATTTTTGCAATTAAAAAAAGACGAAATTTACATTCACGACCTTGTGACCTACAAAAGCGTGTATCTTTTTGCCCCCGTTTTTCTTTCTTTTCTTTGTTAATCGTTGTGCTTGGTGATAATCACATGCTTTAACATTTTTAGTTTTTGTCATTTCAAGTGTGCAGCACATTAAAACATTTTTTTGTTTTTAGTTTTTATGTCTTCCAGTCATCTTTTCACGCCTTTCGAGACAATTCGACATGATCAGATCTGATAAGCTTACACTTTGCATGCTTCCAGTTATTCACTAAAGGATTATGTTCGTGGCCTTGTTTTGATTGTTGCTTTTGAGGTCAGTGAATGCTGCTTGGCTGTAAATGTGCTTGGCTCAATGGACTATTGGCGCTGATTGCTCTTGGTATATTTTTAACGAATCATAAAACAATGTTGCTAAAAGGACTTAACTAGGGTTTGCATGAACTATATGCGATTTAGAAATGTCAGAATTTTAATTGTGACAAAATATTTTGTTGATCACACCTCATGGTGGCTATACAATTCAGTAATATTAGGGTTTTCAAAGAGTGTGTTAGTGTATTATTTTAACATTTGTTCAAAAACACATGTCAGTGTGCTTGGCACTCGCTATCATTTAATGTGAAACTGCTTGGCTATGCAACTGGGTGGTTGATAAGGATTTTTATAAGCGTAATTGTATTATCGCACATGCCGTTGCGGTCGCGAGAAACTATGGTGACATTTATACCAGAAGCAGAAGGGGTTTCAAAAACGAAACCTAATGACCTCATTCTGTCCTCCTTCCTACTGAAGTCTCTGGGAAGTCTAACCGATATTCATTTTAGTTGTAAACCAACTTTGCTCTAATGAGCCACACGCGTATGTCGCAAGGATGGTCCGTGAAAATGATTTTACACTCTCTAGTTGTTACGCTGGAATCGGCTATGAAATATAAAGACTTTGCAGTTGCAGCCTTCTTAGATAATAATAGCAACTTTAACAAGATCAACACAGCAGCCATAACCGGAGCTCTGCTTCCCTTCTCTATGGTGGCCTCCGTGGTGGCGCCGTATATCAGCTTATCATTCAAAAAACTGTAAGCGCCTATTTAGGACACTGAAAAGACACGTCGGTAGAGGTACTCCACAGGGCGGTGTCCTCTCTTTCCTACTTTGACTTTGGTAATAGACATAATGCTTAAGGGGCGGGTAGAGTTTGCTAAAAGGTGGAAGTTTATGCAGAGGCTTATTGGGAGATCCATAAGCACGCTAAGTAACCTAACCATAGACAGTTAGGCCAGAGGATGCGGTGTCAGCATCAACCCGATTAAAACGTAGTTTGCATTATTTACAAGAAAATACAAGCATACAACTCTTAAGCTTCCATCGCTGAATGGGTTTATAATACCACTAAATGAACAGGCCAAACAACTTGGTGTAATTTTGGACCATAAGTTAAGCTAGAATCTTATCATAGAAGACAGAATAAAAATATCGCTGGTAGCACTCTATACCTACATAATAGTCTGGATATTGTGGATATACATTTCGGTGGTAAGACCCATCTTATACAGGTACATGCATGTGCACTGGGCGAAGGTTACCAATGATTTTTTCAAATTCTTTCTCGAGCGAGACACGCCGACTTCGAATAAGTGAACCCACACTACCGTCTCTGTTACCCTTCTTTTTAAGGGTCGGCACTGACATCGTTGCCAAGGTGTGCGCAGGTAAAATTTGAAGTATTAGAAATAAAATACTGACGCGTCATCTAACCGATTACGTGATGACTTGGTCTTTCTGATAGGACTTCACTGTGAGCACTGCCAATCTTTACACTCTTGCGCTCGCTCTTTAAGAGCTTTATTCAAGCGTAGACTGGTAAGTAATCAGGGATGATCTCTTAAGTAAACCACTAGCAGTTTGCTGTGATTTATGTTTGGAGCAGACACACAATTTTACTTGACTAAGTGCCAATTCGCATGGCAAGAGTCGATAAGGAGCCATTCCCCTACGCCTATGAAGTGTACAAAACCCACACAATTTTAGAAGAAACCAGACATCGCCAGTTACCTCGATATCTTTTGATATTCGCGTACCCAGCCACTGTGTTCTTGTTGATGTTGTTGTTACAAGTACTTTTTTGGTAATTAAATAAGTAGAACCGAATTTGCCATTTGAGTATACTCATATGAAGTGAAACACGGGTAGTCTCCAATTCAATCACCCAGAGTCTACAAATATTCATCAACAAATGCTTCAGCATCATTTGCAGTATATTGTGGCCTGGACTATACTGGACTATCACCATTATCATGGTCTGGAAGATAACAAACGAGACCCAACCTAATCTGCGCTTGAAAATTTTTTCACCCGATCATTTTGGCCCGTAATTAAAAGGAGTTAATTTAAGGATTTCCTTAAAACTTGATTTTTTTGTTGACAAGGACAATATTCGATACTCAGCAGAATTTTGTTTAGTTGCAATATTTTGAACTTAACGCAGGCGTTCTTATTTATGTAGTGACAATTCATTCTACATGGTTTGAGGCCCCTTTCTTGATTTACCTTGTCTTTCGGTTGAAGTTTCCCCAGTCTGATTTTTTAATAACAGTGTCCTGCTTTCTTGGAAAATCAAACGCAAACGGTTTTCATTTTTAACAAAATTTTATTATCAACTGAAAGTAGGAATTATTCAATTAGTATGGGAATATGGCATCGTTCAAATACATTGATTTCTTCGTCACTGATCCTAATCCTCCGTATCGATGCCGGCCAGAGTAGGTAAAAAGAAAATCGTTTACAATCGTTCAATGCCATACTCCATTGACCGTTAATGTCTGGCCATTCACATTCTCGAAAAATTACGGACCAATGATGCCGCCGATCTACATTTCAGAACCCACAGTTACTTTTTCGGGGCTCTGGATTCTCAGTCTCACAGCAACGACAGTTTTTTTTATTAATGAAGCAGTTGCTCCAAAAATGTTCTTCGTTGTTGAAGATGTTTTTGTCGCCAAAATGTGAATCAACGGCGATACACCCTGGGGTCCAAGATGAAAATGTTCTGCTCTTCTCATGGCCCTATAGCTTCAGTTGCTGCATCAACTGAATTTTGTACGGGGTCATGCTTAATCACCGATGCCAAACTCGCCTCGTACTGGTCGTTGAAAGGGCAAGTACTTTCGGTAGTCGCAAAACACCGCGCGCCTAGTTAGACCCCACACCCTTGTGGTGAGCTTCTTGTGTTATCGATTGCGTGGCGACTGTGTAAAAAGGAAGCAACTTGTTAATGTGTTTTTTCGATATTGTAATTTTGCCATTTGCACACTGAGGCAGTGTCAATTGAACTAGCGACGAATGTGTTTTTAAAATGGATGTGGACGTGTCACCTAATACTAATAAAACTAATAACTATCCCAATAGAACTGTAGTTGATTATAATTTGTGCAGCATAGAAGATGCAATGAAACAACCAACCAAGTTCGTATTTCGTTTTAATTGTATTGTGTTTAAAACAAGCGCAAAGTTCTTCTCACCCTTTACTAATTTTCATTTTATTTCAGAAGAGTTGCTAAAATAATGTAAAAGGATGACCTTTAAGAAGATACCCGGTAGGTGCCCGGCTATGGCGAATTTCACTCTTTATAAATAAATCATAGTTTCCAATGACATACGAATTATCATTTTAATTTTTTCATTGTCAATCCAGATAACTGTTTAGTCTGTGGCAGGAAACGCGCCGGGTACTAACTAGTGATATATAAATCTTTAATATACCACAATACCTGAACTAAAAGACTTTTCAACTGACTGCGAAGAAGACGAAATTAAAAACTCTTTGCATTTACAAAAATGCCTTTCAAGTTGCAAAAACATATTTAATTGCCAATTACATAACTTAGTTGTATACAGCGGATAGTGAAATATGTCCCCACACTCCACTTGGCAGCTTGCCATATTTATATTGTCTGATGCATTTAATGCCCGCACTAAAACTGCATGACAGGGCAAAGAGAGACAAGATAGGATCATTATTTTGTACAGTTTAATTTGTGGCAGCAGTAAATTTTGCAAAGTAGAACTTGAAAACATTTGTTAACTAAAAGATTTTGCTAATGCTAAATAAAGACACGTCCGAAACACATTGCAGAAGTGCGCATCAGATTCTTGTCAAGAGTTCAGAAAAGGTCAACAGTAGCAAAATAGAAGAAAAAAATTGTTCAAAATAAAAAGCGCACAGCGTAAAAACATATTCATTGCGAAAAAATATTGTGTATTCGCATTTTGAAACTTGCTGCAAAACAACGAAGATTTCGTGAAAAAAAATTAAACGAACAAACAAAAAATAAATAAAAAAGTGGAAATACTAAAAAATCAGCTTGCTGACATCGTTCAGAAAATTTGATGTTCTTATTAAAGCCTCTTCAAGTGTGTCTAAATACTTAAGAAATTATGTTAGTCAATAATTAGAAAGATAGTTATATCTAGTGGGCAAGGATTTAGAGAACTTTTCCATATGCAGTTTTTGTATAGGTCAAAGTTGCACATCTCAATAAATAAAAGTATACATACATTCGCTAAGAAAGGGTTTCCAGCTAATTGGGGATAATCTTTGAATAGTTAATTTTATTGTAGAAACATTTTCCTGAAAAAATTGTTTTGTTTGTCCTTGAGCCACAGTACTCTTCAAGCCATCTTTCGACTTCGTCAAAATTGGCAAAGTTAGCGCGTGTTCCATTGATGCAAAAAGGTGATAATCGGATAGCGCCAAATCTGAAGAGTACGGCGGGTGCGATAGTACGCTACCATTGACGTTATTGCACTTTTATTCATTGCCGCAAGCGAGCGTTTGCTTGAGCTATTGAGAGTCAACTAATTATTTCTAATTATTCCAAAAATAGAATTATCCATCATTATCATCTTACTGTTTAAATTTGCCGTTTCTCGACCTCTAGCATAAATTTAGCAGATCTAGGTCGTGTAGCCTATATAATGGTGTAATAAGTAATAAAAAAACAAAAAACCGTAAGAAAACGATTCAACAACTATAACGCGATTAGCTTTAAGGTGTGTCTGTTTTTTTATTTTAATTTTAATTACATATTAAGTTTTCTAATTTAAAATGATTTAGATTTTCTATCGACTCTCGCGAATCCATTAAAAAATCCACTTTGAACTTATTTGAGTGTTTTTGGCGACGTTGCTGTTGAGCGCTTTTCAGTTTAAATTGAACTCAATAAAGCCTCGTCTACGTTGACTAATTCAGTTTCGAGTGTTGCTCAAAAAAAGCGCAATCGAGCGCGTATCAATAGCAGCAGCAGCAGCACCAGTAGGAGCAAAAAATAAAAAAGAAAACAAAAACAACAGCAGCGAAGGCAGCGCAGCAGCAGTAACAGTAACGTCAGCTACACTTTGGCTTTGTTTGTTTTGTTGTTGCTCTTTGACGCTGCCTGCATTGAGCGCAAATGCGCGCTAAGCCGAATTTCGAGCTGCACACGCACACATACGCAGACGCACATGCATACGCTAACTGTGTCAGTAATGATATGCGCTTTGGCTCTTTTTTATCAGCACTCAGCTTATTCGGCCGCATCGCTCCACTAAACCACACACAGACACCTGCCCACTCAGCTTAGTGTACTCATTGAGCTGAGTGCCAAGTCAAATCTTTTCGTGTGCCATTTGGATCGGCAATGCTGCGCTTTGGCTATAAAACGTATACGTAGCGCACTTAACGAGCACACACAAATACACCTATGCACATGCACATGCTACACGCATAGTTGGCACAGTTGTACACGTCGTTTCGCTTTGCTTGTATTTGTGCTTGTGGGTTGTTGTAACCGATTTTTGGCCACTGCTAAATCATTGAAGTAACTTTCGTCTGCAGTCATTTGCTTAAAGTTAGTGAACGCGCTAGTATCGTGCGTCCCCATCATCGCAGCTGCTGTATCCGAGAGAGTTCCTTCTTGTGCTGCCTCAACGTAAAGTAAATCAAATAAATTCGTGTAATACGCTTTGAGTTTAGTGGTAAAGTTGGAAAAGTCTTTTTTTAGTTCTTCGGCGATTTTAAATTCTTTTTTTAAAGTTATTTATACAATTATTGTTTTTTTTTTAAATATATCTTGTGCGAAGAGTGCGTACTTTTTGCAATAATTGATTTGAAAATTAAAGGAAAAAATAAATTACAAGTAATTAAAAAGCCAAAAAAAAAAATAATAATAAAACATTTAATAAGTGTAAAAGTACTAAAAAAAGTAAAAAAAAAATATAAATAAATAAATAAAGACTTTGTACCAAACTCTTCATTGAAGGTCAAATATTTTACTTGTGCAGCCATGTGCTTTTTTATTCACGTTACGCATACGCTGCGTACGACTTAGAAGTTTTTGAACTTGCAGGATTTTTAAACATATTCTGGTGTAAATAAGATGTTGTTATAATTTATAAATTAAATTTTGTTCACTTTTCTTTTTCTCTCTTTATAGTTTTGAACAGCAACACGGCGAAGACATCAGCGCTTGGATAAACAACAGAGCACGAAAACCAATCTAAACTATAAAAAAAGTACCAAATCAGCAAATTCGCTATCATAATAACAATAGCAACAACACAATCAACAACAACAACAACATAAACAAAATGCAACCCATCAAGTGCAATTTCAGTCTAGCAATGCTGTGCATGGTCGCCATTTTGTTGATCATTTGTCACAGCAGCGTTGCGACACCTGCTCTACGTGTGAAACGTCAAAATGGCGATCTCTTAGCGTTGGAGGAGGAAACCGAAAGAGATTTGAATCCGATCAATGTTGAGGTAAAATATAATTGGGTTTAGAGTGTACAATAATTTATAGACTTAACAAAAGCAGCGGTCATTGTGAGGGCCTTTTTCAATGTGTACTAGTCTCTTCGATACAAAGGTAGATAAAAGATATATAAAGATCATCAATTGAAGCATATGGCGGTGCATTAGTAGCTAGGGTTATATAAAAATTTAAATTTCCCCATACTAATAATACTGTGGAAATATAGTAACGAGGCAGTCACCCTGAACTTAGCTGGTATGCAAAGGCTACTACAGCCGTTATGAAGCAACGATCTCTGTAGAGAGTTCAGTCGTAAGAATTTTTGCATTGATTATTATTAATTTGTACTTACCATGTTTCAAAAAATTTCCATTTACTTTTTTTTAAAAACATTTATTCAGCTAAGCAATATAAATAATATTGGTTTCTTCTGCAGTGCCTGTTTAGTGTTGTAACGGGCACTGTACATCTGGCTGTTCAGCACTTTCTGCTTGTTTTGTAAGTTGCTTTCAGCTTAATTTTAAGGCAAAATATACTTAAACATTTCCTAAAATATCTTACACTGATTTTAAGACAATCAGTTATAGAAGGACAAGTTATTTTTAGGTATTTTTATTTTTATTTTTTTTTTTAGGTGGAAAAGAGGCCAAACGTGTTTGGCATTTTTGTTTTGTACAGTTTAATATTATTATTTTTATTTTTTGTAACAATTTGTCAATTCATCTATATTTTGTAGATTCAATAGGTTTTGATTTTAGTGGAAGATTTTCGAGATGTAACAACAAAGTCGATTTTTTTTTTTGTTTCGATTTGAATGATTTCATGCTTAATTTCCGGCTTATAATGAAACTAGTTAATCTTCTTCCTAATTTATTGACACTACCACTAAAGTTTATTAGATTCTAGGTTAGTGCAAAAGCACGCCTAACAAAATTTGTATGAGAGTTCTCAATCTGTGAACAGATAATGTGCGCCTCGATTGACTTCGACTTGAGGATACAATTGCTACGGGAACTGTTGTTTCCTTTTTATTTTTCTCAATATTACTACAAAAAATATTACCACTATTTTTAAGTGGTAATTTCTGTCACTGAGTGTTTACATTACATCCTCAACTCAAAGCTGTAGTATAAGTAAGACTCCGATGTTGCTTGACTTGTCTTCTTGCCTACAACTGCTTCTCTCGTTAAATTTTTAAGCCTATTGCCTAAGAAGTAGGCAATTCTTTCGACTTTCTACTTTAATAGAGGATTTTGTTTGCTTGTGTTTCTTCCTGTACAGCAACTGGTCTTTTTTATTGGTCATTGTGTCATGTGTTTGCCAACATGTTTGACAACTTTTTGTTAACCAGCGAATTTCTTAATATATATTTATCTATATTTTCCCTTCTATTTTGTGTTTCTGTTTTCCTTACTCCTTGTTGCAATTGCTAATTTTCGTTGTTGCCAAACTAAAAGGCAAATCGTTGCTTTAACGACTTAAAATTTCACTGTTAATAATGCAGTTGAATGCATTCGATTGTGTAAGCGCAAACAACAATAAAAACAACAAGTTGTCTGGGCATGGTTTAGAAAACTGTATACAACGAAAACAGCAGCAACATGTGCCACCGAAACAAAACAAAAAAAAAAACAAAAAAAATACTAGCGGCTTAAAATAGAAAATAGACAATGAAAAAGCATTAATGGAAAATTGTGCGATTTTCACTGCTTGAGCGTTGTGCGAGGTTTGCCGAGACTTGTTGCATTTTCTTTTAGCTTTGGTGCATTGAACTTCATGCAGAAAAAATACGATTTTTTTCTCAGTTCGTGAATTTGCAAACAGGAAATAATTTCAAAAATTAAATTTAAAAAAATAAAATACAAAAATTCAAGTTGAATCGCGTCGATCGTTTGAAATAAATTGAGTACACGTCGTTGTTATGAAGTGACATAAAAACCTTTAAAAACTTTAGACGACCTTGACGCATCTTTGGTTTGAAAGCAAAGAGAAAAAAACCCACACACACAGGCACACACAATCAACGAAATACAAGGCATACGTAAATAGAAAAAATAAATAAATAAAAATAAAACCCGAAAAGGCAAAAGTGACTAACGACAGCAACAACACCAGCTTTTTTGGCTTTATTACATTTGTTAAGTGCGGCAGCGATTTTGAATTTGGTTACTGACCACGCGCGTTCGCCGTTGTGTCGCACAACAAAAACAAAAACCAAAAACCAAGCTAAAAAGCACACACTAAAAAACAAATTTATTTATTTAAAAAACCGATAAGTCGAATTCCATAAGTCATTAAAGTGACTTTCGTCGACGACCTACGTTAACATTTCAAAATGCTAAGCGCGCAAGCTCACCCAACGACACATAGCCGCTTACCCGTCAACGGCGCACAAAAATCCGCGACGAAGCAAAGTTGTAAAAAGTAATAGTGGCAAAATACAAAAACAAAGTGAAAAAAATATACAAAAAAAAGAAGATAAATTTACAAAAAATAATATTAAAATAAAAGTGGTAATACGAAACTGTGAGAGAGGAAACAAGAGTGGCGGACAGCAAGTGACGAGCAACGTTGACCACGACAGCGACAAAGACATCCACTTCAGCTTCGCTGCAGCGTCAGTGTTGTGAAATGTTGCAGTTGTATTAATTGTCTGTACAAGGCGTTAGCATTTTTAATTAATTAATTTTTTGGTTTTGTTTTTCGTACCAAAAATACAAATTAACTTATTTCATTCAACTAACTACAAATTATTATCATTAATACAGGGTGTTTTATATTGAGCTTACTTGGAAAAAACATTTAAAGTTATCGGTAACTGTATTATATTTTGAAATTCGTTTATATTTCTTACCTAGCCCTGACTGTCGACGGCTGATTTCAGTAATCTGGCGTTCCATTTTGACCAACCATAGACCATATCACTAGCTAAATATTTTCGTATATATTATTTTTCAAAAGTGTGATTCCCAATACTGTTTTGTACTTCGAGTTAGTTTTAGAGCTACAATTTATATTTATTATACGCGAGGTGTGTTCGAAAAATAAGGTGACTTCTTATTTTTCTCTAAAAATATTTATTTATTTATCAATGTATATTTTGTACACTTTGGGGGAATACTTCCCCTTTAGATATAATATACACGTGTCAGTGGTTAGGTCTTCTACAGATGTGGTCTTTATTTCATCAATTGTGGCAAACCTCTGTCCTTACAGGGTTCCTTTTAATTTTGTGAACAGAAAACGTTACAGAAGGCCAAGTTCGGTGAATATGATAGTATCACAATTTTAGAAAAATTTTTGTTTTGTTTTGGATTACAACAATACGTCAAAACACAAATAAACAAACTAATCATGTTTAGCAGTAGGACAAAAATAGGTACCAACATAACGAAATAAAAAAAAAAGAATCGAAAAATCGAAGAAATCGAAAAAAAAGATATCTTCTTATAAATTTTGTATTTTCAGTTAAGTTAAGTTTATCCATAAATGCTTTTTTTCTTAGCTGTAGGGACTGTAGAACTATATCTTATTAATCTTATTAAATTGTTATACGTCTGTGGTGACCTAAATTTAATAATTGTAAATATAACGTTATAAACATGCTCAGGCGATGTATTCATTGCCATAGAATTAGTTCTCGTATATCATAGTCATTTATGTTAATACAGTGAAGTCTCGATAACTCAAACCTTGTTAAGTAAGTCGAAAAAATTGCCATTCCTTTGTAACTCGAACAAAATGTTATTTCCCTGCGAGGTATGATAGTATATATTTATACTCTAGAACTCGAATTGCAAACAGCAGACCCTGTAAGTCGAAGTTCTTAAAATATTATGACGGTACGCTATCTAGGATCACGTGTTCGGTTCACATTTCTTGCTAAGTTGAAACCTCTTTAACTCGAAATTTTTCACATTTCCCTGGAACTCGAAGTTATCGTTATAATTATTATATGTTTATATTCTTTTAATTTAAGAATAAACAAGTGCATTTATAGAGAAATTGACGTTCAAAGCTTGTCCTTCCGTTTGAGTGTTCCATGTTAGAGTTGCTGCAGAGATGTTGAAAGTGATTCAGCGTATCAGCGTATATCTTTATGGTACATAGTTATGGTTTCAAATATATATGTGTACCATAGTGTTGACTAAGGATTGAGCTTTATATTTTGTATGCTTCCGCCATTGTTTTTATTTTACGTGTATTTAATACAATTCATCTATTTTGAAGTCACTTTTTCATATTCCATTTATTTTCATTATTTAAAATACACCCTACAGCAATTATTTAAACACATAAAAATGCTTTACTACCAAAAATTTGCTTTACGTTTTTATAAATTATTGCATCTCATACAGCTTTTATGGCTTTGATTGTTTGTTAGATTTGAATCACCTTTAAGCTTGTTTCCTCTTGCATACAAATTGCTGAAAATAAGGCTGATTAGCAGTCAAAAGGCAAACTGACATACGAAATAAGAAATTATGCCTTAGTAACAACTATATATAGTACATCATCAAACTTTAATCTGCAAACACATGTTAATAATATAACTTAGAATTTGCTGCAAAGACGTGTACTAGTTGCACTAAAAAGTTGCAAAAGCCCAACATTCCTTTGAGCCTTGAAGTCTTCGCTGTAAAGTCTATACTACCTTGCTATAATCGAACCAGTTGTTCTGACTACGGTTTCCTTTTTAATAGCCCTGGTCGAAGGTGAACAATCACTGCGATAAAGTAATACTTCCTTTGTGTAGTTGATGCCTGCCTGTTATACAGATATTATGGGTTTAGATGAGGCAAGCAAGATATTGAGCAGCAAAAGTGCAAAGAATACTGCTAGTGTGTAGCATTGCAGCTATTTTTTTTTTTGTTTGTTTTCAAAAATAAAACTTTGAATTAAATGTGAACTTGTTTTAAAAATTGCACCTGTTTGACACTGGCTGCTTTGCTTGCCATTGGCATTTACTTGTTGTATCTGAGCTAATAAAATGTAGTATATACATACATTATTATTCATAAACTTAGAAGTATTGAACTTTAGATAGCAATAGTACTAAATAGCAAATAATATTCCTTGAATTTTTTTTAAGATGTCCTGACATTTACTAAGAATTACTTTAGTTCATTTTGACTTGGGGGATTTACCTTAGTGCGCGTTCTTTTTAACCTCTCTAACGCTGTGCAGTAATTAGCACTTGAAAAATATACATGCATTTTACATATAAAAAAAAACTATCCAAAGGCAAGTCAAGTCAAGTCAAGCCAGACCAATTTCATCGCTTCTGTTAATTAGCTCAAAGCCAACGAGCGCCGCAGGTTGGCTGCGCATACTCGTAGTTGAATTATTTAAATTGGAATTTCAGTTTAATAGTCGCTAATCTGAAATATTTTTATGCTTTTTTCGTGTATAAATCTATATATAAATAATTGTTGCGAATTAATAATAACGCATTTGTATGTATTTCTTGTGCAACTAAATTGGGTCAAGTGTAACCGGAGCGCGGCATTTACGATACCGTTTTCCTTTCTGTTGTTTTTTTTTTTAGCTGTCTGATTGCTTTTGATTTTGTTTATAGCACGCAATTAAAAGTTGGTATTTTACTGTACTTTAAAAATTGTGCACGCTGTAATTAAAAGCTAAAAGAAAGAATTGTCCAAACGCAATAACAGATACTTTGACCTTTGTCAGTTGCTTTGAGCTTAAATCAAGTCATAATTGTATGCAATTAGAATTATGACATACTAAATTGCCAATGGTGATTCAAAAATAAATTAAGAATAATATATATAAAAAATATAAAAAATAATGAAAGAAATTAAAAAAGCTGCTGCTTAAATTATCGCTTTATTCTTGTGTTGGCAATTGTTTTTAAGAGAGACCGATATGCCAAGTAGTAGCCGAGTTCTGCTGAAGTCAATACTCTATGTGATTATAAATAGACATATAACCCGTTTACATGCCAGTTTAAACCGATTTAACTTAGAACGATTTGAGTTCGAACGCATATGTAAACACACTTTTAAAGCGCTCTAATTTACAAAGCGATTTAACGTAGCACATCCCTAAAACCCGTCACTATTCAGACCGCTTGAAGAATCAGCTGTTTTGTCAGCTGTTTTGCTATGTATTATAATTATTTTGGTTTAATGGTTTTCTGAATTATATACCGAAAATACATTGTAAAACGTTATTAAAAATCATATAAACGAGCTAACGTCCTACTCATTTCCACTCAAAAATTGTGTATAAAGCGTCTTGGACACGGTCCTGCATGCAAGATCAATCAGTTGTGTAAGTGTGCATGAAACTGTGTCATGCAAGCAGGTCAATCGTTCAATCATTCATTTGGTGCGCTCCTAATATTGCGTCATGCATTGTATATCATACGCACACATACATATTTCATTAACACCATGTCAAAGATTGATCATGCACACTACCATATACACAGATTTCATAGGAATATACACTGCACTTCATCAGCTTAGCTCATTCTCCATCAGCCAAATATAATTGCTCTTTTTTGTATTCTATTTCTCTCATCTTCGTATGCTCTCTCACTGGCAAAGAGAGCATGGCTGGTTCGTAACGTTTACAAGTCGAGAAAACAATACTCGACCAAAGCAGAATTGATTGAAAGCATCAAGCAGGCTTGGTCAACCATCTCTCGAGATTATATTGGAAATCTGTACTAGTCGAATCTATGAGATGATTCTCAACAAGAAACTTGCGATACATTATTAAATTCATTGCAAAATATTTAACTCACTAAATTTATAAAATTAGAAAAAAATGTTGTGGCTTAAAAGCTTGCAAAAAAGTGGGATATACTAATCTGATGACCAAAGTTGAATTAATTTCTTAAACGCGTTCATATAACTCAGGCTGTTTGAGTCAAATTTTGTAATTGAAATTATGCCTACTTAGTGTTAGTGTTAAACGATTGATCTGAAATTTTGTACACACCTTTGGTTCAATACAATATAATAATTTGTCAATTTTGTCCTCATGACCTTACCAGCAGCATCAGGGTAAGACAATGGTAAATTTACATCTACTTTTTCTTCTCTGTTATTTTTCGCAAGAATTTATAAAAAAAATTATAAAGTGAAAAGACAATACTTTTTGTGTAATGTTAACGGAGAACTGAATCGAATATGAACAATAAAAATTTTACAATTTTAATTTAATATTGATTTAGTTTGAGAGCGCGTTTGCTAACCTGATGACGCGCATTGTTTATCTAACTGTGGTTTCATGCTTGACTACCAGTGGTGCTTATTCTTTATTTCTATTAATACCATTATGACTACTACCATAATATTTATTTAAGCAAAGGCTGGTATCTACATTTTACTAAGATTTTCTAGGCACACTGTACTGAATTATTTCACTTTATACCTTAAAATAAATATAGCATGTAAAAACGATATACTGAATAAGACTTTAGCGATGGAATTAATTTTATAATCAAATATTTTTTAATTACATAATCAATTAAATACTTATATATTTTTTTAATTAAAATGTTTTTGCCTCTAAAAAATCGCTACTTTTCGTAAATGTTGAGTCTGGCCATTTCAAAAAGCCAAACACCAAAAAAAAAAAAAAATCGTAGGTTTCTAATTTGAACTTTTTTTATTTAATGTGTTTTTCTATATATTCGCGTGGACGTACAAATGCGTGTAATTGACTAATTTTAGGAGGAGTTGAGCGATGAATTAGAACGCAACAAAAGAAAACTGCCCGATGCGACGTTCGAGGCGAAAAACGCTGTGCTTGGATTTGTCTTTGGCGTACGTAATTTAAATGGCATTGTGTGCGAAGAATTATACGAAGTAAATAACTTTTTAATGCTTTTGCAGAAAATCGACAATTTCTTGGATACTAAAACGCGCGTTATCGAACAACTCGATCGTTCGAACATCGAGAAGAATAAACAGTATGACATCAAATCGCCGGTGCCGATCAAAGACTTTCAGACTCTGATCACGGCCGTTGTCTCACCAAAGATTCGTTCACTCGGCAACATTGCCAATGACATTACAACCGGTGTGCTGACCACATTTACCGCCTTCAGCGGTTCCTCGGCGGGCAATGGCAATGCGAATGCCGGCCTTGGTAATGTTGTATCGAAATTCCTTGGCTTCTCTGGTCCCATACTGCAAGGTTCGTCCGGTACGAATACAATAGCGGGCGTGACAACGCCAGGGCCGGACTCCGATGAGGCGGGCTACTAAACGTGATGTCGACATTTGAGATGGAATGGATTTTCGCGTACTGCAACACATCTCTGTTCAACTTCAATTTTATAGTTATAGTTAGAACAACAAGAACAAAATTGTTACCTTTACTTTTTCGTCTACTTCAACTTGTATCTTTCGAAGCAAGATTCTTTTGTATCTACTCATATCTACTGTGTAACTCTATGAACTTTTTTGTGTGTAATTAGTTAAAATTCTCTTTTGTCACTAGTGTAGAGTTTAAGTCTAACTAAATTGCTAAATTTTATAATTTTTTTGTGTATTTTTATTTCTTTGATATAATTTTTTGTACACATGTAAGCAATACGCATACACGTCTTTATTGTGCATATCATGTTTGTAAATATTGGCATTCGATTTTTTTTATGTAACGAAATAAATTAAGTAGTTTTTGTTTTGGCAACAAGCAAAAACACTCAAATCCTGTGCAACTATCTTTTGCTCAATTTTCAGTTTTGTGCCTTTTTGCTGTTCGGTGCATTATATGATTTGCGCGTTCTCTGTTTTGATGAATCCAGTTAATTTTTTTATTATTATTGCTATCATTAGGTAATAATACAATAAAATATACAATAATGTACTTATGTTATTAAAGTACTGGCAACTAAGGCCGACGATTTTTATTATAATAATTATTACATATATGTTATGATATGAAGACGTCGGGAATCGAAGCCGGTCTTCCGCACAGGCGAATCGTGTGTTCTGCCACTGCACGCTGTCTCCGTTTATTTGGTATTAATTCTTTAGACTTTGGCTGATTTTATGTTCTGTTCTTCTGCTTACAGCGTCAGCGCAAACGAGTAAATCGCAAAACTGCCGGTGAAACGGCTGAATTAGAGCGCAGCAACACATCCCTCGAATTGCCCGACGAGCTATTCAATAAATCCTTTCAAACTGTAACTAATGTTTCGCAAACTATATCCAGATTGATAATGGTAAGTTGGGTAGTGCGCATCGCGCAAAGCTCTACTAAGCTTTTAAGCTATGCTCAATAGCTGTTAAAAAGTACTGTTAATTCGCGTTCAATGCTCTGCTATTTGACAGTTACTTTCGCTTTTGATGTATTTTTCCATTACAGAATTCAGCACGCAGATACTCGCGCTTTGTGCTGTTCTTCAAGCCTGTTTTTGGCGATGCTTTGATTGTGAAGGGTTTTCAGGATCCAACGACGACGACGACGACGACTACAACAACAACAACGACTACGACGACAACCACAGCGAATCCACTTAATAATGATAATGACATTTAAATACAAAACAGACTGGGGTTATTCACGAAACTGATTACTTGTTTAGTACTTTAAAAAGAAAAAGAAAAAAAAAGAAGAAAAAAACAGACTTTTTTGCATTGTTTAAAGAATATGGTACTCTGAAAATTTGAATTGAAATATAAAGAAAAGAAAAGTTGTATGCATCTACTCCTCTCAATCAATCGAATTTCAACGAATTTTTGTCTCGTAGCCTTGAAAATGAGTGAACCAATTTTGTTAAAGTTTAAATATTATTCTACAAATCTACATTTAAATGTTCTTTGATATGTATTTTTGTTTAGAAATTATACTTAGTTGAGTCTTTTAAAAAGGTGCTGCTTGAAATAACCTGTAAGCCATTGTACATAGATTTCGGGGTATCTGCTTTTGCAGCTTGAATGTCGATTAGTGGCGAATGATGAGATGGGCTCTGAGCATACTACTGGTTTGCTATGAACTTTTACATTACTTTACAGTCGTATTCCCAATGAAAATTTAATTATACACGAAGCAACTATAGTTGGCTAAGCATATAATCAGTTTCTTGTAGTACGAATAACCTAATTGTCTTTTTTATATTTTTTCAAGCTATTGTTTTTTTTTTTTTAATTATTGTTAATTATGTAGCTGGTTTGTGTTGTTGTTTTTTAATTCATTTAATTTTCATTTTTTATATTATTTAAATTTTTTATACTAGTTATAAGATAAGCCGAGAGAAGTAAAAGTGGAGTGAGCAAATTTTCCTCGCTTGCAGTTTTGTTCATTCCTCATTTGTGTAGCTGCTCTATATATATATATGGTGTAGCTAAAAAACACAACACCAGCAAAGATCAAATAACATTCAAGTTTTTCGCGGACGCAACAACAATCGTGCTCCTTTTAATGAACCCTTCGGACCATTGAGGAAACCAGGCCATAAAATGCCCTTAAAATCATCCACATCACGCTCAAGCAAACGTTGAAATTTGCCAAAAAGATTGCTGAAATTGTTCAAGTTATTGTATTCTATTGCACAATTGATTCCTCCCCCGCTCATTTCCATTAACTTACCTCAAGTTGCATTTGTCGCCATACCACCAAGCGCCCGATTGCAACTCTGCGCAATTCTCTTCGTCATTCACATCGTTATCCACATCCGGCGTGCTGAATTTTTTGCCCACATGTTGACGCAACGCATCGCCGGCATCGCCCGTGTACTGGCCGAGCACATTCAACACATAATGTTCGTGTTCGCCACCAATGCCGAACTGATCATATAGCGCGAAACGCAGTTCCTGTTTCCGATTCTCGAGCAGTACTAACAATTCGTAGTTATCGCTATTCGTCAACCAGTACAGTTTGTCGAGCCCAATGAAGAACTCTGCGGTCAACGGGCCGAAGCCGATTTGGTAGTCGTGCCAATCGCGTCCGAAGTTTTCGTTGCCATCGTAGCGATTTGCGATGAGCGTCCAACCGCCGCCGCGTGTCTTTTGATCGCAAAACACGAAGAAAGGCTCCTGGCTGGGTCTGAGTTGTATGCGGACAACGCCATGTTTCTGCTTCAAGCAATTGGATGGTGTTGCTGTGACGATGCTTGTGGGCGTAGCGACTTTTGGCAGTTGTGGTGGTAGACTGAAATAGTTACGAAATCATATAAGATTGGAGTTTCCATACAATTTCCATGCACTTACAAACGCGACTCAAAGCGTATCGGCGTATGACTGCGGTCGGTGCTGCCAACTGAACCTCCACCATTAACGCCACCACGAACACCGGCTTTGTTAAGGCGTTTCAGATCAGCGATCTGCTCTTGCACACCGCCAAGTTGATTGCGCAAATCTTCAATGTCAACTGTGAGTCTCTGTATTCTTTTCAAAATTGTGATTTAATGAGTTTTCGAAACGTTCTACACTTAATTATTGGCTCACCTGGTTGTGAGTTCGCTAAGCGCTGACAGCGGGCAGGTGCCTGAAGTAAACTAAGGTTGTACGAGTGTTCTCGTTTAATATTGATCATAGGTCAAACCATTTTCTACACTATACTCACATTAGGTAATTGCATCGTGTTGTTATCAAACGTATTGCCATCACCTACAGACATCAATTCCAGTTCTGGCGTTGTTTGCAGACAAGCCAGCATTGTGATGAGCGCATCCATTTTGAACATTATTATATATATATATATAGTTCAACAGTTTTCTTTTAGGAAACGTGGAAATTACACCTGCTGCCTGCTCAGCTTACGAGAAACGACTGTCCGGCTACCACTCGTGCCTCTCGAACGCGCAAATGTGCTGATACGAGTACAGCGCCGCGAAAGCTGAGTTCCGCATGCATTGGAACTATAGACAAACAGGTTGGTACTCGTATGTATAAACTGTTATATATTGTTTTCGTAAGACAGTGTTCATATTTATGATGTACTCGTAACTGCTTCTATATTACAGTGAGAGAATTATTAATTAGACAGTGTCGGTTGCGGTACTTCTAGACATTTCTAAGTTGGATTATTAATAGGAACTGTGACAACTACTATGATGGTACAAATTCTATCGAGTTTGTTTAATGAAACAAGGTTCAAACAAAGGGATACTAGCTCAATTTAAAAAGTTACTGTTCTCATGAAGCTGAGGCTTATTCAAATAAAATAGCTACTACTATACAGCAAGAAAGGTACTGCGAAATCAATATGTCAATATATTTCAACATGTTGGATTATTAAAATTGAAGTAAATGGAAAACGAAAGTTTCGTTTCATTTTATTTTACACTAGAGAGCACGGCAGATGTTGTTCTGGCCATCCCTGTCTGCCCACAAAAGAAAGAAAATTAATCAAATGATGACTGCATATAGCGATCACTGCACGACTGACTCATCCGCTTGCTTCATTTTATTATACATAGTTAGACCCGGCAAAGGTTATTTTGTCTAAAAAAAACATATTTTCCTTTAAAGAAATCAAATATATATATAGCCCATGATACTCAGTAACGATGTAGCATTCTACAGGTGAAGGAATTTTTAAAAGCGGATAAGTGGTTTCGAAGATTACCTCTAACATCCAAACAAATATTACCTTTTTATAATATTAGTATAGATTGGCGCAGAAGTAAAAAAAATTGTATTACTTAATTTCTAAGGATATATTAGTGCTCATAAGGTTTTCTACATTTTTTGGCTTTAAAAGTGTTTGCCTTTTGCGTATAGGTTCCTCCGCACTTGAAAATTTATTAAATTTGGTGTTCATGCAAGCACATGTGCTTGAAAAAAAGGAAGAAAAACACAAAAAGGGACAAATAGTCGGCATGAATAGTGTGCAAAAGAGCAGCTGTGCAAAAAAGAACAAGAGAGAAGGAACATATGCACTTGCCCTGTTTAGTGAGCGACTCACTCATGAGCAACCCAATCCAAGTTAAGCCTATACAACTTATATTTTAATTTTTTAATTTTCGGCGGATAACACATTGTTATCTATCATTGTTCTTCTATGAGTAGTTCATAGAAATCCTTTTTCTATTATAATTTGAAAATATTATTAAAAATGTCTGTGTGAAATATTTTCCTTCTTCGACGCACCCGTTTGTTTCGGGTGGGCCTGTTCAAAAAAATTACAAATTTGCACCTGTAAACTGTAATGGATACTACACAATTCCAGCTCGTATAGTCAAGTTTTCGCTTAACTGATGGCAGAACGCGTTCAATTTTCTCTAACAAGCACCTTTCGAGGTGGCTAAGTTAATCAATTATGTAAAACAGCGTTATTCGTGAGTGAGATGCACAAATGAGCAGACTACAACTGCATCTGAGTGCAATTATAGGTGAAGCTTGACTGGTCTAATATGAAGGTTAACTCTCATGGCAGTGTGCGGCGCAAGTTAGTCGCAATAAATAAGTGTGCGTGGCATGAGCAACGCGCGCCAACGAGAAGTTAACAAAATATAACAGAGGGATATATAAATAAATAGCTAAGCTTTAATAAAATAAAGTAGATAAAATATAGTTTTGATTAACAAAAGAGATGGCACAATTGCTGAATCTCGATTCGCTTGTAACTGTTTTGGTATGCTTGACGACCACTCATGATGAATCGATGCCGATTATGAAAAACTCGGTGCAACCTTGGCAAGTGGGCAATGTAAGTGGCAATTACAGAAAATGCTTCGCTTCCATATTCATCACTATAGTCCTCTACCTATTTCGCTTTGTCTTTCGTCTTTTGTTAAATATGGCTTATTTCTTCAACTGTAGAGTACCGATAATAACTTTGACAGTACGGGTTGCCCAGTTGCCACTTTGAGCATCTTCACCGCACGTCTCCAAAATCTGGCGGATGAAGTGAACCGCCTCAAAGCCGAATTAAGCAGTCTGAAGCAGCAGTTGGACGACTTAGAGCACATAAGCATTGACGGTGAGACGAGATCGTAGGTATGCCACAGCTTCTATTTAAAAAATTCTAACAATTTTTTTCAACCACACATAGTTCGTCACATTATCCAAGTCTGCAGCCGCGCATATCTATCAGCGAGCTGCCCAGAAATTGTGTGGGACAAAAGCATGACACGGTGCGCATACATCCGGCGCCAAATGACGAACCATTTTTCGTCTACTGCGATCAGAAAACACGCGGCGGCGGTTGGACGCTCATTGCAAATCGCTACGATGGCACTGAGGACTTCTTTCGCGGTTGGCAGGATTACAAAATCGGTTTCGGCCAAGTGACAACAGAGTTCTTCATTGGCCTGGACAAATTGCACCTGATCACACACAGCGATAACTACGAACTGTTGGTGATCATGCAAAACAAGGAGGAGGAACGTTTTGCGCTATATGATCAGTTCAGTATTGGCGGCGAACGTGAGAAGTATATACTCTATGTGCTCGGCGTATATGTCGGCGACGCTGGCGACTCACTGCGCTACCATGCGGGCAAAAAGTTCACCACTTACGATCAGGACAACGACGAGAATGCACAGAATTGCGCGCGCATACACGCGGGCGCCTGGTGGTATGGTCGCGAGTGCTTCCACAGGTGCGTTGAGCATGTTAATTGAGTTTCTGTGTTTTTGACATGTGGTAATGATCCCGTATCTTTTGCCTAGCAATCTTTTTGGCACATTCCAGGGCAAGTTTGCTCAACCGATTGGCAACTATAAAGGCATACTTTGGAAGACCTTTTTGGATGGTCCTAATGGCTCGTTAAGGCGAATGCGAATGCTCGTTAGGCCGAAAAGTGCGCGTATATGAGACAAAAAAAAAATTAATAAATAAATACAAAAAAAAAATAAATAAAAGATTTAGAATAGCTGGAAACCCATTCTTAGCGAATGTATATATTTTTTTTATTTATTGAGATCTACACCCAAAATTAAAAGAAGCATTCTCTCCTATATTGTGCAACTTCAATCTATACAAAAAGTGCATATGGAAAAGTTATTTGCCGAAACGGCAAATTTAAACAGTAAGATGATAATGATGGATAATTCTATTTTTGTAATAATTAGAAATAATTAGTTGACTCTCAATAGCTCAAGCAGACGCTCGCCTGCGGCAATAAATAAAAGTGCAATAACGTCAATGGTAGCGTACTATCGCACCCGCCGTACTCTTCAGATTTGGCGCTATCCGATTATCACCTTTTTGCATCAATGGAACACGCGCTAACTTTGCCAATTTTGACGAAGTCGAAAGATGGCTTGAAGAGTACTGTGGCTCAAGGATAAACAAAAGAATTTTTTCAGGAAAATGTTTCTACAATAAAATTAACTATTCAAAGATTATCCCCAATTAGCTGGAAACCCTTTCTTAGCGAATGTATGTATACTTTTATTTATTGAGATGTGCAACTTTGACCTATACAAAAAGTGCATATGGAAAAGTTCTCTAAATCCTTGCCTACTAGATATAACTATCTTTCTAATTATTGACTAACATAATTTCTTAAGTATTTAGACACACTTGAAGAGGCTTTAATAAGAACATCAAATTTTCTGAACGATGTCAGCAAGCTGATTTTTTAGTATTTCCACTTTTTCATTTATTTTTTGTTTGTTCGTTTAATTTTTTTTCACGAAATCTTCGTTGTTTTGCAGCAAGTTTCAAAATGCGAATACACAATATTTTTTCGCAATGAATATGTTTTTACGCTGTGCGCTTTTTATTTTGAACAATTTTTTTCTTCTATTTTGCTACTGTTGACCTTTTCTGAACTCTTGACAAGAATCTAATGCGCACTTCTGCAATGTGTTTCGGACGTGTGTTTATTTAGCATTAGCAACTTCACAGCCGCTCGCTATGATGACCATCTCAAACGGTTGGTGCGACCCAATAGCGAGGCGGCTCTTACCGCAAATGCCACCTCGAATGTTAGAGACGCATCGGCTGCCATTCAGAAAATGGATATTGATACTGCCAATAAGGTAAGCCGAAGTTCGTTATGCTTGTTGCCGAATTCCGAATAATATGTAATATCTATATCCGTGCAGTGTCAACTTTGACTACGAAGCTCTACGCGCCATAATTCCAACTCAACCGCCCAATCGCAATTTGTCCCTCGAAGAACTTAGGGCCAACATCCGCCAGTAAATTGCCGCCACATCGCTAAGAACTCTGGCAAATACAATGGAAATTGCTGAAAACGAGCACATTACGCCATTCCAGCTCAGCGTGACTATTTTCGCGATACCATATTCAAAGAGAGATGTAGTCAAATCTGATTAAGCCACATTAAATGTTCTCCCCCTTAAAGAGCAAACAAGTGTTTCTTTCACGTATTTTTGTTTAGATCAGTGGGTCCACCTAATATGATAATATGATCGACGCTCTTAAATATTTTAAAATTTTCTTGTATTTTGTATTCTTTAATTTGTACTTTTTCGACTGCTTAAATTTTGAGATGGCTTTTGGAAGTCTACGGAAAGGTATACGGATTATGCGTCAATCCGGCCAGCTGGCACTACAAAGTGCATTGAAGCCTAAAATTGGATATCTACAGGGCCTTTTGGTGAAAGAGGGCAAACCTAAAAACCGCAACGACAAATGTTCATGTCGTCAAAACGGTTAAGATAAATGGTTATCGCTACTTTCCCCCGTCCATTAAAATAATAGGTCCACGATTCTCTACATCATCCCACTTCCACTACACTACACTGCATCACTACAGAAATTCCTCCAAGCGTTAGCTATTCATCTACCTACACGGGAGACAATCTCCAAGAATCACGTCCTCTCATGTCTTCTTTTCTTCTTATTCTTTCCTACATAACCATACTCCCACACCCACCGCCAAAGATAATAATATTCTCATACGCTGATGACCGCTCTCAGAGCGTTAAGTAGCTCCGCTCTGTGTAGCACTTGAACGCCACCAAGAAGAAACCAGAACTCTTTCAGAGAAAATCTAGAAGAACAACACACCCTCCGCAACGAGAGAGACGCGAGCCGCGAGCCGCACATTCTGTCACAACACATCTATTCCATTCCAGCCCATATTCGATCTGGCTATACCCTCAGCCAGGCAGCCTATAAATGTTCTGACGAGTTCGACTCGTCGTACCCTTTGCGCTGGTACGTGGTGATCTCCACGATACAATCCGCCTATTCACCCAAGCACTCGTACTACTGATATGCTACCCTTGCGCCCTTGAGAGTTTTGGTCTCACGCAAAACTGACACACTCCACCACTAAATTAACGAATCCATGTAATGGTTAACTTTTCATTTTGCTTTGCCCGCGCTATGCATAGGTGCTACGATAGTACCAACAGCAACGGACCAACTCAATTGATTGAGCAAGGCAGAGGCTGGGTACTCTCAAGTTACCGCCAAAGCTTGTTGCAATCCACAAACATAACTGGTCTAATTACGAGCGACATAGTGTCATATTCACGAGCTATGGTTATGCCTAGGATGAAGGAGCAATTGGAAGACAATATCAAAACAAAAGCAGAGAATAAAGCGCCTTTGGAAAGGTTGCTGACCATGAATAAGTTGGGTCAGCAACCAAAGCTCAACAATGGCGGAATTGATAGAGTCTTAATACTCGAATCGGGTATAGCACATCCTGAATGCGAATTGCAGAGAAGGCAACTTAGAAGGCAGAGCAAAATATTACAAAAATACGTAGTCGTCAGGCCACAGGTAAGGCAGCAACCGAAGCAGCGGTACTCTGATGGAGCATCGTGCACGCCAACACGACCGACTGCGGCAGCTCCACGAGAAAAGTTGAACCTCTCTTGCCGTTGGAAGAAGCTAAGACTCAACTTGAATGATTAACAACGCCCCTCTGAGTAAGGTCCGCACTAAACTTTTATTGTATTATAAGGCAGCGAACTTGGACCATCAAAATTTATAAGCCATGAATTCTTCTATCTGGTGTATAATAAATATTCAGTATTTATAGTATTTACTTACATATAAAACAAGAAAAACCATAAACAAATGCATTTGTGAGTTTAGATTTTTCAAACAAGAAGATTTCGAATTGTTTTAAGTATAACAGCTTCGAGCTCCCAACACGAAATTTATTGAGAAAGGTCCCTGCTAAATTGTAAATGTACTCGTTAGACGTAAAAACCCCTAAACCACCACTCCGGCTTAAATTGTTTACAGTGTAAACGCAAGGCCTGGAGAAGGACAGAATGAATTAGAAACATGTTGTATTCAATACGCTCTGCTATAAAATGCAATTGTCTTACGAGGGACTACAACGGATGTCTACTGTAATCATGGCATGCCTCTGAGAGACACCACTGGAGCTAGTAGCCCTATCTAGAACTTGCTAACGTCCTTTATTTTATAACCCAGTACTTCCCGAAGCTCTGCAAGTGCTGCTTGGTATAGCGAGGTATAAAATCTTGTGACAGTTTCTAATTGAATTCCTACAGCAAATTTTACTGATGAACTAGAGCCCGTTATGAACTGAAACGTTTTATTTATCGAAAATTGTTTTTTTGGAAACTTGACTCTAAATTAAACAACACGAGTGTCAACCAATCTGAGTTTCCAAGCTGCAAAAACGCTTGTTCTGTCCACACAGCAAAGGTCCCAAAGTCCAACGAACCTTTCTCTTCATATTAGCAACATGATATATTCAAGACTACTTATAATATACGTATGCATGCAATGCCTATTTCCAGTAATAAAGATAACCTTTCATTGCAAAACATCGACAGGCACGATTCGGCGAATTATCTGTTTACATCAGTCGTGGCAGCACCTCGTATATAACTAACCGGCGTTTTCGCATGAAACCGTTTGGATCGATGTGGTATGCGGTGCCAATTGGGCTACCTTTCGTAAGCGACTTCACGCATACTCCTCGAGTGTTCGTATTTCCATCTTTTAACTAGAAAAAAAAACATATGTCTGCAACAGATACGCATTTGTTTGTCTTTTCTCAAGCAGTTGCACGTGTCCTGGCCCACATACTAAACAAAGTGCTCTAATATTGCACTTCCGTTCTGACAATGGACACACCGCCAGTGTTAGGGTCAGGAAGCGCGACCGTGCCTAAAAATACATAACCAAAAAAATTATTTGGGTGCAATTTTGTTTAATGACCTGACCTCTGTTTAATATGAACTGTGATTCTCCTTACGGAAAACTATTAAGGAATATTTTAAAACAATTTTTAATAAACTGTAATGGGCGTACACTCATTGCCAGCTAACTTTATGTGTTAATCTTAATATTTGTATTTTCATGAGACGTTCGGATCCAGCTAATATGGTATTTTTTGCAGCTTTACTAAGAACAGAAAGGGAATTTCAATTATTTCGACTGGTAGCGATTAGGCCAAGAGAAAATGATATGACGTGACACTAACGTGTCATGCAATCGACGAACAAAATCTCATCTTGGTTGCAACAGTTTTTTAATGTAGCCAGATCATATATTTGAGTGCCGCATAGTATGTTCCAAACATACAAAACTAAACTATCTAAGTGCTGTGGAAATCGCATCAATAAAGCACAAGCAATTAACTACTTAAATACAACTAATTAACATTCAATAGCACCTTAGCAATAACAGCATTAGCAATTATAATAACGCGTTCAGGCAAAGTGCCTCATCAGATTCCGTGATAAATTCACATATATTCAATTGAATAGGAGTTGCTTGATTCGCTGCAATTGAATTGTGGCACAAAAATGAAAATAAATCTAACAATAATCGTTTGTAAAAAATAGTGAATAGAAAATTGAGACAGAAGTCATGAAAAAAAAATAAATGAAGAAAAAACTCGTTTCATCCGTGAGCCTTTTTGATTGTGCTGTTGGATTTATTCTAGTTGGGACGGTTCAGCGCCAATGTGTCGTATGAGTAATGCGCTTTGTTAGCCGCAGCAGATTAAAAGTTTCTCAAAACAAATGACAAGACAACCCAAAATAAAATGAAACAAAATAAAAAAATGACAAGAAAAAACTTCGACATAGGCATACCCGAAATCGTAATACTCTTTACAGTAAAAAGTGTTACTATAATTGGGAACAGCCATATGATATATAAGGCTTACTTTGATAATTAGGAAAGGTTTTTGTGACTGGACTTAAAAAAATCGGTCTAACTTACATTACTCAGCTTAAGAAACAAAGCATTTATTCCAAATACAATAGGAATTATAGTTTGGAACCGCTGTCAGTATGCGAGGAAAAATGGTAAATAGCTGAAGATTTCCGCTGCTTACCTCAAAAACTGACCGAAAACCGAGCATGGCTAAATCAACTGGTCTTGTCGCGCTAATGAAGAATATCTTCTGTACGTGTGTACCGATTTTGATGAAATTTTTTGTGTGTCTTCAAGTGGATTCGAGAATGGTTTAGAATCACATTTCGATCTCCTAGAAAATGTTTTTTAAACTAATTTATTTATTTATTTATCAAGCCGAATTCACGCGCAAGCACAAAATATACGAAAACGTTAAATGCTTCGTTTCTTCTTACACTTATCTATTGGTATGTGTGTGCTGTTTTTAAAGAGAAAATGAATAGAGTGAGATGTCTTTTCGTTTTTGTGATATGCTGTTTATTCGAAACATGTTTCGTTTTTTTTTTTGGAATGGACAACATCTGTCGGGTCAGCTAGTATCTATATAGAAATATTCCAATATATTTTTTTTACCACCACTTTACACCTACACAATGTAATCGTTTTTGATAAAATATATACTATTCGACAGGTTCTTATATGCAGATGTACATAATATACTTTTTCATGATGGGCGTAAAAACAGTTAAAACCTATCACAAGCACAACTAGAAGAAAATCCTTTATTATATTTTTTTCATTCTCTTATCTACTGTTTCCCCCTGTACTTTTTGAGTTGCGGCTTCGTTGTTTGCATGATCTGCGTTATCTGAGTATAGTTTAATGAGTCTCCAATGACTTATTCACTGCGTTACAAACTCCATGACAAAGTTATAACACCGTTCAAGGAATGTGAAGTGTGTTATGAAAACAAAGTCAAAATGAAAACAACAGGAAAAGTAAAATAAATAAACAAGTCTATAAATTGTTTTGATAATTCAATAACTGTGAGAAATGCCAATGGACTTTTGTCCAATGCAGGACATGTTTTTTATGTTTTTGAAATTCCCATAAATTATGTAAATTTTTCGAGCAGTGGCCAGAGATTTTCTCCAAGAGTGGGCTGGACATTCGAATGGTACGCCGAACAATTTGGGGTGAAAAGATTATGTGAAAAATCTACTATCAACTTTCATTGTATTTACTTATTTCCGTACTGATGGCTGGCTCATTCTCATCCCCCGCCAATCTTCTCATTCACACAGTACTCTTATTTACTTTGTTGTTGTTTTTGCAGATTCTTTGAAAATTTTCGTAAAACTTTTCCTCGTTTGCCGCTAATAAATTATTTCGCATAAACATTTTTTCCATTGTCACTGAACGAGACACTAGGGCACAAACAAAACAATGGCAACATCGGTTAGGGGGAGCGGTTAGCTGGGTCTCGGCAGCTGAGTTACTGACCGCTAAGCTGTACCCAAGTCAAGAACCGCGCAGTTCGGTTGTATTTTGGTTCGGTTCAGTTCAGTTCGGTTCGGTTCAGTTTGGTTCAATTTGGTTCACGTCGGTTTGTCTTTTGTCCTTTGTTCATAAATAATTTGCACATCTCAATTTCAAGAGCGTAAATCACAATACAGTGTGGTCGGTTACTTGGCACTTTGCTGCTTCCTGCCAATTCAGTTTATTGTTTCAATGTATTCGTTGTTGTTTTATTTAGTTTTTTTGTTATTATTTTTTTTTTTGTTATTACACACACACACACACACACACATACCCCAAAGAAAAGCATCGATACTAACTAGCAAACATTTCTCAAAACTGCCACACAGCAAACACAACAAAAATAAGAATTGCTTTGTGTTTACTGTTTTCGAGTGGTCGAGCTCTATTTATTATCCGTGTTACGCTCTTCAGTTAGTGAATAGCTTACACACTTTCTATTGATGGTTCTAACACAATTAAAGCACAATAAAACACACACGCAACGATGTATAATAAAACGAATTGGCTGATGCTACACCAAAATCAATGGCTATGTATCCGAACTTCACTGTCATCCACTCCACTAAAAAGCGCATTAAAAGAAGCCATCCATCCCTACTTTCCACGGCAGATAGTTAACAACTGGGCATCTTTCTAACACAGCTATAAGGATTTTCATATAAATCTGATTAAGTTTCGCTCCCCCACAAACAGCTCACGATCAAAAGACTCATCTTTGTTCGCCATCGCATTGGGCACCTGCTAACCGTTTATTAAAATCGGGCACCTAAGTCCTTATTGTTAAGACTCATAATGAACGTCTTGCTCAGCTTCATCTTTATACTATACAAAATACTATTTGAATACTACTAATTAGGGGTACTTGTGTTTGCGTTGAGTCTGACATAAATAATTTGGCTGTAGAACGAGTACTAGTTATTTATTTATTTATTATTATTATTTTTTTTTTGTGTGGTTTATATTTAAGGCTACCAAAGTTAGTTAGTAACGTCATTATTACGTAAATATACTAGTATTTTAAGGCTTATGATTCTCAATTGTGGTATCGACGGAAGAGGCAGTTATCATTGGTGTTATGTACTGATACATGAGTGTAATGACACGAGCAACATATGCAGAAGTGATACCTGATTGAAGTTAGCAACGAAATGTTACATGCCATTCGTTCTGCTTCCAAATATTCGTATGAAAGAGGTACTGGTTTTAATTGCTAATTTTTAAAAATGTTAATTTTTTAATTGTCCTTCATTACTTGGGGCCTCTCGCAAGTCTCTTCAATTTTTTAATTAATCGAACTTCCAGTCCATGCACCATGATAGATGTTCTTTGGGGCAGAGCAGGTGGTTGGGCGATCGGTCATAATCGGTCCAGCGTTTTCAGAGTCTGTAACGGACAGACATACAAACATACTTCCAATTTAATTAAATTAAAGTAGGAAATAATATTATGAGAGTGAAGAAGAAAAATTAAAAAAAAAAAAATGTAGTTGCACTTTTCCCTGATTTTGGATTTGTAAAGTAATATGAAGAAGAAAAGAGTAACTTCTGCCATTTAGCGTTTAGTGAAATGAAAAATTAAATTTCACTGAAAACTAGTGAAATATTAATGCAATACTTTTTATATGCTTTCTTTTTTTTATAATTAGAGTATAACATTTATCGCATTAAACTGCATAACACATTTGTGGGAAAATTGCCTTCGAGCAAAAAATAATTTATCCCGATAAAACGAACAAATGTTTTCTGATGATATGACTAGTATGATATGATTAGTTGAGATGTGAGATTAAGACACAGTTATAATTAATAAGTATGGAAGTGTAGAGGGTGTGACTATAGTCAAAAATAAACAGATCTGTGTATCGATTAATAATTTTTCATGCGTCGACAGATGAGCATTTTGTACACTCTTACTACGCCACTGTGTGTATTTTTTTTCAGTTTTGAGTAAAACTGATCGGTGTGTAATAGTGCTGCAGTAAACTGCAGTTTACTATCAATTTTTAATGAATTTATTGCTGTAGTACGTATTTACTATAGGTTTTTAATTATATAATTAAATTTTTTTAATTATTTAATTATATATTTTTTTACTTAAGTTTAAGTGACGAATTCTGGGCACTTTGAGTTAGGTCGGCCTCAATAATGACCTTTAGTTCGTTGTTATCGAACTTTGCTTTGGTCAAACTTCTCTATGCGAACTTTGGCGAATCGATTTATTATTGTCTAATACTTAGTAACACTAAAGCCAAATCCACTGTTGATGTGTCGCGTGGTCTGTGATGTGGTTCCACGTTAGGGATCATACTTAATAATTGTGCGAATTATGTGGCTGCATGTGTCATGCGAAGCGTTTGTGTGAGATGTTATTGTAGTTGTGTGTGTGATACTTTTTAACTGTTTTTACGCCCACAATATCCAAATATTTGTACTAGAAAATATATCATTCATTTCTGCAAATGAGAACTTGTCGAATGATATATTTGTTGTCAAAATCTGTTATATAGTTTAGGCGTACAGTGTCACCAAAGAAAATGTCGACCTATTTATATATAGATAAAATACTCAGCTGTTCAACAGTAATCATATTACACTATCTAATATTATAAATTTTTCGTTTGTGTGATATTGTGGAATTCATAGTTTTTTTATGTTTTCTTTGGTTTCCTTGCTTCAGAAGAAGAAGTCATTTTCATATAGCGTATAGCAATATTGACTTCCTTCCTAGAGCGTATTAAATTTATTTTCTTATTTTTCTCTTATTTTACTTTCTCATTTTTTGTATGGTGAAACTTTTTGAAAAGTTGTTCCTCTTAGTGGTCTCGTTTGCACATTTCTCTCCCTAAAAATATGCCAGAAAGCACTTGTGATCTTTGATTAATTTGTGTAAAATAGTTTTGCTGAGCGAGTTGCTTTATTTGAGTCAATATTACGGCAGCATACTTTTAGGCTAAAATGGTTATTGACAAAAGAAAAGAGTACTTTGGACTTATATATGGGAAGTGTTATCGATAAATTGAAAATCAGATTAGAACAAAAAGAAAAAAAAAAGCAAAGGGAAACGCTAACATAAAAACCTTTTAACAAATTAGTAACGGAAATAAATGGCCTAGAGTAGTGTTGGGTAGAGCAAAATGCAAATTGCAATTGAGCCTATTAAATTAAATGCACATGTTCTGTATCAAGAGTACATATATGCGTAGAGACCAACGATTAGTTAGTAATGCCTATAGTCAGCCATTCAGTCATGTAGTCAGTCAGTTCGAAAGGCAGCAATAAATAGCAAATCCAAGTCACTTAAACTGCAACAAATAACGAAGAACAAAGGCAGTGAGTGATAGATAGACATGAAGGCAAGTAAGTAGGCAAGCAGTTAGCCAGCCAGATACGACATAGCAACAAGACTAGCAGGCTTGTCAGAATGTGGTGACCTGTCTTGCTTGGGTTTGGTATGGAGTGGTTTGATATACGAGTAGTGTCATGTGTTTGGTGTTTGGCTTGATTTTGGGCGAGTGAATTCAGATTTGTTTGTCTATCCGTCTATAAACATACATATATGAAAACTAGCCTTTCAGTTCTTTAGTAAGAGAATTGAAATTATTGAGGAACTACAAGTGTTAGTTTGTTCATGCGCTGTACTCTTGTCGGTGCCGGCCGCATCTGAGCACAACGTACGTAATAACACACGTACAAACCGATTCAAATGAAAATTCTTATAGACTGTATATGTGCTATATAAAGTTATGGGTTAAGTCAAGTTCTAACATTCTAACGTATTAAGCTAATATTTCAGTAGCAATTTTTACGTGATTGTAGCGCTAAGAACCCCGTGTCAGTTGATAGAGGGTGAAGAGCATTAAAACTTCAGCATAGTCGGCTTCAACCATTTTCAGGTTTTGTGCTCACAGTCATGTTTTTCAACAAGTCGGTGTGTTGCCCATTGCGGGTCAGAACTGCGGTAATAAACGCTAGCAAATTTCTCTAGGAGACGTCGAACAAAAAATGTAAGACGGAGTGTCAGGTTTGAGGTGTGTTTTCGTTGATTTCGTTTAATGTATGAAAATATTTTTTTTTAATATTATTTTTTTATTGTTTTGTACAACTATAGTGAAATACATAGACCATAGTAGAAGCGGCACAGTACAAAGTCTACTTTACTAGAAAGTTCTGCCCTAAAATTGCATTATTCGTGTTATTCAAATGCGCTCGAAACTTTTGCAATAAACTGCGCTAGCAAACTGCTTTCTTCTACACTTACACGCTGCAGGGCTTTCTTGGCACGACTGGGTTTCTTCTTCCATTTGTAGAACGTGTATGACAAATTTGCTGTTGTTCGTTGCCAATTAAATGTCTCCGCTGTATGAATTATATGAGCTCGTGTTATCCTGTTTTGTGTTCAACGAGCGGTAGGAGTGCTCTCATCGCTGTTAGTGTCGGCAGTATTGCAAAGCAATTCAGCACATATTTATTTATTTATTTTTATATTTATTTTCCAAACATGAGGAGCCCAAACTCAACGCCTGCATTCAACTCGTACTTATCGTTCCTTCGGGGCTTCGCGTGTTGTGACGAGTTATCAAGAGCAAATTAATTTAAGCGCCACATGCAAACAAAACACACGACTAAAATAAACTGAACTGCAAGTTAAGCTAAACTAAGCAAAGTTGCCACCTACTCATATGCCAGGCGATACCATGCAATGCGATTCCATGAATCAAAATGAGTTGCGTCGCGTCGCCTTTTTAACATCGTCAGAATGCTCGCTTAACTTTGCCTTCGTACTTCTTCTTTGACGTGTGTACTTTTACCACTTGCAGGTGTGTCGACGACGACGCGAATTGCAAGTTAAGCATTACAAAAACTCTTCGCATATTTGTTTAGAACTATCTGAAATAAATAATATGCACAGGGTGCATCTTTGTGGAGTGTATATGTGTGTGCTTAGCTAGTTGGCATAGTTGTTGGCGTGGTGTGGCTCAGAAATGGTGGCATTTAAGTTAGTGCTTAATGTAGAAAAAAGATAGTGAAGTGTGTAAAGTGAAAAGCTACGAAATTAATTAGGTTCAAAATTCTCAAATGACTTCATAATGATGGTGACGAAATGCGAAAATTTATAAAGGAACTGGAAAATTAAATAAATTTATTGATAAAATGATATGTTTATATATACAAATCTTTTGTACGTGTGTATGTGACTGAACACCTCCTAAACGGCTGCACCGATTTTGATGAAATTTTTTGTGAGTCTTCAAATGGATTCGAGAATGGTTTAGACTCACAATTCGGTACATAAGAAAATGTTTTTTTCAATTAATTAATTTATTTATCAAGCGCCGCGCAAACTGTACGAAAACATTTCATGCTTTGCTTCTTCTTTGTGTGACATGCTCTTCATTCTTCATATGTGTTTTTTTGGAGAGGACATCAACTGTCAAGTCAGCTAATATACATATATAGGTAGATAGATGGATAAAAAGATAGAATGACAGATATAGAGATAGATAGACAGATAGTTCGATATATAGATTGATCGATTCATTGATATATATGTAAATAAATTCATTGTAAGTTAAGTAGATAGATAACTCGCTACGTAGTAGTCATAAATTAGAGTTTTAACAGAACTTCGCCTACTACCTACGCCTACCCACGTATCCGCGGAACATCCACACAAGAAATCGTACGGCAGAGGTGATTGCTGTGTAGAGATGAGCAATATTGCGATTTTTCGAAATCACTGATTTCAGTGATTGCGATTTTTAAATCACTGGAATGGAGTAGACGGTAAACCGTGCACGAGCTCCCAGATTTGGATAGAAAAGGTTATAAATCATAACGTTTCAGTAAAGTTACTCAAATTAAAATGCTATTGATAAGATCTTTTCTGCCAAATTATGTGGTACCGAAACAGTTTAGTTTTTTTGCATAGCCAGCCTAAACTGTCATATGGTAACTGCGAAGATCCTTAGCTTTGTCACGATTACTTATATGCTGGTCAATTACCACTTTTTTATTAGTTTGGTCCACTTTTTCGGTGCGACGCGGACCAGTCCGAAGAGCGTCGTCGAAATTTGCCGAACGAAATCGCCGACCCATGTTCTAACTGCTCTTTCTGATGAAGTACTCTATCCAAATCGTGCACGATTTTTTAAATAAGTTTTTGCTGAGGAATAAACTTTTTCGAAGAAATGAAGTACATTTTTGCGAGTTTTCTCCGCTTTAGCATTCACTTTCGTACATAAACACAGCTGATTTTATAATGATATGCACGATATTGCGAGATCTGAATAATACCTACAAAAAGCTACTTTTCCACCGAACTATTATAATGACCCAAATCGTACACAATCATATGTGGAGATGTAGGTGTTTAGTTTGAGAAGTTCCAGTATCTTTTATATGATAAACATATGTAACTCACAAATTTATGACTTAGGGCTAAGTACTCAGTGATTAGTTGTACTATATAGATGTAAAATTAGTTAGTTAATAGCAGATACCTGGTTAGCTGGTTGGTGGCAGCATTGCAGTCTATCTGAAAGGGACAACATTAATACAACAACAACGACAATGGCACGCGCAAAAACAAATAAATATGTGAGTGTGCACTCACGAGGCTCTGCTGTGAAACATATTCAGAGGGGTCACAGAAAACTCTTTCTCCTCAATTCCGCCGAACACTGATTTTAGGTGTCACAGAGAACACTTTCGGTTGGATTCAAAACCACCACAGTTTTTTGGGATAACTGGTTATTTTCACTAATAAGAACAGCTTTTTAGGTAAAACCAATGATACGAATGGATAGATTATTATTTTTCAAAGTAATGTGCATCAATTTTTTTTTGAACAAATAATTTTTTTATTTAATTAATTTACCATTTTAAAAACCGTTTAGTAAACCGTCTGTAGTAGGCAAACACAATCGAACATAGAGATGCAAGCTCTCCTTAAACTGAATGAAAAATTTTTCGAAGATTTCGTTTTATCGAATAGATCATAATTTGTATTGTATATTGAAGTAATAAAATTAATAATAACTTTGTTATGTTTAAAATGTTAATTAACCGCGTTTTTTCTGTGCATTTAAGGTAAGAGTTCATTCAAAACTTGTCTCAAGTTGGCATGTTTGCAAAAGAGAAGAGAAGAGGAAGACATTTATTAGCAGAAAAGCGGGATTTTAAAATGTAAAAACACTTTTTGTACTATTAAAAATATTTATATATAATTGATTTTTTGCAAAGGAAAAGGTTGAACAATATTTTCGAAAAAATTCATTGTTTATGTAAAGAAATAAACATTGAGAAGTGAGAGTCACCGAATACCATTGAATTAATGCACACAGGAGTTGTCGCCTATGTTTTTAAATTTGGCGCGAGGAACATTTCAAAATATTTTCTTTTACAATTTTAAAAGTACAATTGTAATAATTTCATTTCTTAATTGTTCTTTAATGGCAGATACATTTTTACCGTTTTTTTGTCAAAAATATTAATAATAATATGAATAATAAATTTTAGAAGAATTTTTGTATGTGCCCTATTAAGTCAGGCAAAACATTCTGTTTAAGCGGGTTGGGTATTGGATAAAAATATTTGGAGCAAACGAGAACTCTCGACACTTCTCTTCTGTGACACCTACGGTTTTGCCAAGAGTTTTATAAAACTAGAAAAGCCGAAAACTCTGGAGATTTCTGTGACTGTGTATCAAAATGAAGCGCTATATAAAGCAAGACAACTCTCATGTAGAAGGCGTATAATTGTTTGCATTATTGGAATTAATTTAAAGCAGTTGTTTACTAAGTGTAGATAACCTACGACAAATCTGTATATTAGGAGCTTGCATTAATTATGGTCATTTTTTTAATACAAAAATACATTGATTGAGAGAAATTGGTACAATATATATATATACAATATATATACAATATATATATATTCCTCTACATAAACTTTTAGATTGTTAAACTTTAAAAAAAATATCATCAGATAGATCGACCAAAAAAACAACATATAAAAGTAAAAATTTGGAAGTAAGACGAAATGTAATTCAAATCGGAAAACATAACAAATGGAATCAAATAATAGAAGGAAATATTCAAAATGGCGATAAAATTCTCCGCAACAAGATTCAACTCCAAGAAACCGCATAAAAAAGGAACAGATGACTTCGTAAGTCTCTTATCAAGTACAGCGATATTCTACTTCGAATGGCAGTACAAAAATGAAGATGATGATGATGTCGATTACCATATTACGGCGGTGTTGACGACAGTCACAATGCTAATGCCGGAAGTTGGCGCAAGCAGCCATGCGAAGTAAGTACACTGCGAGTACGAATATTATCCGCTTATTTATAAATAAATAATATTTTTACCTGACGTATTGTGCGACCCCATTTGAAGCAAACCCCCCAAATATCGCCAAGCACTTAACTTGGCTGATGTGAAAGCATTCGCGCTGCGTTTACATAAAGCATAAGTTAACGCGCTTTTCCACGTCACTCGCCATGAAAAGCGGCGCAACCATTTGAGAGCGACACAACCTGAAAGCCGAAGAATGTGCATAAGAAGGAATAAAAGAAACGCCAGAGCAAAAACTAAAACGAATGAAAACGAAGCGACAGCAATGCGTTGTTTAAAAAGTAGCAAAGCATAAAAGTTTTTCCGGCAGCGTATTCATACAATATTTTTCCACGACTGCTGCCAGGCGCACCGCAGCGCACCGCAGCCGGCAGTGAGAATGGCAGAAATGACTGCACATCGAAAGTGTGCCGTTATTCAAGGATTACAAATTCCTGCGATGTTGTTTTTGCCATGCTACTTGTTTGTGTGTCTTTTTGCTTGTTTGTTTATCTGTTTGTTTGACTTAAGTTGTTGATTCAATGTATTGCTCGGTTTTCCGTCGCTATCGAATTGGTGGCTGATAGTTTAATGCGACACATAGAAGGGAAATGTGGTGTACAAATAAAGCAAAAAAGCAAAGCAAGAAAAAAAAGGTGGCATAAGGCGGCAGAGAAATAAATAAATAAAAGCCAAGTCAAATAAATAAATCGTATGTAGTGTAGCAAGGCGTCGAGCAACGTAAATGTTGCATGCCACACAGTATGCCACAAACACACACTCATACATAATAATATTAAAATAAAACATAATATATTCGATGTGTGTTTGTGTGTGTGTGTGTGTGTGCGTGTATTCATAGCTTCCGCAATAATCGTGTAACAAGTTCTTATGCTTTTACTCTGTCTCTTTGTCCAGCACCGACCGACCTCCTAACGACTTATGCACTACACCGACTATTTTCGTATGGTTAGGGTTTGAGCGGTGGTGTCGTAAGTTGCTGTTAGTCTCAAAATGTTTTATAGGTGATAGAAAAATATTTTGCGAACGTGATGAGAATTTATCGACGACACCAAACCAACCAAACAAGCGCCGCCAGCCAAAAGTCGAAAGTTGCTTATGCAAGAAAGTTCTGAAACTTTTATAGTTTGCTGCAATAATGGAGTTGCATCTTTGAGAAGTTTGTTGTTATTGTAATTTACTTGACTCTATGAAGCCACTTACCTCAAAGTCTCTATTGTAGGCTATCGGAAATATGATGTGAGAAAAAAGAAAATAAAAAAGAAGAAGCAGATATGTCTAATCTAAATCTGACTGAATTGTTGCTATCCATGCACAGCGCGTGAAAGCGGCTGTTGAAATTGCTGCCGTTGAGCGGGTGCATTCAAATGTTCTTAGACGTAACTACTTAAATCAAAGCCTTTTTGAATAGCTTTATGCGACAATCAACAGTTAATTCTTTACGTTACTTCCAGCGCATTATTCGTCACTCATTCATAGTCACTTGAACCCGTATGCTTGTAAAGAAGTAAAATGACTAACCCCATTCGTAAAGTTAACTAATGACAACACCAAAAGCAACAACATTAATTGTTACTCAAATGGTTAGGCGGCAATAAAGTCAATTAGCTTAGCGATTTTTAAGTCAAAGGACACTCTTAGCTGTAATAAGTTGATTAACGACATGTGCAAGCCGCACTGAATACGGATAATCTGGTTTCGGGTTTACAATGCCATTACTAGGTACCATATTTTCAATGTATTCTCTCAGGAGGAGAGGCTATATGTAAGCGGTTGCCAATGGAAAATCTTCATACTGCGAATAAATGCATCTCGGAGCTAACAAAATATAGTAAAGCGATTGGTTTGTTCTAATTCAAACAAAATCGGTTAAAAATGGAAGCAAATATTCTTACTAATATTCTTATATTAGACGGCAAATCTTTGCTGGAGGAGACATCTGATTTATTTTCTGCACCTTCACCATCAATGGTCCCCAACGTCAATTTATTTTCTTTTACGACCCGTGATCGGGCAATACAAAAAACACTGAAGTGATCTGTTTGCTTTAGCAATCTGTTGCAAATGCTCTTGATTCGTAGACAAGTGCGGATTAAAAGTGTTTGTCGGTTTGGCGGCTTGTCTGTGTATCAAATGAATAAATAAGTAAATAACTAAATGGAAAAAATACGATATACAACAAAATCAATCAAACACCAAGTAAGCGCACAATGAGTGTAATCACAAATAAATCCCATTTACAGTGCCATCTCAATTAATATTAATTTTCAAGCACTCCCAGCATTAAATATACACCACCGAGATGGATAGTTGAGTTGCGCTAAAGTGCTGTCGCTCCTTCATTTATGCATTCATGCTTTTATTTCAGCTGTTGTTGTACCTCTCACACATAACGGGCGCTTTCAGTGTAATTTTGTTATTTGAGCATTAAGTGAATGGCGCAATTATTTTTACTTAATTTGTTTTTTTTTTTTTTTTTTTTTGACTGCTTTATATTTTTATCCATTTATTTATTTTTTCTTTTTTTAAATAAGTTAATGCATACCAGACAAACGGACAAACATGCAGAGAGCATAAAAACAGACAAATGAACCAGACATCGCACATACAAATAATAGACTTTGCTAGCCAAAAACCAGATGAAAACGACAACAGTTCAACAAATGGATAGCCAGACTGTCTGACCGACAGACAGATACACATACACACAATTAAGTTCTATAATGCGCAATGGTAATAATGAACTCATTCATATTCATTAAAAAATGGCAGCAGCAGTAAACGAGCGTTCTTTCTACAGTAACCGCGGATGGGCGAGAGATAGATATGGCATGGGAAGGAGTAAATTACAAAAGTGCCTGTGATTTAAGGACATGTGAAGTGAGAAAAATATTGGCAAGCAAAACGCGAAACGAATGCATCGCATCGCTTCGATAAAGACGATCGCATACTTGATTAACGCGTGTGCCACTTCCAAAGTAAAATGGTGTCGAAATTAATTAGCGGCAATTGACAAAATTTTCTCATTAATTAATCATCAATATTTTAATTACATATATGCAAAAAAATGCGACAGCTGAAGCAAGTGTAAAAATTGACAGTAAATAAATTAACTGTCTGCGGCAATATATGGGAAAATATTAGAAATAAGGATAATAATAATAATTAATAATAATAATAATAATAATAATAATAATAATAATAATAATAATAATAATAATAATAATAATAATAATAATAATAATAATAATAATAATAATAATAATAATAATAATAATAATAATAATAATAATAATAATAATAATAATAATTGGTTAGATAAGGTTGTGATATATAAAGCTTCAAGGCTGGTGCAACGGTTAAGCGTTTAAAGCATTACATTTTATTATATAAAAGCGATAATTTTTCTAATTTAGACATGCTATTTGGACATCTGTAGGTCATACTGAAAGGCCTTAAGAATGCGGTTTAAAACTCGGTGTGCTTGTTTCCAAGTGCCATGCTAAAGCGAAACTAAGGAATTTCACTCCGCATAACAATTGTTGCCAGCAAACTTGAAAAATATTAATAATTTTTTCAAATACTAGTGGCTACGGCTGCCGGCCCAAAGGTCAACCTCCACCACTATCCGGAGGCGTAAATTTTCCAGTGGCCCAAAAAAAAAAAATAACGTTGAAATGAAAATACATAAAACGCGAAATCTGAATGAATTTTTCATTTAAGTACATTTTTTTCTCTGATTTTTTGTTATTTTTTTAATTAATTTTTTGTTGTTGATATTTAGCTATTAACGTTTTACAATGCGTAGACGCTAAAATGCGGTAGTTGCGTTGCATTTATGGAGATTTTAATTTACAATCAATTCAATGAAGGGATAAGTATAAGAAGTAATTGTAATTTGAACTGATATTCGGTGTCGTTTTCTTTAATAAATAATTTTTTTTTTTCATTTATTTCTGGTTTTAATGGTTTTTGGTTCTCAACAGCGCTCCTTTAGTTGCACATCTACAAGTATCTATTACTATAAGTATCTATTAAACTGCACATCTAGTTCAACTACAAGTATCTATTTAATTGTTTTATTGATTTAATTTTTGCGAAGTCTTTTCTTTCTCAATGTGTTTCTGCACCCGTTGTTGATGAAGAAGGGCTGAAACTAATTATTCCTTGCAATATTTACTTTATTATTTAAATATACCATTATGTTTCTTTTTCGACTTAATTTTTGTTTTTGACATACATTTAATTAATTGTTTTTATCAACAAAATATATCTTGTAAAAAATTTTTTATGTCCAAGCTGCATTGGTCTTTCAAGAACAAGAGGGATTTTAAATGCAACCAAGTTTTTGACGTTGTTTGGTTTCATGCCATTTCCTGACTTTGAGATTTGTATTTTTTTAAATTCCATACCAATGGCAATCTTTCCGCCCCGTTCAACAATTTTTGAAGAAAAAAATTCATATAATATGAGAAAAGCTTTTCGTTATTTTTTAAACAACAAAATTATAACCAAATACGAATACAAGTTCTGAGTTGTTTCAAGTTAGCTTTTATCTTGCGTCGATTATAATCAACTAAAATTATATTGGGGTAGTTCTTCATGTTGGCACATCTTGTCATTTGTATTCAATTAGCTCTGCTACAAAACGCTATTGTGTTACGAGGGACTACAACGGATGCCTACTATAATCATGGCATGGCTCTGAGAGACACCACTGGAGCTAGTAGCCCTACCTAAAACTTGCTAACGTCCTTTATTTTATAACCCAGTACTTCCCGAAGCTCTGCAAGTGCTGCTTGGTATAGTGAGGTATAAAATCTTGTGACAGTTTCTAATTGAATTCCTACAGCAAATTTTACTGATGAACTAGAGCCCGTTATGAACTGAAACGTTTTATTTATCGAAAATTGTTTTTTTGGAAACTTGACTCTAAATTAAACAACACGAGTGTCAATCAATCTGAGTTGCCAAACTGCAAAACGCCTGTTCTGTCCACACAACAAAGGTCCAAAAGACCAATAAACATTTCTCTCGATATTAGCAACATCATATATTCAAGACTATCTATCATATACTTTAGATTTTCGGTATTAGCTATGAAACAAATCCATGTAAGTCGAATGGTCAACTATATGTTGCTTGCTCTAGATTAGGAACTCCAAAATCATTATGCATTAATACACCAGAACTCTATATGAAAAACTATATATGTATATAGGTTATCTATTTGGAGTACGCTAGAAATTAGAATTACTTTAAATAAGGTTTTTATTGAAACAAAAAATCATTCACTGGCTTCGCTAATATCCGTCCACACTCAGTTTGCAAAGAGCTCATAAACTTATAATATTAAGTTTAGAGTATAGACTAGTTTTCTCGCAAACGTGATTTTGCCATCAAACCTTTGTGAGTAAGAGACTTCAAATTTGCGAAGAAAAAAAAACAAATTGAATGACGATAAGGCTTCAATTGCAGACAGTTTATTTAACGTTGTCCGAGTTGTTGCTGCTGTTGTTGTTGTTGTTGTTAGAGCTGTTTCTATTTTATGAATGACATAAAAAACAACATACTCCCGAAACAACAGAAAGCGAGTCAGAGTGGCAACAACACTAAAAATAAACTTGATTAGCCGACTAGCATGTCTGTGCCTTGCTGTCTCTCGGCCTTTCGTCCTTTCGGTTAGGTGAGAAATGCGAGTTTTATAAGGCTTTTAATATTGCGCATACGGAACGCGGGCCGCCTAAGCGATTTTCGTTATTCGTTTTTGCCTGCTTGAACTTTATTGATGACACAAATAAAAAGATACTCAAATTGTGTTTTTTTTTTAAATATTTTTTTTTGTGGATTGTATTTGTGTTTGCCTTTATTTTGTATTTGCTGTTTATTTCGTTTTTATGTTTGGGTGTGTATAAAAATGGACCCGAATGAACGAACTTAGCGAAATTTTTGCCAATAAGCGACAATGGTGACGACGACATCGTGGTCGATATCAACAAAGGTGTGAGCAAAGTGTGCAAGTGACAGGCAAAGTAACATTTATTTTATGAGATTACATAAATGTGCACAAAATGAAATACGCGCTGTCTGCTAACGTGCCCTGTTTACCGTTTTGGTTAGAAGACGCGCCGACGGAGTTTAGGGTTGTTCGGCTTTCGACGGTCGAGGTTTGTTGGCCAAAGGCTGAAGCGATTACCTAGTCTGATAGCATCTCAACTGCCAAACTAGAAAACAAATCCAAGCATACACAATCATACGCACACATCCGTTTTTCCTAGTATACTACGTGTAAAATATATACCGTACAAACTGGGAGAGCTCATGTGAATTTCGTGTGTTGTTTGCCATGTAGTGCAGTTGGGTCTACTACGTTGGTTGACTTTTATCTAAGTTGCCATGTTAGGAGTATCTTAAAACGAAGAAGTCAAATAATAAAAGAGAGAGAGAGAGAACAAGTTATATATCCGTTTTGGCTGCTTTTTCCCCTAAACATTCCTTTATCATATATCAGATAGTTATGAACACATTTTTCGCTGTATTTGGGTTGTGGTTTGTACGTATATTTGCGGAGTAAAAGCGTTTCAGTTCTGCAGTTAAGTTTTATAGTATATTATAGATTGCATTATAGAAGAAATTTTTAATATTGAAATTTTCATCTACGAATAGGAAGCATACACATTCTACGCGAAGAAGCTCATAGGGAATATTTTAAGTTTGATATTTTGATACACTTAGCAGTGAGTAGTATAATATTAAAACTTTATTATGGCTTTTAACATCTGCTTCTGTCTATACATACAAGAGGAACCCACGGCCGACACAATCGACTGCATTCTAGAAAGATACATTTGCTTTTGTTCATCCACTCATGAGCAACTAGAAACTAATAATTTAATGATAGCAAAACGAGCGCAAATACACAAAATTTATCTCTCTCCCCACGTTGTGTTTGAAACGAAAATCGAAAATCAAGTATAACATGGCTTCACAAAACCCAGAGGTCAGAAGAGAGAGGCACACTAGCCTCTCTCTTCTCCCATTCTAGTGTGCTCACAGCAACAACGGCTGTGAGATGTTACTATTGTTGTTACACGGTTATTTTTAACAGCATTTCTAATCTAAACCACTGGCCCGATTTTGATTGTGCACATCTAGCGAAGAATAGGTATATTTCAATTGTTATTCTTTTTATTTTCCATTTAATAATAAAAATTCAAAATAATAAAGTCGTAGACTTCGAATGTTTGTGCACGGATGACGTAAGAGGTATTCATTATATTCAAAATCGAATAACAGAAAGTTAGGAAGCTTTATTGGGAGTAACATATAGCATTTATTTCATGAAATCGGGGATTGGGTTAGTGGCAACCTGTAAAAATATATTTTCAATACCCACCACTTACTGCTTTATAGCCGTAGTTCCAAAGGGCAGTGTGTTGGGGCACCCAATTCTACGCAAAGGGAGTCAGTTAATGCCCGAGAGAACTGGGCTTAGAAAAGACTCTTAGATATCAAGCAATTGTTGTGTCAATTATGAAGTAATCAAACAAACCAAGTTACTCCATCTTACAATCCAATACAGTCAAAGGTATAACGTAGAGTTGAATTTTATATAGAAATGGAAAATATTATAAATGTGATATAATATAAATAAGTGACATAAAAAGTATACGCATTGGTGTTTATAACCACATATTGCGTAACACTAAATCGATTGTGTCAAAAGAACACGTATTTGAAAGGTGACAGTCCAGGCTACATTGGCAGCTCTTTTAAAAAATTATATTGATATTACTATAAAAAAGCTAAGGCCGCTCTAAAAACATGTCGAAAAAATTTACGATAAGGATGCTGTGAGTGAACGCTGGATAAGAGATGTGGTTTGCTCGGTTCCGTTCTGGAAATTTCGTTGTCAGATGCAATCTCGCTGCCAGTCACTGAAAGAGCCGATAAAACGCTAAATATGTTTCTCCATTGTTGACAATTTGATCGCTTGAAATAAGTGAACAGCGATCAGAATTGGCCAACAAAAGAATTGTTGTTTAAAATGTACAAAAAAAAAAAAACCGCATTTTCCTTTTATAACACCCGATATATCAGTGTATAGATAAGCCAAGACATTTGCATTACTATTATGTGACGTCAAAACTATTTAACCAATTTATTGTTAGATGCGTACCATATACTCTTTAAAAACAGCTAAAAGTTGTAACAAACAGCATTGTTGCTATAGTGGTTGAATTGCCATCTCTGGACGAACACTAGCTATCACAAAGCCTTAAAGCGTATACAAAGGTCTATACAATCTCAACTCGTATTTCATAAAGAATATTTAGTTTAGGTTGTTATTGTAATAGCTGTTGATTTCCCCGCATAACGTTTATGTGCGACTATTGTCGCATATCAATGCACGCTGTCCCTGTCCTTGCTTGCAATGGGAAATGACAGAATTTCCGACTACGGAAGGGACGCAAATGGGCGCATCTATTTATAATACAATAGAAGCTTGGCCTTTATGTTTTTTGTTTGTGTTGTCGTTGATAATAATAATAATAATAATAATCATAAGCATATGTATACCGTTATTATCCTGTTGAGTGTTTGTCGTTGTTGTGATGTTGGAATGAGACGACAGCAAATTGGCTGCTGCGCCAATAAACCTATCAAAAAATAATTCAATGAATTTTTATTGGCGAATTATGTTAAAGTGATTTGAATAGAGAGAGCGCAGCCAAGCCAAGCTTGGCCAAGTCACTCCAAGTCAGGCCAAAACGAAATAAAATGAAACTAAATGAAGCCACTTTTGGCATAAGTTGGCTACAATTTAGACCCAACGACACCTGTTAGTCGAGCGCTTTTATCAACCAAACACACTAAGGAGAGAAGACAAGTTTTGTATTATATTGGCTTGGCTCAATGGGCCTAACAACGATAACGTATCGAATATGGCAACGTAACGTTGCCAGCTGCTCTCGGCCATTTTGTATGCGCAGAACATTAAGCATGACAATTTCCCTTTGTTTCGCGACACGTTTGCTGCATTGTCTCCATGTGGTTTTCTTCCTCTTCACACTTCTTTCTTCACTCTTCTCGCCACTTTTTTTTCGTTTCATTTTTATTCTTTATAGATGTTCATATTAAATAAATATTAGCATAATACGCGTATGGCGCTCACATACAACGAACGTCCTGTGCCTTGTGTGCATAGAGACAGACCAAACGACAGACAATCAACCAGTGAAGCACAAAGTTAGCAGCTGCACCCGCGCAACGGCAACGGCAACGGCAACGGCAACAGCAACAGCCCAACGCTCCCTATTGCCTTAAGCTTGCACTCGTAGCTCAACGGATATCGAAGCATTCACCAGCGAGAAGCGCATAAATTTCAACTTTTGCTGCAACAGCTGCGTCTGCCAGCAGCGAAGTCGGACGGCACTGCTAGCACAAACTCGTTTTATGCGCTCCATTTCGTTTTATTAATAACTAATAACTATTAAATTTTATTCAAATGTGTATACGCCGTTTCACCCACATCGATGTGCATACAAATTGCATTAAATGCGAAAGGGTTCAGCGCAAAATCCCGCTGTCCTAAGAGTAAATTGAAACAGCAAAGAGTTTTTCACTGAAAAATCTTTTATTGTTGTTTTGTTTTTTCTCTCTTTACTATTTGTATTTTTTTTTTTTGCTACATTTTTTGTTTTGTTTGTTTGTGCAACAAAGCCACCACAGCAACCACAACTGTTGTTGGGCTGCTGCAACTGCATCTTCATTGAAAAGCCGCACAGCTAATCAAAGTTCGCTGATGCGTTGTGGCGTCTGATTAAAATAAAAAAAAAGAAGTTACTTGGCTCATGACAAACAGCACTATTTCTGTGATTACTGTAAATGCGGTGCTGCATTAGCTTTTCAAATGCCAGCGCGATGAGAGCTCGCCCTCGGCGCTTTTACTTGATGAAATCGGCGCTCAAAGTAAAAGAGTAAAGACTCACCTTAACTGAGTGTTCTAATTTTATAGCATAAATATGCCTAGATATATAAGGGTGTGTGTTGGAAAATCCAATTGTCTATTTGCAATTCCGGCCAATTCTCCATGAACTTGTGTACGAGATATGCTCAAAAATTAAGGTGAATTGTTATATTTCTCAGCAAGCATTTATTTATGCATCAGTGTCTATTTTGTTTCATACAAAGTCTTAACCTCAGCTATAATACACTCGTGGTAGAGTCTTTACCGATCCGCGAAATTATTTTTAATTTTGGCAATGCGAAAAAGGCACAAGGGGCCAAGTCTACAGGATTATGGTTTTATTTGTTGTTAAAAAAAAAAATCTACTTTTATCCATTTCTCTTTATGTCTGTCAAAAACAAACTAAAACTGCAAAATGGCTGACAATGGCAACATATGTTATGTTAGGAACATGAGTGCCAACATAACAAAAAAAAAAAATTATTTTTTTAAAATCAAAAATCGATAATTTGTAGCCCGAGTTATATATCGTTATTATTAATGTAACTATATCGCTCCATTAGAGTTATTTGTAACATTTTGTGGTCGAGAAAAAACTGAATTTGTGCTGCGGAAAAGTGGCATAGAATTTGTTCTGCAATTTCTCATTACCCGCGTCATCTTGATGACCGACTACGCAGCACACTGTAACTAACTACCCTAGCTACTTGGGAGTGGTAGCCGCAGATTATCAAAGTATTTGTGTACACGATTGCTGCTTGACTATGTGCCCATTACTATTCAATGCTATTGAAAGATCTAATGTGTACCCGTTTTGAATCTAGAACAATCAATAAACCATGTGAAACCATGAGATATAGAGCCCGAGTGTACGAGTTCTCAGTTTATGTACTACTGGAAAATAATACATTAAAGAACTTGCAGACGCCTAACTTCATGCACGTGGAGTCTGTCCTGGTGCAGATAGTATTGCCAGAAATTTTACTAAAGATTTCTGAGTGCCAGCACCTCTAAGATACATTTCAGAATAAAGCTGGACTTAAGAAAACTATTTGTTGCCGACTATCTGTTGAAGATGTATAGTGTGATGTAAACGTGGCTCGTCTCCTCAGAGGTTCAATTCTCACCATAGCCATAGCTATATAGTCAGTTAGTAGAAGCCACACATACCAGAGCGTGAACAAATTGTATGTATTATTGCATTCAGAATTATTTCAAAGACGATTACAAAGACTAATGATCAAAGACTATAATGGTAAGAATCATTGAAAATATTAATATTAGGAACTTGCATTAATTGTGGTCAGCAACATCTAATGGTTAAAATTCGAAGTATCAGTGTAAACACCGCACTCACCAGACATAGCGCCTTCTGATTACCACTTGTTTAGATTCATGCAACATGGCTTGCTTGCTACACGGTTTCGAAATGCTAAGGAAGTACTAAAATGGATCGACGATTGGATCGCTGCCAAATCACCATCGTTCTTTCGACGCGGTATTACCATGTCGCCAAAAAGTTGGGTAAAGGTTGTAGAAAACAATGGAAAATATTTTCAATAATATATGTTTTACTAATTTTTCTCAATAAATGCCTTTTTGCATTAAAAAATGACCAGAATTAATGCAAGCTCCTATAATAAACTCACTACATAAACTTTTACAAAACTCTTGCAATGACTTTTCTTAAGGCAACAGCTACTAAAATATATATTTTGATATTTATGAATTCTTTTAGCTAAGATGTTGGTAATTTTTCAACCACAAAATATTTGGTTCCAATAATTTCCAATGAGTACATGACTATACGACGCCTATAGGGTCTTTGTATTTGGACTCGCTTCGAAGTCACTTTCGTATGGGGTTAACTGATGCGGTGTGAAATCGACCATAGGCACCTACAATACACCGCACGATTCAGAAAGCCTTAACGAACCAGTTTATCGGCCGAAGCACATTCTTAAATACTTCGTGTAGAGGGATTAAGGTTCATTGCTGATTAACAGAGACAGGATCAACTTTGCGATTAAGTTGTATCTACTTTGGAATAGTGAGCAAACAACACCTTTAAGGACCTTTCGAGAGAAACTACGCCCAACAAAGTTGAAAACTAATATTGAAAATAATGCTAAAAGGCTATCGATGATGGAGCGTACTCTTTGTTTTATACTTTCTTCTTTCTTCGATTTTTTCAGTTTTTGTTGAAGCGCGCAATTACTTGCAATTCAAGCGAAGTGAATGCAACTGTTGATGAGGGTGGGATGTTTGCGGTGGATAAAGCTTAAACAAATATTGACAGAAGTCGTAAAAAACAGGGGCAAAAATAATTTGGCGAGCAAAAACCAGAACACGGCTAATATTTTTCGCGTAAAAACCAAACTACAACAACAACAAAAACAACAAGAATACAGAAACAGAACAACAACAGAACAACCGTTGACTACGACGTCGACGGCGACTTTGAACAGAAATTGAATTTTATGCGAAAAAGTCGAAACTAATCTTTTGGTTGCATTTTATTTCTCTCGTTGTTTTTGTTGCTGTTGTTTGGTCCAGTGTGCAATTTCAATGGGCGCAAGTTGAGGTTGGTTTGTTTAGCTTTAGCTTGGCGCTGGGTTGCTTACGCTGTCGTTTGACTTTAGTCGAATTCTGAACTCCGCGTTTTAACTGAGCAGAAAAGGTATAAGGTATAAGGTATAGCAACAGTACGGAAATAACGAAGGGTATAGAAAAAAATAAAGGCAAAAAAAAATTTATAATAAACAACAATGACAGCTGCAAAACACACGCGCACACAACTAGCACGCCCACACGTCGAATGCGCGCAGTGCACAGCTGACCAAATTGATCGTCGTACGAGCGGCGTGGCGAAATAGTCGAGTGACTGGCTGAACTGACTAACTAACTGCTTGGCAAAAGGGCAACGGCAACGTGTGCCACAATTCACATTGCAAAATATGGCTAATAAATTGGTTAAGAACAAATGCAGCGGCAACAGCAGGCAAGCTTAATGGGTGTGTAGCGCCCCAGCGCCCCAGCGCCCCAAATGGGTTACTCGTTGCCTCAGCATTGGGAAAATGTTTGTTTGCTTAGCTGAGCATTCACTTCCTGTAGGATGCACTTCATTCAGCAACCATAAAATTGGTTAAAAAAAGAAATTGGGAATATCGAAAAAAGAAGCCACGTAACAATGCAGCCTGAAGAGGATATGGAGCCATGGAGCTGCAGACATCGGAAATCGTGTCAGAATGGCAGCAACAGAGTTGCTGAAAGAACCAATCGTGTCTGAAAAAAACGTGTTTTCAGCAGCAGTTGTGGGTACGCGTGTGAGTGTTGAACGCGCTTTAATGAAAGAAAATTGTATGCATGCATATGGAACATGTCTCAATTGGCAGGGTATTTCCTTTGTTTAGGCGTAGTTAGTTGTATTTGGCTTAAATCACGCTAAAATTTATTTCCACCATTTGTTTTTGTTTTTTATTTATGAATATTACAAATTACTTTCGGTAGTACCGGGATAGCTTAGGCACTTTCGTCCAAATTCACCCTCAACTACTCTGCTGCAAAGGCATTACTTTACAAGGGAGTGTACCAAGCTGCTCAATCCTTGATATTAAGTTCGACCCACAGGCAACTTCAAACTCTTTACTTATTGGTTTGCATCAGTAGGCAATGCCTCATGAAAGATTGAGCTAGGTAGATCGCTTAACTATAACTTGTTTTTCCAACTACTGTTCCCATTTTGGCTCTTCTATATCTTCACTACAGGCATAATGAATATGGCATGTCTACGACGGTTGGTTTGTAAGAATGAACAGTAGCTCTCTTTGAGATAGTTCTTGACATGTTTCGCTTTTCTATGTATGATTTGGCTCAAACAATACCAACAGCTATCCTCAAAACGAATCCGTGGCATATAGGAAAATGTGCTAGGAGCAAAGTAAGAATTCTATGTTTGATAGTAGTTCGAATGTCCAATATTCCTTCTTAGAGTTTTGGCCTAACTTCTACCACCTATCTTGGCTTAGTAGACCCATTGTCTCAACTTGCGGTGTAAAGTGCTTGGCGATATCTGATACAACAAAAATCTCATTTAATTTAGTTTTTTGTTTTTTTTTTCTATTTAAATTTTGTTTTATATACTAGCTGAACCAAAAAAAAAAAAAACTTTTTCAAACAATTCGAATAACACAACTGAAACTACTTTTGTAGCAGCTCGTGTAACGATCTAGGGCTCTACATAGACAACAAATTATATTCGAAACACCACATGCAGAAAAGACGAAAACAAATAAAATTGAAGACTAGATATACAAAGTTATAACTAAGCCAATCTGGACACATGTTGCACAATTATTTAAAGACAGCAATCCAGAATTATCCGCATTATCACCAAAGCCGGATTGTACATCACAAACACCGACTTACAGCATGACCTAAATAATTGTACAGTGTCAGAGGAAATTACAAAGACAAGCTGGATATATCAAACAAAGATATCCCAGCATCACAACGTCGGAGTCAGCTTACTTCCGCTGAAGGAACTACAGCGCAGACGACGACTTCAAAGGACAAGGCCAGTTGATCTGGTGCCAAAATATATAGTAAATTGTTAATACTCACATACTTCCTAATTCTTAATAAAAAAATAAATTATTTCTATATACTGTTTATAGCAGCTAATTACAAGCTAATTCATCGTGTAAATTATGTACTACCAGTCAAAGGATATAAGTACTGATAATTTGAATAAAATTAAAACACGCTGCGTTGTACTTCACTTTCTTATTCGCTGGTAGTAGCTTGCCTTCTCGTATTAGTGTTCAAATAAATAATTATATTTGGAAAAGCTCTTTCCCTTTTTTAAAATGTTTTTGAATCTTTTTGAAATTCTATTAATTTCGTCCCACGAGATCTGTATTGTTTATAGTTTGGATATTTAACAGCATCTTAAGGTTGGGACGCTTCCCAAAAGATTTGGAAATCAGCTTTAATTATTATGATTCCAAATCTAAAGAGACAATCCACTTAAATTGATTCATATAGGCCAATCAGTCTTCTTCCCGCTTTAGGAATAATAATGGAAAGGATGATATTGAATCGGATTCTTCAACTCGAAAGCGTAAAAGAAAAAAATCCAAAGTGGCAGTTTGGTTTTAGGAAAAATCACGGCACCCCCGAGCAGCTGCATAGTGTGGTTAACTTCGCTTTGGATGCCATGGAACTTAAAATGTACGCAGTAGCAGTTTTCTTGGACATCCAGCAAGCCTTTGATAGGGTGTCTCATTAAGGCCTTCTCAGCAAGCTGAAGAACCTACTTACCCCTCAGCTGTTCCAACTCGTCAGGAGCTTTTTAACGGACAGAAGCTTTCGTGTTCTAAACGATGGTGAGAAATCGACAAGAAGACCAATCTGCGCTGGTGTATCTCAAGGCAGCGTGTTAGGCCCTACGCTGTATACGATTTATACAGTCGACATGCCTAAAACACGAGTAGTCACACGAGTGGATGAGGAAAACGCACTCATAGCAACTTACGCGGACGACACTGCAGTGCTAACCAGAAGTCCTAGTATAAAAGTTGCCATGGAGTCTTTGCAGCAATACGTGTGTTGCTTTGAGAAGTGGGCTCTAGACTGGAACATAGGCATCAATGCCAGCAAATGTGCCTGTGTAACGTATGCCACACGGCCATTGTCTTGCCCTGGCATATCGTTGCTAGGCTCTACTCTGAAGCACCAGCCATAGCATAAATATCCTGGAGTCGTACTGGACAGGAGACTTACATTTCAAAGACATGTAACAATGGTCCAGCGGTCCGTTCTGGAAAAATGTCGTGGCTGTTGTCCCCCAAGAGCAAGCTGTCCTTGAGTAACAAGACAACAATATACAAGACAATTTTAAGCCCCATGTGGAAGTACGCGCAGCAAGTATACGGCACAGCTGCTAAGTGGCATATGAATAAAATCAGAATTGTTCAAGCTAAAAGGCTTAGAAAAATTTGCAATGCTCCCTGGTACATGCGTACAAGGGATATCGAAAAGGATCTTAGGGTTTCTAAAGTCGACGGTGTTATCCAGGCACAAGCGGGGAAATATCTAGAGCGCCTTGGTTCTCACACAAATGCACTCGCGAGACGGCTAACTTCGAGAGCCAGAAAATGAAGACTCAAAAGGTGTCACCCACAGGATCTTCCTACGAGGGTCCTTTCATAAGTTTCTTCTGTCAAATTTAGTAAATTTTTTTTATATAAATAAGTAATTGTAAATATGTAAATAGGTATTATTCTTTATAAGTTGTTTGTAAGTCATAGCTTTACATTATTTTTTCTTTTTCTTTTATGTACAATTAGGTTAGGCTGCCACTGAAGGTAGGAGAAAACTAGTTAATAATTATTTTAAATAAATAAATGTTTTATATATTAAATTATCAATTTCGTACCGTAATTATATACATTTAAATACAAAAACCCAACTAAGTGTTTGAAAATTACGTGCAGCAGAGGGAAACAAACGCTTTTTTCCACTTAGTGTTACATTAAAAAATAATTTTTTTTTTTTAAATATTCGAAAATCATTCTTTATGTGTAATTTCCTTCACTTATATGCTTTTACGTATTTTGCTTTTGTTTAGGTGGCTGTAGTCACCGTGTGAGTGAGTAGATGCACATGTGTACGTGTGCGAATATATCTTTATGTACGTTAAAACCGCTATTCGCGAAACGCGGTTATCCACTATGTGCCGCTGCCACCAACGCATTCGTTTGTTTCATTCTGTACGCATTCAATTTGCCGCACTCACTCTCTCTGGCGTCCTTTTCCACCGAGTATTTCTTGCTACACACTACTTTTTTCAACGTTCAACTTTTTCTATATACATATATTTTTGCAGTTTTTCTGCTCTTTTCTTTTTGTTGCGGCTATTGCAAGCAATAACAGCTCATAATTAAAATGTTTGTTGGCTCATGCGGCCTGCATCTTCTGTTTCGATGGCTTGTTTTTTAGCCATTGCCATTGCTACTCCCGCTTCATCTTCTTCTTCCTGTTCTATATTGTTGCTTAATGGAATCCATTTTTAAAGTGTGGCTGCATTGCATTGTCCGAACTCAGTCGAAGTGTACCAAGCCGCGTCGAGCTGTGGCAGCGATGTGCTGCATATATGTGTCTGTGTTTATGTGTGAATTCATTCTTCTTCGTACTACTACTAACCACGAGGACCGCCTTCAATGCCATTTGCTTGTATATTTGCGGTTGCTGAGCGTTTTCTGTTAATTTTCTTTGGTTTTTTCTGCTTGTGTCCTTTTTTCTCGGCTTCCTTTTTAGCTGTGGCAAACATAATTTTCGCTTTATTATCTGCGGCGTGGGTACATTCAATGCTGAGCTCAAAAAAATAACAAAATGCAAAAGAAAGTGAGCGAAAAAGAAGCATAATAATAAATGAACAAAATAAACAAATTACACAAGCGCGAAAATATTCGTACAAGTCGAAATTCTGCCTACGTCAAATGAGGATTCATCAAAAGAGGCGATTGCTTTTAGTTGACAAAAAAAAAAAAAAAAACGTTGCCTAATTTTGTGCGCACTGCACTAAAGTTAAATTCCATAAAGCAATTTGACAATTTTGCGGCGCAGAAAGTAGGAGCCAAAGAAACAATTTAGCGATGTAAAAAAATTTTCACTGTACTTACAACAGATCGGAAATAGAGTGTGTGTGTGTGTGTTGAGTGTAATATGTTAATGTTTTGCTGCATGTGAAAGCCAAGAGAAGAAGAAAAATGAATTGCCATATGCCTGTAACTGGAATGTTAAAACAAAACTTAATGAGCTCACAACCGCGCTCAATACGTAATGTTCGCCCTAACGTTCTACGTTTTTATTATTGTTATTGTTGTTTTTGTTTAAGGTTTTGTTGTTATTACAATTGTTCTTTAGCTCATTGTTGGTTGGTTAGTTGGTTGGTTGGTTGCTTACTTACTTTGGATGCTGTTGGCTTTGTTATTCACATTCTTATTTGTAATTTCAGCCCACACCACCACCGGCAGCAAAACGCTTTGCTCTTAATTAATTTTCATTATTTCTCTTATATTTTTTTTATTTAATTTTTTTTATTTTGTCGCCCTTTACTCGGCAGCACCACACTATTACGCTTTCCACACCACTTCTATTCATTGTCTTCTTCTTCTTCTTCTACACTTAATATTCCTGAAAACATAATATTCATTTGCGTGCCATTTTAATGGCAATTCTCTCAATGAATTGAAAAGCTCAAAAGCTTTACGTGCACCAACAAAGTTTGTACGTGTGTGTGTGAACGTGGTTAATTATTATGCGATTTAATGTTATTGTCACACTCTCAGCTCCAAGTCATTTCAATGGGTGAAATGCTAAATTTTCAAATTACGCTTGGTCTTGTTTAATCGAACTGGCTTTTCCAGTCATAGAAAACCTAGTGCTGAAAAACAGGACATTTTTTGGTAAGCGAAATTACATCCAAAGTGTGTTGATATGCTGTTGGGAATGCTGCAATATATCGGGACTTGGAGATACCAATGGACGAGGAATAGATCATTCCAGACACGCCACACTGTTGGAGAAACAAGGGCAACCCTTTAGCTGCTAACTTGCTGGACAACAGCAGAATGAAATATTACTGGCATACAAAAGTGGATTGCACAAGTTAGTATCCGCCTGCCTGAAATTGTGCGTCGAATTAGTCGAAGCGGAAGTATACTACGTTTGCCATCTAAGAGGTCGATGGTCAATCACCACGTTGGTGGAGTCGCGCCTTTTACAACAGAAGCTCGTGAGTGCTAAGTTCACATATTGATTTAATGTCAACCTGTAACTCTACCAGAATGTCCAAAGGCACCTCCGTTTTTACAATTACTTACGAAGGTATTATTCTATAATCTATATATATATATAAAATATATAAAATTGGATGTATGTTTGTATGTTTATCCATTATGGACGCCGAAACCGCTGGACCGATTTTGATGAAATTTTCAGTGAATTTCCATAATAGCCAGCTGAAGGTTACTGCAAGTTTTGGTGCGAAAAAGTCGTTGAATTTGCTAAATATTAAGACCAACACAATTTTCAGATGCTTCTAAAACTGTACAGATACAAATGAAACACAAAAACGAAGGGGAATCTGAGAATTGACTTTCCCGGCAATGCTGCTCAAACTGTACAAAGTCGAAAAGTTCAAATATATCCACATGTTACAAAATAATTCCTTAATAACACGCATTCAGAATATTTGCATCTATTATTGAAATTTTTTCGGGAGACGTTCCAATCAGTCCTTAATCAACTAGATATTAGCTACTCTTTGAAAATAATTAGTGGAGTGGCACTATGGTAGGTTATAGATAACGTGACCATACGTCCCGGTTCGAACGTGACCGTCCCTATTTTTGGTTCACCGTCCCGGTGTCCCCGAATAAAACTTCGGGGCACGAAATTGTCCCGTTTTCCAAATAATCTAGTTAACAGGTTGAAAAACATGTTAATTCGTCTAGAAAAATGTACGAAAGTTTTAAACCCAAGCCAAGATATTAGAAAACTATCTGAGTAGTACGAAACCTTATCTTTTTAAAGCCAGCGTTTGATTCAGAACTATTCAGACTAATCAATTCTTTCATTTGCAGTCCGTAGTTGGATGATGAAATTGAGAAATAGTGGAACACGTTCCAAAATCATTGGATGTATTGATTGAAAAGGGATATATTGCTTGCAATAAAGACATACAGAAGTAAAAGTATATAACGGATTTTCATTAATTTCTAACTAATCACGTCGCAAAAAGTAACCGAATTGAAAAATTTAAATGTTTCACTTAAAAAACACAGTTACAGATTTCGGTGCTTGTCGCGCTGTTGGTAACTAAGGTAACTAAAAAACGGGCTAAAATAGTTGCGATTCGTAAGCCGGGAAGGCCTCCTGGCTCTGCAGAAAGCTACCGACCCATTAGTCTTTAGTTTCGCAAAAATCCTAGAGCGCATTCTAAATTTTCGATAAATGCTATAATTAAATGATACAGGTACTTTTGGGTTGACATGGACGGCATCGAGTCAAGCAAAAGATTGAACGCTGCCGGCGTCCCTCAGGGATCCGTTCTAGGAGCCACTCTTTATAATATCTATAATTTTGATCTCCCTATACCAAACCTCTGTATAACCTCAGTCTTTGGTGATGACACTGCACTTTATTGCTAAGCAGATAGCTTTAGCGAGATTTAGATTATCCACGAAGAAGCGTTTCACATTTTCGCCATTTACTTCCACAAATGTAAAATCATGTTGAACACCCTTCTTCCCTAACAAATTCTGGACCCATTATGTAGAATGACAGCATCAAATATCTCGGACTTTACTTAGATAAAAAAACTAACCTTCAGCTTGCACATTAGCAAAACATTAAACAGAAAAAACAAATTATTCGGAACATTATATCCCCTAATAAATAGACTCAAATCTAACATTAAGAAATAAATTAATAATTTTTAAAACCATTTTCGTCCCTATGATGCTATATGGTTCAGACTAGGGTTCTGAGGCGACTGTGCAGCAAGTCACCGTATGAAACGGCAAAGGGCGCAAAACAAAATACTTAAAATGATGCCAAATTATTTACCTTATTATTTATCTATTTATATACTTCATAAAAACGCAGATGTGTGCTTGATTGACGAAAAAGTCGCCTTAGCTCTATCCACTTTTAATTCAAGAAATTAAATTACTCCACTATCTCTAGTGCTGATCTGTGCTACTTAAGCTAGTTCCTTAAATTAGCTTATGCTAGCGATTTCTTAGTCTCAGTTAGTTGTAGTCTTAGTATAGTTTTAGGTTACTTTATATTTAAGTCTTTTTTCCTCCACTTTCCTTACGAATATTTTGAATACATCTACAATACTTTAACCTTGTTAATTACATATCTTAGTAGTGAAGCTAGACTAAGCCATAATCTAGACAAATGTAAAATTAATTTGTTACCAAATCTGATGTTAAAGTAATAAATAAATAACTAATTTCTAATAAATACTATTTTGATAGATAAAACATAAAATAGATAAACTACATATAACTGACGTATATATAGTAATGTCGCGTTTTGAGTCAAAAAAAAAAAAATTAATTGTCGCGTTAGTTATAGATCATTTTCAGTAATTTATTTTGGATTATCTGAAGTCTGTTCGCATGGCAACTGCCAATGTCCGCTCCAACAGGGGCACCACAGAAGATGATCACTTGGAATATTGATCTAAAAATTATATTTTCGCTTCGATATTCAAGCGAGATTTTCGGTTGCTGAGTGGCTAAAAAATTCTTACGTGAGTGTTGACCTTATTAACGACGTGGCTGATATGGTCTTTGCATGTAGTTTTGGTGTCAAGCATGATTTCCAGAATCTAACACATTTTTCCCATTGGCCATCTGTGTTATGTAGCCGTATGTGACTGGAGGGCTTATAGCAAAATTATTTTTAAATTGAGTGCATATTTCGCTGGCTAATTGCACAAGGAAACGATAAATCGTCTTGTTTAGATGCGTCCTAAATTTAGAAGACCAGTGGGTTCGCTTGTTTCGGGTCTACTATCTATTGCCACAGCTGCTTTGCTTAAGGGTTAAGGCTTAGCCTTGTGAGGCCAAGCCCACTTTCTCTATATTTTGGTACCTTGATATATTTTGCTCTATATTACACTTTCTACCGTCACTCACTCAGTTCTCACTTACATCTGCTTCTTGTTGCTTACATCTTATTATAAGATCCTTGTGATGGCAGGATGCTGCCCGCAATCACATAGAAATTTCCCAGTGAATTGAATTAAATGCATGGCCAACAAAATTTTAATGAGTTATTCGTTAAATCCTTAAGTCTTCGAATACGCCACCATCAGCAGCAATATAAGCGAAACCAAGCACAACACTACCAGGACCAGAAACATCTCATTGCTTGGCATTCGTACACCCCACACTCGCTCATACTGTGGCACTCGAACTCTTTGCTCTTGCCGCTCTTGCTGCCGTTGTCATCATCGTTGTCATTAATGCCGCTGTTGTCGCGTGCCGTCGGCTCTTCGCTGTCGGTTTGTCTGTCTGACTGGCGGAATATATCCTCTGCCTGCAGCACTCATTCACAAGTTTTGCGAAAGTGTTATTTCAATTCTTTATAATTTTTGAATGAGAGCGGAAATGTGGCGTGCCGTGTATCCCTATCATTCGCTCTCTTTCACACAGGCTCTTTTTCTCTTTTTATTATTATTATTGTTATTTTGTTGTTGTTGTTGTTGAGTGCAAGAGAAATGAATTTATACACTTCAGGCGGTGAACAGTATTACAGTTTTATCTTAAAGTTTGTAACACGGTAAAGCAGTCATCGGAGACTCCACAATGTAGCCATTACCATCTATTCCTCCGTTTGTCTGTGCATGTACTCGTGCTAGAGAACTTAAATTTTGCGCGAAATGTTCCCTTTTTCACACGCATTTGGTGGTTACAGCATAACGTATTGTATTCAAGAGCTTCTTAGGCAAGATCTGAAGCTGTATTTTGGAAGTGCCGAAAATTCATCGACTTTCTCATATAGGAAATCAGAAAAACTTAAGACATTAGGATTGGAACCATACAACCTAAGCGCCGACTTCAAGAAACCCTACCTTGCTGCCAACTCCAGTAGAAATTTGTATAGTACCACAGATTTATGAAAGCATAAAATAGATATATAAAGCATGATTTGATGCTGATCGAACATTCAGTGATCAAGCTTGTTTATCTGAGATGAGCGTAGATGAGTAAGCCAATTTGGCTGAAACACACGGACAACGGCAAGCAAGGCTGTAAATAAAAATAAGTTCCTATGAAAGTGTCCCTATTTTCGATGTATAGAAATTGCAAGCACATTGTCCAAACTGCTTAAACCTGTCGTTAAAAATTTTGAAAACTGAAGTGGCTAATTTGCCCCGAAGACAACATAACCCTTGGCAAGAAATTAATTACTTATAACATTTATATAGGGATACTGCTGCTGCGTACAATCTCTATCTCTATTTCATTCAGAAGATGCAGAACTCTGGGTTTCGTCAGTTAGTTAACTCATCTTGATACATACCAATTGATGAAATTTCCCTGAAGCTACCAATCCTCACGCTCCGTGAGTAGAACAAATGTCACACAGGCCAGCTAATGTTACACAAGAAGATTCAAGCGACTTTAATCTGATGAAAAGTTCTTACACGAAAAAATGTGTTATTTATGGAAAACTTTTTCGCTCTAAACTACTTAGACTCTAAGTAATCTTCCATTTTATAGTTTTCGTCAAATACTGTTTTTTATCCGTTTAGTTGGTGTTTAACGTTGTCAAACAAGAATTTAATTTAAATAAAATAAATTACATAAAAATATCTAGCCAAGTGCGAGTTGACCTCGCGTGTAGAGGGTTCCGTACTTTAAATATGTTACCATATTTTCTATACCTGATCCAAATTTGTTTGTGGTAACTAAAAGCGGATTTTCTAGGGAAATTGCTATATATTATACATTGCCTATTGTTGAATTCTGTCTTGTTGTATATTCTTGAATATTATCTAGCTTTTTTTGCGAATACATCACTGTCTTTGAAAGTCGCTTGGCATATCTTTCCAAAAGTTCCCTTGGAATTCATTGCCAGTCTTGTCAATAACTTCTGTTTCGCTGCCCCCGCGCTTTTTTCTCTCTTGTTTTGTTGTTAAATTTACATTTGCCGCGAAGACGGCAAGCTTATCTCTGATTCTCCTTTACCATTCATCGACCGACGCTGTACACGATGTACACGATAATGCTTCGCTTGTATGCGGTGTTTTCTTTATCTGTGCCCCTTTATTGAAAACTCACTTAACCAAACCGAAAGAGATATACAATCATTATGCACACACTCATTTCGTTTTGGTTAAGCAAGTAACTGGTGCAGCGCTCACTAAATACGTCGCTCAATCATACGTCAACGTTTTTTCACTTAATTTTTTGAGTGACTTCAATGTGTGACCGCTTTAAATAATACACTTTTTAGATTACCAAGTTATGTTCAGACCACAGACAGACTCTGTGTAGGTTTTTCCAAAAACAATATTCTGTATTTTATTTCAAAATTTCAGGCTCAGCAGTTTCGCCGATCAGAGTTGGGGAATTGCAAATTTTCATATTTTTATTTAACAATTTGATTTATTCGCCATGTATAATTATTAATATTGATAATATTGCTTAAAGCTAACAACTAAAAATTTTATAGAGATTAGACTTACTGTACAGCTGAGATATTTAGTATTTTGAGCTTAATTAATTATTTACATTAGTGTATTAACATTTAAAATACCCAAGGAAACATGGCATTAAACACCTTGAACCAAACAATTTTCATATATTTTCTTAATGAACTTTAAAACTTGAGACCCCTGGAACAAGCCCTTTCATTTCATATATGTGTCTCACAACTGTATCGGTCCAGTAAATTGGCCGCACAAGTGATCCTATAATGGTTATGTTTTTCACTCGAATGTACGAAACCCTAAAAACGTGTGTGTAGAGTATTAAAAATTGTGGTAAGCTGCTGTAAAGCTGCTTACTTGGTTGTGTAATATTATTTTTATGTGCAACATAGTTGTTTTATTGTTGTTGTATTTGTTGCGTTTTTGTTTATTATTATAATGTGTATAATGTATGTATATGTAAATATATAATTATTTGTAATTTTTTGTTGGATTTTCTCCCCTGTGGCGTATTTCTGCAGCTTTCTTTATATCCTTAAGCATCGTTTGCGATTTGGTTTCAGTGTTCATTTTGTTGTTGTTACCGTTGTTGTTTTTTATGTGCTGTTTGTTATAATTTTCCGCTCTTGTCAGTATTTTAATTTGATTCTGCAAATTTTTCTTCTCATTTGTTTTGCGCTTATTTTACTCCGTTTATTTCTATTTTTAGTTTTTTAGATTTTTTTAAGTTTTTTTTAGTTTTTTTGGTTTGGACGACGACAGCAAAAAAACTGCTTTCTTTCACTTTTAGCCTTTCACTCACACCCCTTGTATCTGTGTATGTGGCTGTGTGTATGTGTGTATGTGTGTGTGTGTGTGTATCTGCATAGCTTTTGGCCAGCGACAATGATTTGATTTCGTTTCCTTTGCTTTCGTTTTGTTCGTTTCGTGCGCCTTCGCTGAGCGTTTTCATTTTAATCCGTTGCCCGTTTCGAGTTGCCGCCAGCAGCAGCTGCCAGCGGTCCAGCATCAACTTCCGCTTCTTTTATTTTTTGGCACATGCAACACTCGTGTAGTTGTAGTTATTCAGTTGTGTTTGTTTGTGTGCGTGTTTGCACGGTTGCGGCTTAAATGCTGCGGGCAACACTTTGCAACGTTTTCGGCTGCAGTTTTCAGCTCGAGTTACTTGCAGATACTTCAGACTTCGCTTGGCAACTGTTTGTGCCAAAAATGCAGTTCGAGTTTATTCGTTGTTTTGTGCTGTTGTTGTTGTTGTTGTTACTGTTGTTACCGCTGTGGTTGCGCTATTTGAAAGTAGTGCTTGTTTTGTTGCTGTCGCTGCTCCTGCTATGATGTCGTGTCTTCTGCCACAAGTGTATCAACAGCGTTGCCACAATCCAAAGCATCTCCTGCCACTGTCACTGTCGCAGCTACTGTTTCTATTCATTTTGCTGTCTTTCACTTATTCAACCATTATGCTTCCTTCACACACACTCACCGCAAACATACACATACTCGACACACTCACTGAATCGTCGTTAATACTCGTATTTATTTATGTGTCCTTGCGGCTGCTTAGTGTGTTGCAACGCCAAACGTTTCCTTCACATTTTTTTTGTCACTATTTATTTTGCTTCTTCTTTTCTAGGTCCTTACAGCTTGTTTACCACCCTTTGTATGGCGGCATTGTTGCACGCTTTGTGACCATTCCTTTCTTTTTTGCCTCTCTGCTAACAAATTACAAAGATCAACTGTAACCGGATTTGCTTTTGGTTTGTACAGCCGGTAGATTGTTTCATGAGTCAGTACGAAATGATACGCTAAGCTTGAACTTCATTTGGAAGCTTAATGGAAAACAGACAGACAGATAGATGCATTTAAGGCGTCGTTGATGTTTTGGTGCACAAATTTTTAGATGCTCGATACAATTTATTTATTTATTTAGATGTTTTTATTTCTAATAAAGAAATTATCATAAGAAAAAATCATTCTGTCCTGTCTTTCTCCAGGTCTTTCCGTTTTACATTGTAAACAAGTTAAGACGGAGTGGTTTTCAGGTTGTTTTACGAGTACATTTACAGTTTTGTTGGGAACTGACTCAATAAATATCGTGTTGGGGGAGCGAAGCTTTTATATTTAATACGTTTCAAAATTTTTTCGTTGGAGAAATCTAAAATCACAAATCCATTTGTTTGGATGCCTTGTTTTATATGTAAGTAAATACTATAAATACTGAATATTTCCTATACACCAGATAGACGAATTCATAACGTGTAAATATTGATGGTCCACGTACGCTTCCTTATAATAATATCAATCTAGTGCGGACCTTACTCAGCGGGGCGTTGTTAATCAATCAAGTGGAGTCTTAGATTCTTCCAACTTCGGTTGCTGCCTTACCTGTGGCCTGACGACTACGTATTGCTGTAATATTTTGCTCTGCCTCCTAAGTTGCCTTCTCTGCAATTCGCATTCTGGACGTGCTCTAACCGATCGATGAAAATTAAATAAATCGTTGCAAATGTGTTATATGTTATTAAATATGTCAAAAACACAATATAAGTCGGAGAAAAACGTAATGGTATATTTAAATAATAAAGAGAATATTGGAATGAAAAAGGAGTGTCCACATTCCTTTATAATAATTTCTTCCCAATCATAATCATAATTGCAGAGCAAAACAACGGGTGAAGAAACACATTGAGAAAGTAAAGACTTCGCAAAAATTAAATCAATAAAACAGTTAATATATCCTAGTAGTTTTTCAGTTTAATAGATACTTGCAATAATAAATACTTGTAGATGTGCAGCTAAAGGAGCGCTGTTGAGAACCAAAAACTATTGAAACAGAAATAAATGTAAAAACAAAGAAAGATTATTAAATAAAACGACACGAAATATCAGTTCCAGATATATATTTAAATAATAAAGTAAATATTGCAAGGAATAATTAGTTTCAGCCCTTCTTCATCAACAACCGGTTCAGAAACGCATAGAGAACATAAAGACTTCGCAAAAATTAAATCAATAAAACAGTTAATATATCCTAGTAGTTTTTCAGTTAAATAGATATTTGCAATAATAAATACTTGTAGATGTGCAGCTAAAGGAGCGCTGTTGAGAACCAAAAACTATTGAAACAGAAATAAATGTAAAAACAAAGAAAGATTATTAAATAAAACGACACGAAATATCAGTTCCAGATATATATTTAAATAATAAAGTAAATATTGCAAGGAATAATTAGTTTCAGCCCTTCTTCATCAACAACCGGTTCAGAAACGCATAGAGAACATAAAGACTTCGCAAAAATTAAATCAATAAAACAGTTAATATATCCTAGTAGTTTTTCAGTTAAATAGATATTTGCAATAATAAATACTTGTAGATGTGCAGCTAAAGGAGCGCTGTTGAGAACCAAAAACTATTGAAACAGAAATAAATGTAAAAACAAAGAAAGATTATTAAATAAAACGACACGAAATATCAGTTCCAGATATATATTTAAATAATAAAGTAAATATTGCAAGGAATAATTAGTTTCAGCCCTTCTTCATCAACAACCGGTTCAGAAACGCATAGAGAATATAAAGACTTCGCAAAAATTAAATCAATAAAACAGTTAATATATCCTAGTAGTTTTTCAGTTAAATAGATATTTGCAATAATCAATACTTGTAGATGTGCAGCTAAAGGAGCGCTGTTGAGAACCAAAAACTATTGAAACAGAAATAAATGTAAAAACAAAGAAAGATTATTAAATAAAACGACACGAAATATCAGTTCCAGATATATATTTAAATAATAAAGTAAATATTGCAAGGAATAATTAGTTTCAGCCCTTCTTCATCAACAACCGGTTCAGAAACGCATAGAGAACATAAAGACTTCGCAAAAATTAAATCAATAAAACAGTTAATATATCCTAGTAGTTTTTCAGTTAAATAGATATTTGCAATAATAAATACTTGTAGATGTGCAGCTAAAGGAGCGCTGTTGAGAACCAAAAACTATTGAAACAGAAATAAATTAAAAAAAAAAAAATTATTTATTAAAGAAAACGACACCGAATATCAGTTCAAATTACAGTTACTTCTTATACTACTACTTCATTGAATTGCTTGTAAATTATAACGCTCCTACGAATTGTATGATGTTAATTGTTAAATATCAACCAAAAAGCAATAACAACAAATATATAGCAGGGACATCGGCGTAGCTCTAGATTTGTGCAGAATGCTATAAAGCTATTACGGCGATTGAAGACTTCTTTAGTCGCATTGACCGACTTTCGTGAGGGCAAAATGTTATGAGTTCGCGTCACCGACATGCTCTTGTTTATGTCTTTTGTGTTCATTCACATACATACATATCATCATGTCGCAATGATGACGTCCATGTATGTACCAATTTTCATGGTGTTTAGATTTATAGGAATAGTACTTTGCTGCGCTTAGTCGGCTCTTCTTCTTGATAAAAATTCAATGTTAAGAGGTGTTTGCGAAAGTGCTTGTTACAAGGGTCTCAAACACACTTTTGTTTTCAATAAAGTTAATAAATAGTCTTAAAGCAAGGGAAATAAGTTTAGGGATAATTGTTCGTATTGGCATCCATGTTATCTCACAAATGAATTAACTGAACAATAATTGGCGTTGGCATCTGTTTTAATGCTAATAAGTTGAAACGTGAACCAGTGTGATCAATACTTTACGCACTATAATATACTAAAAATGACCAACTAAAATATAGTGGATTTCTTTTTGCTCAACCTAATATTTTTCTGTGCTTTAACATTTTGTTTAAACGTCAACACAACACCTGAATTGTTTTTTGAACATCAAATCTACAAGTTCACAAAAATTATATTAAAGTCTATTTACGATCGCATCGCCTTGTACGGTCCTAGTTCATTTACTGTCATGTCTGTCGGTGATGTACTCGCTTATATAACAGTGCGCAATCCAATAAGCCGCACCATTATATCATCGGGCAATGGCTTATTGCGCATCTTACGCCTCAAGTCGAGCGATACTGGCATTAAGGACATCGCTGATTCAATACAGCCCCAGTTCATCCCTCTGAATAGATCGCTATTCGAGATGGCTGGCGGGCATTACTATTTTGTGCGTTTAGGCGGCTTAACGGGAGCAGCCGCCATAATTACGGCCGCCTATTGCAAGTATCGTCTACGTGAAATCTCAGATCCTAAGAAGAAATTGGAAGCGCAGTCTTTAATTGATGTCGCTAATCGTGTATGTTTCATTCACTCATTGATGCTGATTTCGGTGCCATTGGTTCGTAGACCGTTTTTGACTGGCTCACTTATAACCATGGGCACGCTGCTCTTCAGCGGCAGCCGTTATTATTGCGCTATCACTGAAGACAAAAGTATCAAACGTTATGCAGTCGCTGGCGAATTCTTCCTCATTGCCGCCTGGCTGTCGATTCTATTTTAAATGATGGAGTGAAAGCCTAAGATGCCGCCCTTGAGAAAAGTCATCATCAATTAACATAAACAAACCGCAAGCAGGTTGGTGGCAAAAAGGCTCAATATTGTTATTTTCAAGTTTGTCTCTCTATTATTGTATATGCTCTGCCTGAAAAAAATGTGTACTAAAACTTGTTTTGGAAATGCACTTTCTCTTGTACTTTTTTATTCTGTATTGCAATGGTATTGAAGTATGAAGGAAGGATTTCGTTATACTGACAGAGAGAGTTATAGTTATTAAAACAACTACTATTTCTTAGTGCAACAGCACTACGGCTCGTACCTACCCGACATGCCTGCGCCCAGAGCATGCGTCAGAGTTGGTATCAGGCGGGCCATAATATGATCGCTATTATAGTAGCCAAGCAGTAACGAAGGAGTCTCTCCGACTGATAACCCTCCCTGCTGTACGACACCCAGCGCAAAGAGATATTGTAACGACCAACCCAACCCATTCACCAGCAACCCCACCAGCAATCACCAATACAATATCATCACGTGCAGCCTGGGTCCAGCTGATGTGGAGAAGTTCTTCACGGCCCAGGCGGCACACAGTGATGGTGGTGCTATTTGAGCTGACATGCTCGGCGGTACCAGCATTAACACCGGCAGCCCCGAGCAGCTATGCGCATACATCGCTATATGAGGGGCAGAGCGGACATGGGTCCTGGCACGGATGGCATCCGATTTTCGAACGTCGGAAGGGCGGATTCGGGCGCCAGTATCGTGTCAGCGCTCCTCTACAATAAGTGATATAACAGCGAGATTAATAATTGGAGACCGATCTCGCTGGGCGTAGCTGTACCGGAAATATTGGCCTCCATAATGTCAATCAACACTGCATTCAGCCTGGTATTCCTCAGAGAGGAGAAAGAATTTCACAGTTTTAAGGGGTGCTTTGAACACAACTTTGGTTGGGCGAAGTTAGCCGAGTGGCTAAAGACGTAGAAAAAAAACTGGTGGTGGCGTGGCTTGGCCACGGCAAGCCGGCCTAGATAAGGCGTACAGTGACATCAATGAACTCGGACCTCACAACGGGTGCGACGCGGGACCATGACTGCATCTTCGCGGGCAGAAAATACACCGCCTTCTTCTATGCCGACGACGGTGCTCTTGTGGCGGACTCGGTGTAAGGTATGAAGCGACTGGTAGAAGCGCCGGAGCAGGGCGCTGGGGCCATTGACGTGAAGTTCAACCCGACCAATTGTGCGACGATTCACATAAGGAGTAGCAAGCGTGGCGGTGCGTCTCCAATCGCATTGCTACTGGGGAACGAACCGATAACGGCTCTGTCAGTTGATGACGCTTATGAACACCTGGACATCCCAACCGTCTGTCAGGTACGGCAGACATCGATTGCCACGTTGAAGGGACTCTTACAAGATACGCAACATGTAGGGAAATCTCTCCTTGACTCCTGGCAGAAACTGAAAGCGGTCGTCATCTTCCTGCTGCCAAGACTGGAGTGAAAGCTCCCTATAATTTTCATTAAAATATATTGATGTTAAGTGAGGTGAAGAGGGGTACAATAAGTCATGTCTACGTATTAGTATATATGTAGATTGTAGAAAACGATTGGCGACTGCTCTCGTTAGCTTGGCGAGATCTCTTGCATGAGATCCAGTCTGAAGAACGAAGCTACTTTGACAGTATGCCTTGGGTGCAGATACATGCGTTGAGCGAAAAGTTATAGAGATGAAGATTGAGTGTTATGAGAACCACGGCTGTATTTATATAGAATTGAGCTGACTGTGTAGAGGGAGACTTTTCAAATATTTAATCTGAGATTTGTTGTTTACCAATTGCAATAAGAAATTTCTATGCAGTGAAATGTTTGTTTGAATAGAAGCGTTTAACGCATTTCGTCCAAAACAGTAACCAAATATCTAAACACTTGAATGCAACATAAAGCATGCAGTTTGCGGCATGAGGCACACGGTTTGAGTATTACCAATAGTCCGACGTAGGTATGCCTAGAAATATCTGAGCTACAGGAATGACGCACTCAGGCTAGAGTCGAAATATGCCGCAGCCTCATAGCTCAATATGAGCTTTGTACAAGTATGTGTATTTCCATAGCTAAATTGTGAAAAGGGCAAAATGAACAAGAAAGCGGCAACTAAAGCAAAGCGAATTACCTACCGTAATCGAAAACATTTTCGACATTTTAAGAATTTCATAAATTTAACATAACAATTTGTCGGTCGATGAGCGCCGTGCAACAAATCAAAATCAAACTTTTAATCAAAATCCAAATCCAAACCGTAACCGGGACCTGGGTCAATTGTAGTTGTAGTTGAAATCAATAGCGAAGACAATGAAAACAACAGCAAATCGCGTCGAAGGACCGCAAAAATAATCAAAGCAGCCACACACACACACATGCACACAATGCTCGCATCTGAAGGATGATTGCTGAGTTTTGGCGTTGATGCTGGGTGACGAGTGGTAAATGAAACAAAACCTTTGGTAAATCAACAAATTTGCCAAATGAAATTTTCAATTGCGCGTCTGCGTAAACAGCAATCGAAGTGGCAGCTCTTCGTGATGGGTTGTCGTGTTGGTTAGAGAAAGGGGTGTATGATTTGAGGGCGTTTGACGTTGACGGCGATGATGACGAAGAAGACGAAGACGAAGACGAAGACGAAGACGAAGAAGAAGAATAAGAAGAAGAAGCAACTGAATAAAATTTAAAATATTTTTCAATTAATTTGCACGTTTCTGCATTGCTTCATTGCTTCATTTCTACCTTCATTTACATTGCGATTTGGCGTTGGACGAGCGAGCTCCTTTTAAAATTCGAACATTTTTCGAGTATTTCCTTTCAAAGGGTTTTTGTGCTGCTGCTTTGCTTGCGGGTGCTTCCCTTTGCTGCTTCTTCGTCATATTTTTTTGTTTTTATTTCTTGTTTTTTTGCTTAAGTTTGAAAACCTTTGGCGAAATGCCCAAAGCAAAGCAGGTAAGCAGTTTCACTGGGGGCCGGCCTCGAGAAGTTATTGTGGGTTGCACGAGTTCGGTTAAAGACGACAACACCTTCGCATGCAACGGTAATAGGCGTGGTGTATAGGGTGTGCGGTGCCGCACATTTGAAACTAATAACTTTTTTAGGTTTTTGTTTATTCATGAGTTTGATTTCGAAGCTCTTTCATTTTCGTCGTTTTAGCATTTAAACATTTTTTGTGCTTTGATTTGATTTAATTTCAAGCGCGAGGGGGCTTCCTCATGAGCCAATGGCAAATCTGTAAGTTTCGAATCGTAACGAAAAAGCAACACTGAAATACGGTGATGCCCAGTCAGACTATTTGCAAGTGCTTCTTTCATAATGTCTTTCTGCTAAAAAGGGAATCTTTATGATAAAGTAAATACTTCCTTTTTCCTTACTTTGTAAGTCTACTAGTTAGTATACATCAAACGTTCCTAACTATACTCACGCTTTACCTTTTTGTCTATTGATTTCCATAGTATGAAATAGAGAATAACAAAAAGAGTATTCCGTGCCATTTTCTGTAAACAAAGAAAAAAAAAAGCATGAACAAAGAAAAGGCAGTTCTGGGTCTTACAAAAACTTTAAAGGTGTGATGAGGAATATAGCTAAGTGAAAGAGGAAGCCTGTGGAATTTGTTCTATTCAGTTCCTATTGGCACAAAAAAATTTTTTAAGAAGTACAATATGAATAGCTAATTCCAAAACACCTGTTATATATCTCATAGTTGTATGTGATGAAATTCATCGTGTACTCTAAATTGAGCACTAATTATATAAATGTCTAGATAAATGTGGCTTTAAGCGAGTCAATATTAAACAATTTGTTGGGTAGGCCCTCGTTATAATTTTTTCCAGATTATTTAATCGATCCATGTACATATGCCCGTCGCCCTTAGATGCTCTTAATTAAATGCCATACGCTTGCGTTATCCTCTACCTTACTGTTATCGACATATTACTTAAAACTAATCGGTTTCCTGAGCTATTCATTACACTATGGGCAATTTGACCGAATTTTGTGTAATAAATTAACTCAAAACAAAGTAAGATTTTTGGGTAATGTTTTTTACGTTAGCTTCTACATAACGCTAAGCAATGTTCTGGAAAGAAGTGGGCGTGGCACCCAATCCAGGTCTTAGAAGACACAGGTCCAAAAGTTCTATACATTATTTTTGCTTGAAAATCTCAATAAAAAAGTATAGCATACCCTTCAGGGCTAACATTTTACATAATTCAATAGCCTATGTTCAAGGAAAGCTTTGTTACATAAAGCAGTTCGTTATTTTGTATGAAGTGAAAGATATCTAAATAAAAAAGTAATGCATATAACATTTTTCATATTGCAATAATTCAGCTAAGGTTTTCATTTGGCGCCAATATTATTATAGTAAGAGTTTTAAATACACCTTTTAAGCAAGTTATTTAATTTATTACAATATACTTTAAATTGAATCAAGCTCATCGCACTATCTTCAAACAAGAGCACGGCTTTTGTATGAAAAATTAGAATTGTGTTTTCCGTTTTTGAAATTCTCTCTTACAGCAAAATATTGCTCTTTTGTTAAGACATTATCCAACATTAAGGCGCTCAGGCTCCAGGCAGCTTGTTTTTTTTCAAACCGCTCCAGTTTTCTACCACATTTCTGTCATCTCAACGACAAATTAAAACAAAATTGTTTGCTTTTGTTTATCCAAATACGAATCACATGTGCTCCTGTTGGAATCTGTTTTAAAACATTCGAAAATCGCACGCTCCTGTTCAGTTCAACTCTTCAATTTTTTCCATGCAGCAAACCATTCCGCATTGCTAAAAGTGAGGTTAAATTTTAAAAATGAAATTGCGGGAAAAGCGCACAAAACCGCATTGCGGTAAAGTGGATTGAAATAAGAATTAATTAAATAAAAAATAAAAAATAACGGCACAGCTAAGAAGTGCTAAGAAAATTGTGTATGTCTTTATAAAAGGAGTTTTATTTAAAAAGCTGTTTTTTAAAGATGCCTCATATTAACACACCATTGCAAAGAGGGCACTTTAATTTTGCACAGTTGAAGTATACCAATACATAATATGAACGAAAATGATTCCATTACCGGAAGACCAATAAAATACTTTTTTTTCGTAAGTTTTAATCACTTGCAAATCACTCATGAAAAGGCATTTTTTTAAGTACTTTTCCTCTGTCAACAACAGTTGTGTTTGGAGGCTATTAGTTGGACAAGGCTGTATTTAATCAGCATTTTTGGTATGCAACATCATGCTTGAATGCATTTCTAATAGAATGATTGTGGAGATATAAATATTGAACAATTTCGAGAAATGGGTTTTCGGTATCAAAATCGGCTAAATTTCCCATTGTGCCTTAGTACAGATTATACTTACAGAGTAAGTGAAAAGTAGAGAGAAACACAAAGATTCTCAAAGCTGCTCAACATCTTACAAATAACTTACAAAAGTAGTAAAAAAATAAGTTAGTTCGAAAACCTTACTTCACTTATTGTGGCGATAGTCATATAGCATAAATGATTGTTTTACCCCACGGGTAAGTACAGCTGGATAATTCATGGGTGTGTCTTTGATTTTTACCAACTGACTGTCACACTCAATGACTGATGAACTGGCTGAATGGCGAAATGAAAGCGTGTATATACCCTTTCTTTTTTTGGCTTATTTGTGTGTGAGTGAAAGCCGCAAAAATATTTTGGCGACCAACTAACACACACACCGACAAATGTAAAATCACAGCAAAAATTGTAAGGGCTAAGAAACGGAAGCAAATAAAACGACATGAATCAGTAAAGGTTTTGCACACAAATTATAAACCAAAAAAAAATATAAAAAAAAAAATAAATAACAAAAAGAAAGAAAGCAACTGCAAAACAGAATTTAAGCAGTCATCGTGGCTAAAGGGCTTATCAGAAGTCAGTGAAAAGCTGCCAAAGGATACGCGAGTAATTCTGAGCATCTTGGCACTCATTACAATATTTTGCATATTTTATGGAGTCTTTACTCTGAATTAGTGCCAGTGTTATGCTCCGACTTGCATTTTGTAGGTGAGCTTGTAGAAGCATACAAAGCGAAGCTTTCGATAACATATTTCATATTCCAGACTGCGCTGTTTGGCGTTCAGACTACGACTGCCCTCGTTACTCCTTTGTCCTTTCGATCAGTTGCTTAGGTGTATGTGACTTATACTGTGAGAGAGTGTATACTTAAAAAATACTTATTCTCTTACTGACGACTATTATTGCTAGGTACACTACACTACTACAGTGTCTCAATTGTAATTGAGATAGATAATCTTCTTTATACATATATAAGTTGCAGTTCCTTAAGAAACAACCCATTTAATAATTTAAACTCTTATACACAAAGTCCGCCAATAATAATTCATCTGAGAAAGAAAGTCAGCGCTGCCACAACAGCAAACACGTGGAATGTGCTCCTCAAAGGACGGCACTGAATGCTTTATTTCGTGCTAAAGGCATTGCTTTTAGCCTTTGAATGGTAGTTATTGTATAAGCCAAAAGAGCCGTCCTGGGTAGCCTAGCGTAAGTTGGTTGGGATATTGATGCCAAAAAAGTTTCTAAAGTATAAAAAGGCGATGAAAAGGAGCATAAGGCAGTTGATGCTTAAGGGAACAGAAGAAGAACACACTCAGAATGCAAGAGAATGATCCGCATAGAAGATGGAGTGCGAATATTGAAGAAATGACAAGAGAAGTCGAGTGATGGTTGGAACGCAATCACGAGACGCAAATACTGAGCGGACACGGAAGTTTTTGGAGTTACCCGTATAAGTTCCTCGACGACATCCACCCGAATTCTGCCATATGTGGAGTTAACGAGGATGCGGAGCAGTTTGTATGGGTACCGCAGATAACAGCGGAGTGGATGAGTGGATGATATCAAGTGAAGCTATTCTACATGAGGTTTGTGCTATCGACAACAACACGTCTCTAGCAAAACTAAAGGAGATAAACTTCTAGTAGTCACAGCCTCTGAGAAGCACTAGCTCACAGTGGTCCCGCAGTGACTAGGCGCTGTGCAGCTGCTTTTTTCTTTCTACACTCTGATTCATATTTATAGTTCTGCATAGTTCAACCATTGCCAAAACGTGTACCATACAGGGACCGTTGTATGTTGCAAATTTCATGGAACATGTGTATGAACATGTGTCAAATATTTATTGTTAGGTCTGTTTAGGCCAACTTGAATACCAGAGGAATTGGTTGATAGGAGAATTAACTTTAGTAGCAATAAAGATTCGGCGAAACTTGATTAGTTCTATTGCATATATACATATATATACTCCTAAGAAGTGGAAATTATTCGGGTGCTACAATTTGCTCCGAGTGCCACTCTCTTGTTTACTACTTTGATAGACCCGCATTTATTTCACTGGCCTACAAGCAACAGTTGACTATGTATGGAGTTGCATTGTTGACTTTTGGCTCCAGTCAACAATGTCAACTTCAATGTCACACAGGCTGGCTGAGTGGCGCTCCAAATACCAAAGCGGCTGTAACCTGCCTGCGGCGCAAACACAAAGCAGCCAAGCACAGATGCATAAACAGCTGGCGAAATGTGTGTTTAAATAGCATTACAATGGCTAAGCGGTGTCATGTGACAATGTGGCTTATCAGAGCGGATAACACTTAAAAATAACACACTCAGACACACGCACACAAACGAACTGCTGATGTGAACACGGCGGGTAGCCGCAAAAACACGCTGACTCCAGCATATGTATGAGCAAATATGCAAACAGATACACCAAATCGACAGACTGATGGACGGACGGCTGGACGAATTGTAAGGCAAACAAATATAGTTCGATTGGACAAGCACAGCCTCGCACACACACACACATATAAATGCACAGAGAGAGAGAGAGAGAGGCGACATAAGCAGGCAGAGATACTTTTGAACGAACGAAATGCTGCATGAGCCGTGTAAACGTTATTGGAGGCAACTCTTGCAACAACGTAACAATAACAACAAAAACCATAACCAGAACAACAACAACAACAACAACATTAACAACAGTGGAACGCACACCAACAACAACGACGAACGACATCATTGACATTCATTGGATTTTGTAGATATGCAAAATTTGCGAAATTTCACCTGATGTCGATTGATGGAAAGTGGTTTTTCGTATTGACGGTGGGCATGTGTGTGTGACTGTATAACGGTAGCGCTTCTGCAATAATATACACAAGCATAAAGAAACATTTGGCGATATAAGAAGCCTTTGCAGTAAGGAGATGTTCCTGAGGATGAATTTGTTAGAAGAAGTGTGATATCGAACACGAAGAAGTATTGGTGGGAAAAGTGTGACGGCAGTTCTTCTGATATCTGAAACTTAAAGTAGTTGTCACTAAAATGAAGGAAGTTGACAGTGAATAATTTTAAAAGAAATTATCTAATATTAGAGAAATGGATACTCGTATGTTGATAAGTAGCATATATAGAGAGGTAGATGGGTAGATTGGTTTATTGATTGAGAGCTTAGTATACTCCTATAAACGTTAATATTGTGATACTTAGATACATAGACATGTTACTGATAGATGTATATGTACATAGATAGATAGATAAATAAATAGAAAGTTAGAAAGATAGACTGATGGACAGATAGATATATAGATAGATAGATGGTTAGGTAGATATATAGGTGGATAGATACATAGACAGATATATAGATAGATAGATAGATTGATAGATAGATATACCAATAGATAGTTCAATATTAATATAGAACTATCTTTTTAACGATTCTGCTATCCCAGAGGCACGACGTACGCCATTGTTTGTGTGTTCGGATAGGGCGTTAACTTTTAAAATTCATATTTCAAACATGACGAAATCCCGCTGGCAGAGAATTAGGAAATTAGGTTGGCTCTTAAATGGTAGGAATAAATTATCTTTAAAAAATAAAGTACACATATATAAGGCAAAATTTGTGCTACTTGGTGCTACGGCTTTCAGGTGTATGTCATAGCAGCGATATCTAATATTTCGAAGGTCAGAGTACTGCAGGTTAAGACAATTCATATGATTCGTCGTGGTATATGAGAATGACTTAAAAATCTCCGAAATTGGTGATATAATTAAACGTCAGGCAAAAAACGTATATGGAGCGGTTGAATCATCAAAATAAACTAGTCAGGCGCATTTTAAAGCGACGCAGAACGGAAGGAGATGGGATGCCCAGTCGACCTCGCTACCAGATCCTTTGAATCCCAAATTTGTTCTTTACCACTTAGTAATATAAGTTGTATTGTTAATTATTCTAAATAGGCACAATGAGCAAGGATATATGGTGTGGCCACAATGATGCTTAAGGAGAAGTCTATGTTGTTATATTCTTCTTTCCTTTTCAATGCGTGACAAATTGGTATTAAAACACATTTGTTGCCATAGTGAAGAATGGTAGATTTTAAAGTTCCATAAAGTATACATCTTTATATATAAAACAAAGTAAGGAAAAGCATTTATTTTATTTAATTTAATAAATTAATTTTAATTTTTTTTTAATTAATTGCTTTTTTTTTAATGTGATAATAATACAGATCGGAAAGGCAAAAAAAAAAAATTAAATTAAATTACATTAAAAAACATTCAAGAACATTTAAAACAAAATTGAAAGAGGACGTATAAGCCAATATTTCATGCTATTTCTGTTTATAAAGCAATACTCGAAGGTCATTGATAATAATTTAACTAAATTATTGAATTTGACAATTGCCAAAATATAATCATTTAATTTGAGAATTATGCCAAGAAGATTTAGTGTTAATGATCGATCTATTATATGAGAAGAAGAAAGTGAATTGAAGTACAGCGCACACAGCGAACACAACATAATAGACATGTTCGAGAACACAGCGTGTTTTCATTTTATTCAAGTTGTTGGAATGACATGCAATGCTTTGCTTTGTATTATATTTTATGCATAATATTAATATAAAATAAGAAAATAAATACTATGTATAGATACATAATATGAAAAGCAGATAGAAAAAAATCGATATAAATAAAGTCGCCTGAAGTCTATGAACTTTTGAAAAAAACCACAGCGCACTCATACACCCACATCGATATGTAAACAGCCTCCGAAGAATAACGGAACAGTTAAGAAATATGGCTGATGAAACACATCTGTCGTGTCGTTGCCATATTGGACACCGGAGACCGAAAACGGAAGGTAACAATTTACATGAGTCGAGCGAACAGCGACAAAATATTTGTCAGGCCTGTCAAATATTTCACTTGACTAACCTGAAACGCGCAATAAAACAAGCAGCATCGAAATTGACGACGTCGGCAATGGCAATGCCGTTGGTGATGGTAGCAATGACGATGTCGTCGACACCCCGAACGGCTGTGAAAGTCGCAGCAAATGCAATGGCGACGAAACGCGCGACAACTGACCCGTAACCGAAATGAATGAAAAAGTCATCGTGACAGCTGGCACTGTGTCCGAACAACTCTCGCTGTCTGCCTGTACATCCGCCCATTTGTCCGTTTGTACACTTGTACATTCGTCTGTTCGTACGTTCGTATATTTGTTGGTTCATCTGCTGGTATCCGTTGTTGGTGGAAGGCTTTAGTTCGAGGCGCGTTTGTTTTACTTGCTCGATTTGAGCCGCTTTCAGGCGTGTGGATCAGCGAGCATGGCGTAACATTATTAAAAAATTTATACTTGCAAAGCCAAAAAAAAAAAAATAATAATAAAAAATACCGAAATGGATTAAAAAGGTCGGAAAAATACGAATAATAAAAATAAAATAAGTGGTTAAACGGGTTAAAGGGGTAAACGAAAGACTTTTTAAAATTCTCGTTGCATATAAAAGTGCGCTGCATATGCAAGCAGCGCTCTCTCTGCACCACAGCTCACAACCCAACTCTGTCTCACTCTGTCTCTGTTCGCTCAAGTTGGCTGTGCCTCGTGTGCGCGCGTGTGGGTGTGTGTATGGGTTGAGTTGATGCATATTTGAACGATTTGTGGCTGCACATGTGGCGAAGCGAAGAGCACTGAAGCGACGAAGAGACGAAAATCGATTACAATTTACAATATTTGTGGCTGTTGTGCGGTTCTGCGGTCCTGTTCTCCTTCTCTTTCTCACGCTCGTTCGAACTGAGTGTACTAAGTTAAATGGTTGAAGTGTTGCGTAAGGAGTTAAGCAGTTGAGCGAAAGGTAATCAGTTCAATTGTTTTCGTTGTTGTTATTGCTGTTGTTGTTATTGTCTTTGAAATCAGTTTATCGCATTATGTTGGCAATGCCTTAGCTTCGCTTTAAGTATATTACTTCAACTCAAATATGCTCTCTGTGTTTGTTACAAATTTTTGTTGTTGGTGTTGATGTTGTTGGCCTTTGTCATTCTTAATGCGCACACCCACCCACAAAGCGAGACTTTATCGGACCAACCATCAATGCTGTACTGGTCGAGTTGTCTGTCATTCATCGTGTATGTCTCCAATGACCCTAATGACACAGCAATCTTTCGTCGAGCTTATGAAATTAGTCATGCTCTTCTGTATCCGATAGCCGCCCTTGCATTCAACTTTACATGACAATGCTCATATCAAATTGGTTGTCTCCTTCACGCAATCACAATCACACTCTCACTATCGCTCACTGTATCTGTATTATCTGTGTTGGGCCGATTCATAAGTACCCGCATTGGAAGGTAAGTGACGTTGACGTGCCGTCGTACACTGAGTACTGACAACTGTGAAGCAATAAAAACGAAGTTGGCACTATGGCGACCCACACCATCTATGATAATCTTGAGCCATAGATTCAAAGACTTTGAACGTAATTGTAAATATGATTTTGATGAAGTGACACGTGAATGCCGATTAGCGTTGTGAAACGTTCACGCCATGTTCCTGGCTAAGGGTTTCCACTTTTAAGATTCTCATGCTAACTTTGCAGGACGGAGGAATGAGCTATTAGCGGGGCTACAGTAAGTAAGTGGATTTATTAGCCAACAAATGGGGAAGTGTTTGATCTGAATTAGCTAAAGAAAAATGCTCTAACTCATCAGTACAATACTCCGCGCAGAAACTCTCGGAAGAGTGTATTATCCATGGATCGGGCCTTGGATAAGATAAAAGTGTTTTATCACTTGTGCATTCAATCCTTAATTAGTGTTCCACCCTTGTGTGTCTGTGTGTGTATATATAGACATATCTGTATATTTCATGCTACTTCTCGCATAATGCAAACTGATTTGTTCGATTTAAAATCGTGTCTAAGCTTCGGTGTTGTCTTAACATTGCTCATCTCTTACTCTATCTGCCTGTCTTTCTTTCCCATCCATATAGTCTGCCCATTCGTCCGTTACTGTATCCCTTGTGGACAACTTTTGTTGTTGTTGTTGTTGTTGGCTACAGACACGCTGAGCTGAATGCCAAAGGGACTAAGCATTTACCTGTAAATTTAGCTCATCTTGTTGTGTCGTGAAATTTGCATACCATTTGAGCTTAAGACTTATTTAAAGCGCTGCCTTTGCGTGTCGATGCTTGTGTATGTTGGTTGTGTGTATGTGTTTTGCTGTGTGTAGCTGGGTATGGCTGCTTTGCTTAGCAAATGTGTAGAAATTTTGTATAGCACACATTTCAGCCTTGATATGATAATTTGCCTTGCTTAATGTCCAAGAAATTTTGTCGGCTTATGTGGGTTGTTTTCTCTTTCTATTTCTAACTCTTTGACACCTTTTCTTTTTGGTGTGTGTGTTTGCCGACCCGTTTTTCTTATCTCTATTTTGCTGATCTTATTCAGTAAATGTATTCAAATTCTGTATAATAAAAGACCAACAGTCTATGCAAGAGGACTTCTGTAAGCAAGCAAAATGTGTGTGGTAAGCTGGCTCATCACATTCAAATAATTCGTAGTTAATTTGTCCTTAAATTCTCAACAAAGCAATGAAAATAAGAGAATATACAAAATATTAAAAATAAATAAATAAATCATATAAGTAAAAAATTTAAAAAGCAATTTTTTTCATATAAAAATAGACAAAGACATTTCCTTCACCATACTTTTATTTCCACACTATATGACCGACTTTGATAGCAAGTATACCATTAAACAGGCTTTCTTACAAAATCTCACGTCTTCCTTTCGTTTTTGCATGGGGTGGCCGCTTATTCCTACTTCTATTTTGCTTCTTTTGAAACATTTTTTTGAGCTATTAGTCAACTCCGGATGTGTTCAGCTTTTTTCCATAAATCTGACCTTAGCAGCTACGAGAGCAGCTACTGGTACGTAATCTAACGAAAGTAGTACAAAATAACAGCTATTGCGATTTTTCTTAAAAAAATTTACTTTAAAAACAGTATTTTATTCTAAAGCCACCTGCATTTTATCTCCGCTTATATGAAGTTGCCATATAAGTTTTACTGTCACCCCTCTATACATTGTGAAAACGTAATACTAAGAGTCCAAATTGTGTTAACAGGTAAATTTCAAGGAAAGAAAAAACAGTTTTATATTTAATTATATATATTTCAGTTTTTTATTTACTTAGTGCTAGTTTTGATATATAGCTTTTTCTCTGCCTTTACTGGGGTTTGAACCGCGACCTTTGCGATTGGCAGCCTAGTCTACTTCCACTAAGCAAAGTGGAAACATTGGGAAATAATCTTTCGTAGAAGTACTTCCAAAAGTTACTGCTGGGTGCAATGTATATTTATGTAGTATGTGTGTTTTATAATGCATCGGTCTTAATATTTTTTTTTTCATTCTCATATCGACTGTTTCCACCTGTTCAGTAATAAGATGTTTTCTGTTGGTTTTGGGTTCATTGTTTGACAGTAAATTTTTGCTGTATATGTTCGTGCTTGAATTTTGTCGTATTAATAATTGATATGCTCTTCGAACGTTGTTGTTGCTGCTTTACAATAAATTGATTTTTCGTATATTATATCTATATATGTCACGAGGTTCGACGAGCTAATCACCGAAATTACCGAACCAATTTCAATGACATTTGGGAAATGTGTATGGATTCGTCCCTAGGGTAGTTTTGAAAATGGCTGCGATTTAGTTAGACCAATCAAAAAAAAAAAAAAAAAGCTTGAATAATTTTTAAAAGAGTATTAACCTAGTATATCTTTTTTCACTGTTCTCATGCAACAGCAGCTACAGTGTCTAAAATGTTTCCCACACAAATTACACATAATTACAACGATAAAAAAGTAAGAAGCAAACCAAAAAAAACTCCCCCACGCAAGCAGCCACATGAAACAGAGACAGACACAGACACACAACTCCAAGCGGCGTTACACATCATTTAATTTAATGAAGCGCAAAGTGTGGGTGACTTTGCTAAGTTGTTTTTAGGGATATTTGTACAGATGCAAGAAATGAGAATAAAAGAATGGGATTAAAAAAAAAAAGACAAACTAAGTAACAAGAAAAAGAGAATGTGTGTTTTTTCAACACGAATTTTGTTTAGCAGCCAATGAATGTCAGTATGCCAGTGTCGCATCTGTACGCTGGCGCAACGCTGAAGCAACGACAATAATAAGAACAACAACAACGGCGACAGCACTGACGAGCACCACTAAAATCGCCCAATTTTTGGTCAAAAATTTATAGACACCCAAGCACGTACACACACAATACACACATTGCAAAGAGAATAATACAACAACACTAGGCGCACCTGGCATAGTAACTCTGTCAATAGCAAAGCACAGGAGGTGAGGGATTGGCACTAAGTTGCTTCCACTTGAGGGAAACGTGCTGCAATTTATTGTTGAGCTGAACTGTAATTATTTTAAGGCTTCTTTATGCTAAATAGCGACACATTGTTAAATTGAAATAATGGGCCATGTAAATGTGCGTCGATGTGTGTCTGTATATGAACGGCTAGTGGGTAGGCATAGCATCGAGTCAAGTCTCCAGGTGCCAAGTGGCCTATGCTGAATAATTACATTTTAATGGAGTGGCAACGTGCACGTTTTAAAATTGAAGCGTATTCTCACACACACACACGCGCACACACACACACAGAAAAGCATCGAAATCAAAAATAATAGGCTCTTGTTTTAAAAGGAAATTAGTTAAAAAGATGTGGCATTTGTGGAAAAGGCATTCCTGCAATATCAGCACACTAACGAAAATGAATTTATGCGGCTTGCCTGTGTTTGTATGCATGTGTTTACGTTATAAATTTAATTATCTAATAAAAACTTGAACTTTATTAAGCTGTGACGCGATGTGATTAGCAGAAGTTATGTGAATGATAAGTTTTTGTACCTTTTAGGCAGTGAATAATAACTCCTAAGTACAGTTTTTTCATGAACATGGAATATTGGGGTTTTTGATGGAGTCTGTATGTCTCCCAATGGCCATCAATTTTTGGGCAATGGCTGGATTTTACCACTAGCCATTATGAAAATAATAAATTTTAAGCGTTCTGAAATTTAAACGAACTCATTGATTTTAAATTATTTGCCATTTTTAGGATTTCGTACGTTTGAATGAAAACGGAAACATTATAGAATTACTCACTTTTACAGCTAATTTTACTCCGAATCTACTGAAGCGATTTGGTTGTGTGATACATGGAATGAAAGGGTCTCAATATGTATGTCTTAAAAATTTTAACATAAATAGTTTTAGAGTTATTTAAGAAACTAGATAAAACATTGACCAATGCATGCTAGCGAACATTTAGAAAGACCTGCCAAGCGACTTTCAAAGACAGTGATGTTTAAAAAACATGGTAACATATTCAACGTACGGAACCCTCTTGACTGTCCATTTTCTCTATTATTTTTTCTTATTTTTCGTATAGTCAAATTAAGTCAAATTATAACCATTAAGATTTTTTAAGATTAAGATAATTTGATGGAGAAGCTGCTTTAAAATTTTTTCCACTTTCACTTGAGAAAGGTAAGCGTCAAGTTAGTGTGTATGTACAGAGCAATCAATGTTAATCAAATTATGTACTTCTATTATAAGATCAAAGTCAGGACAAGGCCACTGTTTCAGGTATTTTTTTTATTTTATTTTTTTTACACAGACTTAGTAGGTACGCAATGACTACACACTGATCTCACATGGGGCAGCCCAAGTGGCATCAAAATTCAGCCAGTCACATAGACTGGGATCAGCTGGTGTTAATTGCTAATTTCTTTGGTGAACATGCGATACCAAAGCTAATGTCTACTTACTAAATATTTGGCTACAGATAAAAACATCATCAGCCTCTAACAAATAAACATGCAATATTAAACTAAATCTAAGACCTAATTTATAATAGGTTCAATACCTAAAATGATATAGACGATTCAAACAAAAATTTAGATTACAAGTTTAGAAAGTCAGTTATGCATTAATTCAATTAAGCTAATAATGTAGAGGTGGAAATTTCAGAGTTTAGAAAATCACGGCGAAGAAAAGTCTCAACGAAAACAATAATGTCAGAACTGAAAGAAAAACTTCTAAGATAAAATGAAGAAAGTTTACACGTTAGCCCTCTAACATTTTGAAAATGTAGTGTTAGTTTTTTGGAGCATTGGATGAAGCAGAAGATGAAGCTGAAGCAGTGATTAGTAAGGTTACCTGCAAAGGCCTAGTTTTTTTCTCAGGAATAAACTCATGGACCACCATATGGGCAGGCCAGAATTTAGCGCCACAAATGACAGAAAATACTTCCATAGCAACTGAAAGCTTGAAAGAAGAGCCTTATATAAGGTTAGAAAAATTAAACTTATGAATAATAAAATTCGAAAGGTTGCATACTTTTGATGATATATATGATGATACAACGTCGTCACAGGTTGTCTCCTTATCCAACATAGAAATAAAAACACGTTTACGAGGATGCAGCACCATCAAAGTACATGGCAATGGAGTAGAGTAGGCAGTGTTAGACTGCAAAGAACTCTTAGGGGGAGGCAAAGTACAGCACGAGTTAGAGACTTTAGTAGAAGATGGTGAAGAAGTTACAGTAGTTGGACAGGGAATAGAGGAAGATAAACAAGTAGTGGAAGGAAAGTTGAAAGCGACAGATAAAGAAATAGTAGAGGGGGTAATGGTAGAAGGAGCTACTGGATTTGGTACGGGATGGGACGATTGGGTAGATAGAGAAGAAAGTATAGAAGAATAAGTGGGTAAAGGTTGGGAAGAAGGAGAAAAAGTTGGAGAAGTTGAAGCTGAAGTCACAGTATTAGGACATGGAATAGAGGAAGACGAACAAGTAGTGGGGGGAAAGTTGAAAGCAACAGATGAAGTAGGAATAGAGGGGATAATGGCTGAAGGTGCTACTGGAATTAGAGGGGGATCGGACGATTGGGCAGATATGGAAGAAAGTTCAGAAGAGTAAGTGGGTAAAGGTTAGGAAGCAGTAGAACAAGTGGGTGGGGAATGACAAGAAAGAAGTGGCGCTGTTATAGGCGCAAGACAGTGAGGGGATAATGGCGGCAGTTGTACTGGATTAGCCGTTGGAGTTGAGTCAAAAGAGTACTCCATAAACATTTTTGCCCCAGCATCAAACTCTGAGGTGAGCCTACCGCATGCAGGATTAGTCGTACCGTAAAGTCGGTCATGGTCACGACCAGTCAACCCAGCGCACTTAAGATGGGCAATGCTATCGCACATCCAACAAGAGACACCTCTAAGCGTATCATTATTAAAGTTGTCTTTGTAGGTGCAAGCCCGAATACAGCAACTCAGTTTGCGCGAAATATTGAAACAGTAGGTAACAAAATATAAATAAAATAAAAACAGAATAAGACAAGTAAGATAGCACAAAATGAATAAATGGAATGAATATAAATGAAAAAAAAATAAATTTCAAAAATAAATAGAAAATAAAAAAATATCTTTTTATTTTCTTTTTTTGATAAATTTATAACTTATTCCGAAATGGATCATAGCCGAAAGGTCTCCTAATGAACTATATTCTTGGTAAAAATGTATTCATGTGCACTCAATCGTTCGGTTATTTCTAGCGAAACTCTATAATAGTCTGAAGAGTATTCGAGTAAAGTTTGGTTTGAAAGTTTACCGGGAAACTCAAAAAATTCCATCCAATTCCAATGGCTTATGTTTCAAACAAAGATTTCTAACTGAAAGCAGTTCCTTATTTTGTTTGAAATATGGACTTCCATGATGTTCATGATGATATCTACCAAATGTACCAATTTTCATGGTGCTCGGTCAAACGGTGTCGGATTCCATTGGGATCAAACACACAGACAGACAAACAAACATCCTGTTTCATATATATAGATAGATGAAGAAACCATATATGAAATTACTTACAAAACACGAAAAATGAGAGCGAATGCACTCAAAACAACTGAATATGTCGGTTACGGGAACTCAATAGAATTTTCCCTACCCGAGATCGCTGAACGTAACTAAAAAAGTTTTCACTTTCCATTTCCATGTTCAATTGCAAAACTCCCGAGCAATGCAGGGGCACCTTCTAGCACGAGGTATTGTATAAATAACAAAAAAAAAAAACAAAGTAGTCTCCATAAAATTGTCACTATTTTGTTTAGATTTCTTTTCAGTAACCTTTAGTCATTTGATTTCACTCTAGTCGTTTTATAATTATTGAAATTTATTATTAAATTTTAAACAATTTTGTATCAGGAAATTACGAGTAATATGCGGCGTTTTGGCTTTCGACAAATCAGCAGCACAATTCAAAGCTTAGCAAAGCCCCGTACTGTGGCCTTTGGAATCCGAACTGGGTAAGCTAATTACACTACTCGACCTAACCCTAAACTGAAATTCCTATTTACCTGCACCATCAGGGACACTTGTCCATTACAGAAAACCATTATGGGTTTCGCAATAGTTAAAGTACTGCTGCGACCCTTGTACAAATTGCGGCGAAAATTTCCCACGGGAAGTGGGAAGATCAGACGAGAGCTTCATGCCACAAAGATATTTCTCCCAATTCTGTTTTAGGGCGTAATGTAGCCATCGCCTCCAAACATCTTCAAGTTTTATGTCTTTATCTATATGTACTTGTCCGGAAGATAATGTTTAGACAATTTTCGCAATCGAAAATTATCAGAAAGTATTACCCTGGGTGTAGTCCTCTCGGAGGTCATTTTCAAGTGATACACTTCTAAGCATCTACAATCTGCGCTAGGCATGAAATTACTGTCCATTATAGCCACAAGGATTAGCCTTCGTGGTCTATCTTCTTCACTAAATTTGTGCTTTCCAACTGTGGCTAATCTGTTAACTCTCGTACCGTTTCTCTCATTAAGGAAGTTCTTTGGCGCCATATTGTGCCTCTGTCACCTCGATTGACATCCAATCCAAAAATACAGGGTTATTAAAGGAGGAAAAGCAAATTCCTTTTACGACTTCGTAAGCGATTGATTCACTTACCCCGAATCCTCAAGGTTGGGCCCTCTGCCACAGTGCTTGCCAATGGCAGCGAGGAATAAAGTTATAAGAACGGTGACTCCACAGCTTCCTGACCAAAGCTGCCATGCCTTCTTGCAGCTGCGGACCCCAAGAGATATATCACCTATTCAAAATCTCTTAATCTATTAACATAGACTCCTGATATGCTGTGATCTTACTCAACCCACCACTGATTTTACTAATCTGAATAACGTTTTCCTTCTTTTTTTTTGCTTTCCACGCACTCGTCATTGTGCCTTTACAATGGCAATACCTATTAATAGGGGAATACAATACCATCAAAAAGTCCCTGCGCCGGGACCGTTAAGGTACCTATTAGGAAAAATGGACGCTGAGAAACGTGCGAATCGCAATTCTAACCAGGTGGTAAATGAGTACAGCCAAACCCTCTGGAAAAAGGATTTTTCATCCTTTTCAGCCGGAGGTGAGAAAAACCACTCATGGAGATATGACGGTAAAAAAGCTGAACTGCCCCAGAAGCGAACTCGGACATCTTTGGGTCAGAAACCGAAATTGGCGTCGATCGACGATAGGAACAAAAAGGACACTGGGAAGAAATTCAGCATTCCTGAAATAGTATTTAAGGATATAAGTAAACCACGTAGGGCCTCCGAATTTCTGGAGTTAAGACAGAAGGATGCTATGTTGCGGGCGCAGATGGAATTTTTTAATAGAATGCATAGAAAGTATACCAAAACGTCATTATAAACCCAAATGTTATGAATTCTTCGACTTTAGAAATTTTAGTATCGACACGGATGTTTTTGGGAATGGATCGTGTGTGGTTAGTACCTTCGACTAAATTTAAAATTCACTAAGTGCTTTCAGAATCAAACTCGATATTTTAAGTCAGCATAAAAATTTCCTGTTTATTAATGTTCTGTTCTCTTAAATTTTAGGCTGTACGCAGTGAAGGTGATCAATAAATGGCGTTCAACATTGTTCAATAATATCTTAAATATATTGCGGTTCAAAAAATAGATAAATAAATATATAATAATAATAATAATAAAGTAATAATAAAATCATTCATATTTTTTATTCAGTTTTGTTTCGTTGATAATTAATGTTTTAAGTTACAGTCCCCCTCCTGAGAATTAAGATAAATTGTAGCAGTTTGGCTCCGCTGTTTACCGCACACTTAGTTTTCGTCTAATTCCAAATATTCTTCTAAAACAATAGCATTCAGTGGACGTTTATCCTGCCCGTCATCATCTTAATCAGTCTTCATCGTGTCTACTATCAGTTATATTATTGATTTGTGTAGACGGTGATTGCAGCAGAGCGATAACTGCTGCCAGTGTGTGATACAAAGCACAGTATTTTTGGAACCGAAAGCCATTAATATCAATATTTACGAGTTTCGAAAAGAAATACAGTCAAATTTCCCGGGAATCCTCACGTAACCAAAAAATCACTTCTTTATATGGAAATCATGTCTACTTGAAATCAATTCGGAAGAG